>JADRCH010000082.1:8091072-8172714 GCA_019843965.1 Rhynchomys soricoides
ACACACACACACACACACACACACACACAGCATGCATGCATGCACACACATGTACATGTGCACATGCACACATGAGGTAGGGGAGACAGACATACTGGAAAAATACTACAGTCTGAATCTCTGTGTGTGTGTGTGTGTGTGTGTGTGTGTGTGTGTGTGTGAGAGAGAGAGAGAGAGAGTGTGTGTGTGTGTATGTGAGTGTGTGTGTAATTAATTTGGCCAGAAATGTAAATACGAGTTCTCCAAAGAAGCCTTTGACCACTTTTAATGGGCTCAATGACTTACTCCGTGCTGCTCCTTCGGGCTCTAAGATCGGCCCATATCTGTGCTAAAGCTGCCGTAAAACTGCTCCCAACTCATTTTTCTCTACCTTCTTACTAGTCTGAAAACACTATGAGAATTTTAAGAACTACATTTTACCTACTTCTAGACACATAATAAAAACTCTAAAGATAATTATTAAATTTAAATTGCTACGAAACACTCCAGACAAAGCAACTCAGCTCTGGATCCAGGCACTTAGCCATACTGTGAGAAAAAAAACAAAAAAACAAAAAAACAAAACAGGCATACAGAAACGGGAGGCCAACTTAAAGGAAGAGTCATGGCCTCCTTCTTTCCGTTTCGTTCCTCTCTTAACTTTTTCCACAAGTCACCTTCTCCTATCGTTAGCTTGAATTCCAGGAAAAAATCAGGACTCTTCAATAATCACTTGAGGACAAAGGACTGAACAGCCCTTACCCCTGACTAAGTAACAGAAGCTTGGCAGGAAAGATGATCCTTTAAACAGCCAATCACCAGTGGTCCCTACAGTATCGTAGCCACATGACTCTCAAATGAAACAACTTGTACAGATCTCCATGCAGAACCGAACTGGAGGGAGTGATCAATCGGAACATTGCCTAACCAGGACCGCAGCACTCAGCGATACCAACCCGACACTTCCTGTTTCTCATTCTTTTAAAATCCCGAGGTTCCTGCCACTTGAAGATGGACTAGGATCACCAAAGCGCTTTATCTGCTTAAACGTGGCGACGCTGATTACCTCCTTGTGCAACTGACACGGCTCATGTCCTCTGCTGGCTAGGTGGAGATGTCCGCCAGCCTTATCTGCGAATCAGAAAAGGAATTTGTTTGCACATTTGCCAAAACGTGGCCACAACATCGTTCCATTTTCCCCAACAGCAGAGTTATTGACCTGGCAGAAAAGAAGCTAGGAAAGCAAAACAAGTTGTAGTCTGGCTTTTGTCTGTCTGTTTTATGTTTTTATTTTCTGAAATTATAACTATACCATTCTTATTCTTCACTTTCCTCCCTCCAGCCATATTCATGTACTTAATTACTCTCAGATCCATAGCTTCCTTTTCAATATTATATATATGGATGTATATATATACATGATTTTATATTGTATGTATTAATATATTATTATGTATAACATTTATTCCTAAATATGTAAATACCATATATATGTATTTCTAAATATATATACACACACATATATACATATATATACATATATATACATACATATATATATATGTATATATATATATCTCACTTGTTTAGTCCATGTAACATTACTTTTATGTGTATGGTATCAGGGCTGACCACTTGCTTTTTCTTTTGTTGCAGGCTGCAGGTGCCAGTGTCTAGGGGGGAGGAAAAAGTAACCACTCTCAGCATGATATTCCACATAGAGAGCTAGAATCAGCAGAGTCCATTTGCAAAAGCAAATTCCAACTTTGAGAGTACTTCACCATGAACACAGGTGCCAGAACCTGAAGTTATCCAGCTTCAACCACTTCTAGAAGAAACTAGAATAAATGACATTTTTATTGATTTGTTGTGAACTTGGTGGTGATTTTATTTCCTCATTTGACAGAGTAAAAGAGCTTCTATAAAATACTTTGGTAATATGAAACACTTGAGTGACACTGATGAATGTCCTAAGAAATAATGAGGTCAGGAGGTGAAAAAGGGTTAAAAAACAAAACCATAAATACACAGCCTCTCCCCATCTCCTAAGGTGGAGAACATGACTATTTTTCAGTCTTGTGACACCAGACAATGAGATTGTATAAAATAAATCAGTGAGAGGAAGAGCCGAAGACCTTTGTTTACCCGTGGCTGCTCTTAAGGAGATTCCTCAGTGATTTGCACTGAAAACTCCACCATGGCTTACCAAGCACAGCAGCACACGTAGCTTGTGTAGAAAACATGATTGTCTCCTAAAGAAACAGACCCCTTTGTTAACAGACATGTGGTTAAGACCTATAGATTGCTTCAACCCTATTATCTCATAGAAACTCTTAGAATAAGAGATTTTTTAAGCTCTTTTTTTTTTTCATTTTTTACTGGTTATTTTATTTATTTACATTTCAAATATTATCCCTCTTCCCAGTTTCCCCTCCATAAGCCCCCTCTCCCCTCCTCCCTCCCCCTGTCTCTGTGAGGGTGCTCTCCCACCGGCCCACCCACTCCTGCCTCAGTGGCCTAGTGTTCCCCTATCCTGGGTCATCAAGCCTCCACAGGGCCAAGGGGCTCCCCTTCCGGTGATGCCAGATAAGGCAATCCTCTACTATGTATCCAGATGGAGCCATGGGTACCCCATGTGTACTCTTTGGTTGGTGGTTTAGTCCCTGGGAGCTTTGGGGGTCTGGTTGGTTGATACTGTTGTTCTTCCTATGGGGGGTCTGATTGGTTGATACTGTTGTTCTTCCTATGGGGTTGCAAACCCCTTCAGCTCCTCCAGTCCTTGCCCTACTTCCCCCTTGGGGTCCCTGTGCTCCATCCAATGTTTGGCTGTGTACGTCCACATCTGTGTTGGTCCAGCTCTGGCAGATCCTCTCCGGGGACAGCTATATTGGGTTCCTGTCAGCATGCACTTCTTGGCATCAGCAATAGGGTCTGGGTTTGGTGTCAGCAGACGGAATGGATCCCTAGGTGGGGTAGTCTCTGGATGGCCTTTCCTTCAGTTTCTGCTCTACTCTTTGTCCCTGCGTTTCCTTTTGACAGGAGTTCTGGATTAATATTTTTGAGGTGGATGGGTGGCCCTATCCCCCAACTGGGGTCTGTGCCTACCCTCTGAATATGGTCTAGAGGTTCTATTTCCCCTTTGTTGGGTATTTTTGCTAATGTGTTCCCTGTTGGGTCCTGGGGACCTCTTGGGTCTAAATAACTTCTCCAAGCATGCATGAGTAACAACCAACAAAGACAATATCACAGTGATCTGGACCTGCACCCAGGAGTCCCTTGTGGATATTTCCAAATATCACTAACATTAAACAGACAGCTGGGTCTTCTGCTACTGGCAGCTGTTTGTTTCGATGTATCAGAGGCTGTGATGACTATGATGTCATCTGTGATTGAGTCTGGGATACCTCTTTGGAATACAGTTAACACAGGCAAGGAAGCCCTGCCATAGATATACTGTTTCCAAGCTGGAGGGGCAAGCACTGTCTACCTATACTAAGAGTCATACAAGTAAGATTAGCACCAGCAACATCAATAACAACTAGCACCATGCACTGGTTATCTGCTCACACTTTCTCTTTTCATTTTGCAATAACACCCAAAAGGCCTTGGTTGTCGAGGAATCTATAACTAAGCCAAATTAAATAGAAAATTAAGAAATGTAATTCAGCCGGGCAGTGGTGGGACACGCCTTTAATCCCAGCACTTGGGAGGCAGAGGCAGGTGAATTTCTGAGTTTGAGGCCAGCCTGGTCTACAGAATGAGTTCCAGGACAGCCAGGGCTACACAGAGAAACCCTGTCTCGAAAAAAACCAAAAAGAAAACAGAAAAAGAAAAAAAAAAATGTAATTCATTATTCTCAGGATAATGCTAAAAAGCCATAAGTAACACACCATGAACACACACACACACACACACACACACACACACACACACACTCAATTTTCCCTAAGGACATTTGAGGATTTGGAGAGTAGAAACATTGTACCCTTGGGTCTCTCTACTGTACAAGTAAGTTATTGGGGAGACATAATGTAGAATTTGTTAAAGTAAAATTTAGCAGCAAAGCTAAACAGGCAAGGGTGATTTTAGTCAATGTTTCCAATAGAAGAGATTGAACTGAAGTTAAGCTAAGAAGCATGGAGGTTGTAAATGTTGGCATGAGGAGAAGAAAAGTCCGTGGGTGTTGAGAGAGGGGTAAGAGAGGACAGTCAATGGATGGTGTAAGGCATGAGGCACTTGGAGCTATTCCTGAGTGTCAGAGAATAGCAATATGCATTTATTAATTGATGGTCGTAGAAGTTGGGTCCTACTCTTCCAAAGAAAATTGGAGTTGTATTATAGATGGACCTGTTGGGACTGGGCTCCACAACTCAGTTTTAATTGGTTATAATTTTCTGTAATAGTCTCCATCTGCTGCAAAGAGATGTTTTCCTACTGAAGGATGAGGGCTACACTTATCTGTGGGCGTAAGGACAAATATTTAGAATGTGGTTAAGGATGACCTAACGGTGAGCCCTGAAACCATTTATATAAATAACATTATAGACTGAGCAGGTTATGCTAACATACTTTGGAATATAGAGATATAATGCAATACATATGAATATACATGGACATACGTGTTGTGGATTGAATAAAAATGGTTCCCAGAGGCTCACATAATTGGCTACTTAGTCACCAGGGAGTAGAACTCTTCGATAAGATTAGAAGGGTTGACCTTGTTGGAGGAAGTGTGTGAGGATGGGCTTTGAGTTTCCAAAATCTCTTGACGGACCCAGGCTCTCTCTTTCTTTTTCTGAAGAGTGTGAATGGGGATGTAGCACCCATGTCTGCTGTGTGCTGCCCCCATTACGATGATAATGGACTGAACCTCTGAAACTGTAAGCCAGCCTCAATTAAATGCTTTCTTTTATTGGAGTTGCCTTGGTCACACTAAGACAGAAGTTGGTACCAGCAGTCGGGAGTAGAAAGGTAGTTAGATGCTTACCTTCCTAGTAGGAGCTTGGAAGACAGTACTGAGGGCAGTTCGAACTGTGGGGGTACAGCTCAAGAAGTTCCAGAAAGGGAGAATGTTGGTAAATTGTCTGGAAACCATTCTCGTGATATTTTGGCAAAGAATGTAGCAGCTTTTGCCGTCCTCCTAAAAATTTCCCTGAGGCTAAATTAAAGAGATTTGGTTTAATGACATTGGCAGCAGGATTTCAAGGCAGCCTAGTATTGACTAGGCAGTGTGGTTGTTAGTGGTAGCTCTTACGTAGATGTATAATTCAAGGGAGCAAGCTAAGCATAGAAAAATACAAAAAGCCAGGCAGTGGTGGCGCATGCCTTTAATCCCAGCACTCGGGAGGCAGAGGCAGACAGATATCTGAGTTCAAGGCCAGCCTGATCTACAGAGTGAGTTTGAGGCCAGCCTGGTCTACAGAGTGAGTTCTAGGACAGCCAGTGCTACACAGAGAAACCCTGTCTCAAAAAACCAAAAAAAAAAGAAAAAAGAAACGAAAATACAAAAAGCACAGTTTTCAGAGAAAAAGTGCTCAAGAAGATAAAAGGTCTGGTGCTAAATAGGATACAGGAAATGATGACCTCAAGGCAAGACCCCACCCAGCTAAGCTTCCAAACAAATTAAAGAAAAGTTGAAGCAGTAAAGGAAACCATCACCAACAGAATGCTAATACAAATGTATTTGAATAAGAGGGTCAAGTTCTGGCCACAGCAAGCAATAGAACTTGGCAGCTTCAGCCATGTGTTTCTGATTTTAGAGTCAAGAATACTGGGAAGAGGTTGAGGAATCTCCCTCCTTAGGTAAGGAAGCCACTGAGGCCAGGCATGTGTCAGAGGAATCCCAGAGACATCGGTGAATGAACCTGAGAAGATGAACTCTGAATGGCTTTGAAGACTCCAAGATGTTGGAGATGCCAGAGTCATGAGGTGCCTGCCAAGGATTGCTGCAGACCAAGTGTGGAGCCAGCCCAAGAGAGAGAAGTGTGTTGCAGTCAACCAAGCTGATAGGAGTCAGAGATCTGAAGAGCCCTTTGACATCAGACATGGAGATGCAGACTTTGGAGTTTGCCCATCTGGTTTTCAGACTTACTTTGGTCCAGTATTTCCTCACTGTGCTCCACTTTCTCCCTTCCGGAATGATATATTCTGTGTTTGTATGGTGGAAGTATGCGATCTGATCTTTAAGTTCTTGACTGTACAGGAGGTAACAAAAGAATCTTGAGTCTCAAAAGAAACTTTGGACTTTGAGGCAATTTCGAAGCCTGTGAAGGACTGTGGGGGCTTTTGAAGTTGGACTAAATGCATTTTTGTAGCTAATAGGCCTATGGGGGCCAGGTAGCAATGCAGTGTTTTGAATAAGAATGCCTTCATGGGCTCATGTTTTTGAAGGTTTGGTCAATTAGGGAGTGGATCCTTTGAGAGGATTAGGAGGATTAGGAGGCCTGGCCTTGGGAGAGGAAGTGTGTGAGGGGCAGGGACTTTGAGGTTTCAAAATCCAATGCCAAGCCCAAGCCCCCTATCTCTTTCTGCTGCCTGTGGGTCAAGACCCTCACTTCCTTATCTTGCTTTCGTTAAATATTTGGTACAGTGATGAGAATAACTAACATTCAGTTAAAACTATTCTTTGGTCCTTAAGAAAGATATTTCCTAATTTGTGAAACTGGAGAGAAGCTGAATGACTTACATCTGTTCTAACAGCAGATCAAACTGTCAACATAAAAGTTTTCTAAAGTAGACTTCGAAAGCTTAAAAGACCGTAGTAAGGGTGGAAGGAAGTACAATTTAAGCTTGCTGAGCAGGACATGAAGACTGCCTTGGCCCAGGTATGTGTCAGGCCAAAGTCCATCGTGAAGCCGTGTAACGGGGAACCTTTGACGCTCCCCCCCATCAGTAAAAGGAACAAACCTCTGCTGCGAGGGAGTGAAAGGAAGCTTCATCCTCAGAGCGAGCATATGGAAAGTGCAAACAAATCAACATGCCGGCCCAAATACATATTATGCTAATTCGTGGATACGCTAATTAGTGACCAAAATCGGATGGCCTCTTTATCTGCACAGAGACTCGTACAGGTTTGTTTTTGAAGGACACCTTTCATATACAAAATGCTCACTATTTTTAGAGTCATATGTAAGAGAATCTTTTCAAAGCTACACTGGAGACACTGCTGCGGACATATAACTAATGCCATGGTTCTCAACCTTCCTGACGCTACGGCCTTTAAGGCAGTTCCTCATGTTGGGGTGACACCCCAACCATAAAATTATTTTTGTTGCTACTCTGTCGCTGCAATTTTGATACTCTTATGAATCTTAATGTAAATATGTGATATGCAGGATATCTGACATGCAACCCCTATGTAAATGTTATTTGACTATGTGTAAAAAGGGTTGCAATCCATAGGTCGAGAACCTCTAAAATGAACCGCTGAAGAAGCCTGGTCCTCTCAAAGGATGAGTTTTCATATTTGGATCGGGAGCTTTTAAAAGTGCTAGTGTTCTGCTTCCATAGATAGATATCCTACATGAATTGCTCCAGGCCACAGACTGGGCATTCAATTTAAAATCTCTCCATGTGATCTTAATGCAAAGCCAAAGTTGGGAACTGCTGTTTTACAGAAATAATCTCCAAAACTCTAGGGAAAATATTCCCCAGTAAGAGAAATCATAATGAACACTTGCTCTTTCACAGAAACACTTGGCAAAGCCAATGTGACCTTGAAAAAAAAATAGGCTCTTGCCCTCAGATACTCTTCCAATTGCCAAACTGCAAAGTAATGTGTTTGGCCCAGCCTTGAATTAATTCAGGGGGAGCCTGCACAATCTTCTTCTAAACATCACTTAATTTCCTATAAGCCAGGGAAATAGGACTGTTTATAATACTTGATCTAAGCTGATTATTATTTATGAGATAAAGGAAATATTTATTTTCTCAATATAAATGCTGAACTGTTTGAGGGAGATGTATAATGCCTCAAAAAGGCCCAGAAAATTAGGTTGCAATTTCACACTCTCCTTTCACTAGAGAAAATAATAGAGGTTGACACTTACTTATCTGAAAATGTATTGAAAAATTGGAGAATGGATGTTTCACAAAATGATTCTGTACTACATTATAGTTCTACAGGAAACGACACTTAAAATGCTGATAAATTAACCAATGGCATTTAATTGTTGATGCCATAGAAATGCAGAGATTTGTGAGCATGAATGGACAAACAATGTCTGTATACAAGTGCCTGGGGTGTGGGAACTTACATTTTCCCAAGAAGCATTCAAGTGATAGCCAACAGAATCAGTTGATGTTCTTCCCTCCGCCTTTCTGGTGATCTTACATATTTAATGCTTCAAAGCCCATCAGACTTTCTCTGAAAGAAAGGAAAGTTCATTTGCATCTTAAGGGAAAGTCCCTGGGATGATTATTCTTCTCATTTGATGAGTTTTCAAGGTCAAGAAGAATCCTAATTGAGAGACAAAGTTATTTCTCTTTCCTCCTCCTCCTCCTGCTGCTGCTGCTGCTGCTGCTGCTGCTCCTCCTCTTCTTCCTCCTTCTTCCTTTCTTGTCAACATCAACCTATGTGGGCTCTTAGCTTTTGCTTAACACAGCTTTCAGATAAATTGGCTGACTCCACTGTGCCTAGCTCAGAAATAACTACAGAAAAAAAAAAAAAAAAAACATTCAAGTCTCCTCTTTTTTACTAATGGCAATAAGTCACCTCTCCCAAGTCAATGAGTCAACTTCTTTAATCATGCAGAGTTAGATGTTAAGGACCTAAGACTCATCCACCATACCCCCCAGAGTTCTGTCAAATAAAAATTACCTTAGGGACAAAGTAAATGGAGATACACAATAATTAAATGCCTATAAATTCATGCCAATAAAAATCTGCCTTAAGAAAACTGACCTGTTGAGCTTGGTTTATGCTTCTTTTCATTTCTTCTGATCTTGATGGAGATCCTTGTAGCAAGATCCAGCTGGATTTCTTGCTTTAAGTCTTGGAATAAATAAGGAAAGTGTGAAGGGTGTCTTACTGGCTGGCTTTGTGTCAGCTTGACCCAAGCTAGATGAATCAGAGAGAAAGGAGCCTCAGTTGAGAAAATGCTTCCGTGGGATTCAGCTGTAAGGCATTTTCTCAATTAGCAACCGATAGGCATGGTCCAGCCAATGATGGGGGTGCCATTGCTGGGCTGGTGATACTGGGTTGTATAGGAAAGAAGGCTGACCAGGTCATAAGGGCCAAGCCAATAAGCAGCACCCTCCATGGCCTCTGCATCAGCTCCTGCTTCAAGGATCCAGCCCTGTTTGAGTTCCTGTCCTGACTTCCTCCAATGATGGACTATGCTGACTGTGTAAGCCAAATCACCACCCCCACACCCCCAACTTGTGTTTGGGTCATGATGTTTTCACCACAGCAATAGAAACTCTAGCTAAGACAAATGAGGAAGAAGGAATCAGACAGGGAAGGCAGTTTCTAAGACAAAAACCCAACAAACACATCAAGGAATAGTCAAGGTGTATTGTATGGCACAGCATTAACTAAGCAGTTCTTCTCATACCTTATGTATAGAAGACCGACCAAGAGAACTATGCTCTGGCCATTCAGCCAACATTCCTATATCCAGCAAGAATTGTGAAACTAAAAGAATTCCAAAGGAAGAATTCAGTACAAATTTGCAACTTGTTTAGGAAAACTGGCTCTACTAAAATATTTTCTTTAAATGTAAACAAAATACATATTATATAGCAAACTCATAGGGAAACAATAACACTGAATAATTATGAGCTCTAGCTATAGTTTCTACAGTAAAATAACTGTATAGTAAAAGTAGTAATGTTAATACAAATTGAAATAATGGAAAAATGAATTAAAAAAATTTTATCATTAATGTAATGTGGGGAATTTAATATTTTTTAAAACTTGAGAATGAGCTCTATATTGGTGAGTGTCACTGAGCATAATCCTGCCTGAAATAAGTTGTTAACATTACCAAGAAAGTAATTAAACACGAAGAAGTAATAATTAAAGAGATTTTTATCTCACCAAGAATTAAATATCTTATCACTTCCTAGTTGGCTCTAATAACTCACAAGCCATACAACAGTGATCCTTCTTAAGCCCCATGCCATAGAATCTTAACCCAATAAGTGCCCAGGTTAATGATTTTATCTCTGATTTTATCTCTGAATATATTAAAGAAAAAGTTGACAGAAAAACAATTATTTAATTTATCTTAGCTTATTTTCTAAAACTTTTTACCAGTCAGATTATTGTCCACAGCTCCTGCAAACTATTCTTATTTATCCCCATGTACTTTAGCATGGCGTTTCCCAAGCTCCTCTAGGACATCAGCTTGGCTGACGAATGTGCAACACTGTTTCTCAAAGCGATGTTCACCATTGCTTCTCAGTCTGAGTGAACATAATGCCCTGCTCAAAATACCTATATACCACATGAGATACAGAGATTGATATATAAAATGTAATTATTGTTATTATACAATGTATTTTACTTCATTTCTCTGACAGTCAAAATTAGATACATAATTCCTTCTCTCTCTCTCTCTCTCTCTCTCTCTCTCTCTCTCTCTCTCTCTGTGTTGGGGGGATCAGACTTGAGACTGTGAGGCATGGTGGCAGTTGCCTCCCAAGTGCCTGCAAAGCCACATCTCCAGCCTCTCAAATCCTAATTCTAAAACCTAAAATGTAATTGAAAAAGATCTAATAGGATAAAGAGAGCAAGTGTTTATTTAAAGTTTTTGTTGCTTTCATTGTTTTAACTTGTATTTTCTGGGACAAGATTTGTTTGTCTATTACAAGATGGACATTTTTACTCAATATTTAGGGGCAAAATAGAACTAGAAGAGAACATCGTTAAAATGATGTGTCTAGACTTCTAAACAAGTTACTATTCAATTTTGCATTTGTCTTTAATATAACCATATGATTTTTTAAAAAATGGTAACCCATTTCATAAATAATAGTAAGTTCAATGTAGCTTGGCCTGAGTTTTCCTAAAAGCAAATCCTGAGACAAAAGCTCGTTTTTGAGAAATTTATTTGAGAATTTGATTCTTGGAAGAGTGAGGTCAGAGAATGTTGAGACCAACGTCCTGTTAGGCATCAGGGGTAGAAGCTGCAGTCAGCCTGAACTGACAGGTAAAGCATTTCTTGGAGGTTGATACAATGAATCTCTGCAATGGGTGTGAGGTAAAGAAAGGGAGGTCATCAATTAACTCTTTGTCCCCATTGCTCAATGCTATCTGGCAATTCCAGCTTGTTCGTGCGTACTTGCTGAAATCATACCAGTAGTTGCTGAAATAAACACCCACTAACTACCTCAAGCAGCTCTAGGACGGAAGGAAGTTGTTACTTCTGGGCCAATGGACCGTGCCAAGAAACTTGGTAAGTTGAGTGGGTTCAGAAACCCCAGCACCTCATACCTGAGGACGGTAGGTGTTTCACCTACTCCTGACCAGATTCCTGACCTGGAACACATGACCACAACTCCCCACATAAAGAATGTGACCAGTGGTCATACAGCACAGAACACAGAGTTCTCCATGCTAATGAGGTACCAACGACTTTCTCTTTCATTAAGAACTGCCATGGGGGCCATGGAGGAAGCCTTCGTCATACACAGCCAGAGCCTAAGTCTCCTGCAAAAAGGTCCCTCTGAGCTCCCAGACATTCACCCTGTAAGAGAAGCCGAAGTTCCCCAAACCCCAAGCCTTGGCCTTCTGAGGGCCCTCTTCGTTCCTGACTCTACACAGTTTCCATCAGCAACTGGATGCCCAGGAGTTTGGGAACCCCTGCTGCTTCAGCCTCAGTCTGCATCCTTTCTCACTCCACGAGGTCCAAACCTTAGGCTGTACTTTCCCATCCCATGAGTGGTGTATCTGTGCTTCCCACAAGCCCAACACCTGACCACCTGACGGTGACGTAGCATAAAGTGCAGTCAAGCTTAGTGCACACACTCCGGCTAGACCGACCACGGAATCACAGTTACTAACTGATGTAACGAATGGAGTTTAGTTACCTGGAGCCAGGAGCAGAGCGAGAGCAGAAGCCTCTAGAACCTACAGTGACCAGCAAGCAATACCAATCAATGCAAGCCACATCCAACACAAAATCCTTTGTTTGAGTTTTTCATTCTCTGTGAGATTTTCTGATCGATGAAAACCATTGGTGATGCTCAATTCCATCCACGTGCATAGCTTACTTTTAAAGTGTTTCTTCTCTGACATTTTTTTTTCTTAATGTTAAAATTGTCCTTGAAGACATGGCTATGACTTAATCGCCTTCTCTTCATACACGTCTGTTCTGAAATATCATGGTTTATTGAAGGTCTCTTGAAATATGTATTTTATACAAACCCAAAGAGTTACACAGCAGACTGAAGACTAGATAGAGCATGGTCGTTTCAAGCAAAGTATACCTAAGTCAATTCAGAACTATTTGGAATGAACTTCTAGGGCTTATTAGTAATTTAGCCTATTTAAAAATAATGATGTTCCTTATCTCCTAATATTCCAGGTAAGAATTCATTACTGCTATCCTATACTATTTTGGAAAAGAATATAAAAAGCTAGTCACCTGAGTTATCATGGCCCTAGAGTGACAATATCCTTTTAATTGTAGTGCATTCAACTACGGGCAACCAAAAATGTGTGTGTAGCCTAGGCAGTCTCTCTCAGACCAGTGGTTGTGGCTACAACTTTATTTGGAGACAAGTTCTTTATAAGCATGGTTAATTAAGAAATGCAAGACCAGCAGCCTCAACCTGGACCCCTAAGATCTCTCAGACACTGAGCCACCAACCAGGCAGCATACACTAGCTGGTCTGAGGCCCCCAACACATAATCAGCAGAGGACTGCCTGCTCTGGCCTCACTGAGAAGACACACTTAACCCTCGAGAGACTTGAGGCCCCAGAGAGTGGGGAGGCCTGGTGGGGTGTGGAGGGGGTGAAAGGGGTGGAGACATCCTCTTGGAGACAGGGGAGGAGGAATGGCATGAGGAACTGTGGGAGGGTAGAACAGGAGGTGGATAACCACTAGGCTGTAAAAAAAGATTAATAATAATAATAAATAATTAAAATTCAAGATGAGGTAATACTGGAAGTCCAGTGTGAGGTCATTGCTTAGGGGAATCCTAAAGCAAATGGCAGATGTCCTGTAAGAAGCGATCACACACTGGCTCACGAGAGGAGTCTTAAAGGGAGGAGATGGGACTGATGTAGCTGTGGCCTGTGGGCTAGGGGAAGGTATGGGATGATTACTCTTTAAATCCCCGGGAGGCTTGCTGACACACTGATTTCCCAGGCCCCTCCTCTAGCTATGTGAGATAGTACTTTTCTGCAATTTCAGGCTACTAGTTTGAATAGTTTATCGTAGCAGTCTTAAGAAATCAATACATAGTGGAGAGAAATGGATCGTGAGTTCTAAAAATGTTTCCATTTTGCTTTCTAATGCATTCACATATTTCCGGCTCAATATGCAATATAGCAAATGATACACTGAAACAGAATATGATTGGAGTACTGTATAAATTCATATAGATTGTGTGAACACCCCTTCACCAATGGCATAATTTATGCCTGCTATGAGGCTAGGAATACTAACTTGGAATCAGATGTCTAAGCTTGCAGAAGGGTAACCGTCAATCCATAAGTAATAGTCTTGATGGAACCAGTTAGAACAGAGTGTGTTTACACTTATGTGAATGTGACTGACAAAAGCATGGGGCTCCAACACATGTTCGAAGTTCCACTCTATTTGTCTTTTTTAAGCTAATACCTGGCACCACTGTGACAATTTTCAAAGGCATATGAATGTCTACGCATGCGACATTCATTTTCAGTTCTTCACTGTAATTTCTTAACTACAAACGTTTTTATGAGGATCTTTTAGAGAATGGATGTAAAATACAGAGACTATGGGAATATGTGTGCATCACTGGTCCCAAAGAGCAGGCGTAGGGATGAGCTGCTTCCAGAACAGCCAGCCGGTGTAAACACTTAAGAAATGCAGCGCTCTGGGCAAAGTCGGTTAATTTAAGTTCCAATCAATATTATTTGCTGTTATCTCAAGCCCTCAGGGCTCCAATGCTCATTAAACTCATTGAATAGTTGTATAAATCTCTTACGTAAGACCACATTCAATTCACGAAGCTGAACATTCACAGGGAAAAAGTGACTGTTGGTCAGTGAACTGGGAACTGTTTTATTCTACCAAAGTCATGATAGCATTCACAAATAACAGAAATTCCTCACTTACTACACATTCAAAAGGCTCCCGTTATCGCCATGCTCTCAACACTGATTTCCAGCATTTTACTCTAGATTCAGACACAACCGTGGTAGTGCTTCGGATTGCCTTTGTGATGGAGTCTGCGTGGAGAGACACCAAACTGTGCTTTGTTTTCCTCACACAAGCCTTGGGCAGAGCCTTCTGCTGTGCCTAGTTGATCTCATCAGAAGCTATCCTCACTCACTTTCCATCCCAGGTAAACATACACTCAGCGCAAGCAAGTGAGAAGATAATTGTGCTTTTGGGTGATAGTGACACTTTCACAGGAAACAAATCACATGGGCCAGAAAAGATATTAGTCTTTCTAGGAAAAAAAAAAAAAAAGGTCTGAGGAAAAATTCACTTAAAATTGTCAAACCTTTGTCTTTGAAGTCGTGGCATTCTTTTAGTGCCTCACTAAATCATTAAAAATGTCACAGATACTGCCCCACTGTACTGGCTGGTTTTGTGTCAACTTGACACAAGCTGGAGTTATCACAGAGAAAGGAGCATCACTTGAGAAACTGCCTCCATGAGGTTCAACTGTAAGGCATTTTCTCAATTAGCGATCAAGGGGGGAGGGCCCCTTGTGGGTGGTACCATCCCTGGGATGGTAGTCTTGGGTTCTATAAGAAAGCAGGCTGAGCAAGCCCAGGAGAAGCAAGCCAGTAAGTTAGCGTCCCTCCATGGCCTCTGCATCAGCTTCTGCTTCCTGACCTGCTTGAGTTCCAGTCCTGACTTCCTTTCATGATGAACAGCAGCATGGAAGTGTAAGCTCAATATACCCTTTCCTCCCCAACTTGCTTCTTGGTCATGATATTTGTGCAGGAATAGAAACCCTGACTAAGACACCCACCAATCCCTTGTCAGTCATGTCTGCCTGAGGCAAAGCCGGTAGAGGTAAGTGTTCTGGGCTTGTCCTGCCATCCCGAGGTTTGGGGTACCCCAAGAGCATTCTGCTTCCCTGTGGAGGCCTGCAGGGGCCCTAAGAACAACAAGTTTGGAACACTGCCCCACCAGTCCCTTGCCAGTCAAGTCAGCCTGAGGCACAGTCAGAAGAGGTAAGTTGCAGGCGTACTGCTCCCTGACTGACATTGTCTGGCCTATGGCTCCCCCTGCCTTCCTGAGGTGTCCTGCTGGCATCAGGATCATCCAGCCAAGACCATGGATAACCAGATGGCTAAAGGACAGCATGAGAATACAATCAACAAGAGCCAGAACAATATGTGGCCACCAGAGCCTGACTATCCTGCTACAGCAAACCCTAGATAGCCTAACAAAACCGAAGCACAAGAAGATGGTCTTAAATCCAATCTTATGAAGAGTATAGAAGTCTTTAAAGATGAAATGAATAAATTCCTTAAAGTCCTGGCTAAGCAATAAGACAACCAGAGGAGATGAAAGGGATACAAATTGGAAAGGAAGAAATCAAAGAATTACTATTCACAGATGATATGACAGTATACATAAGTGACCAGAGAACCCTACAACTGATAAACACCTTCATCAATGTGGCTGGCTGCAAAAGGAACTCAAAGAAATCAGCAGCCCTCCTTTATACAAATGATAAATGGGCTGAGAAAGAAGTGAGGGAGACAACAGCCTTCACAATATCTACAAATATCTTGCTGTAACTTTAACCAAGCACGTGAGAGACCTGTATGAAAAGCACTTCAAGTCTCTGAAGAAAGAACTTGAAGAAGTTATCAAAAGGTGGAAAAATCTCACATGCTCAAAGATAGGTAGGAGTAGCATATTGAAAATGGCCATCTTACCAAAAGCAATCTACAGATTCAATGCACTTCCCATCGGAATCCCAACTCAATTCTTTACAGACCTTAAACAATTCTCAACTTCATATGGAAAAACAAAAAGTCCAGGATAGCTAAAACAACCCTATACAATAAAAGAACTTCTGAGGGAATCACCATCCACAACCTCAAGCTGTACTACAAAGCAATAGTGATAAAAACTGCGTAGTATTGGTACAGAGACAGAGATGTTGATCAATGGAATAGAATTGAAGACCCAGAAATAAAACCACAGTTACGGACACTTGATCTTTGACAAGGAAGCCAAAAATATACAATGGAAAGGGGAAAGTATCTTCAACAGATGGTCCTGGTCTAACTGGATGTCTGCATGTAGAAGGATGCAAATAGACTCACCCTGCACAAAACTCAAGTCCAAGTGGATCAAATACCTCAATGTGTAACCAGATACACTGAATCTAATAGAACAGAAAGAAGGGAGCAGCCTTGAACTCACTGATGCAAGAAACAACTTCCTGAACAGAACACCAATGGCTCAGGCACTAAGATCAACAATTAATAAATAAGACCTCATGAAACTGAGAAGCTTCTGTAAGACAAAGAACACTGTCAATAGGACAAACTGACAGCCTACAGATTATGAAATGATCTTTACCAACCCTAGATCTGGCAGAGGATTAATATCCAAAAAAATATAAAGAATTCAAGAAGTTAGATACCAACAACCCAAATAACCCAATTAAAAAATGGGGTCCAGAGCTAAAAAGAGAATTCTCAACAGAGGAATCTCTAGTGTCTGATAAATACTTAAAGAAATGTTCAACATCCTTAGTCATCAGGGAAATGTAAATCAAAACGACTCTGAGATTCCACGTTACACCCATCGGAATGGCTAAGATCAAAATCTCAGGAGAAAGCACATGCTAGCAAGGATGTGAAGCAAGAGTAGCACTCCTTCATTGCTGGTGAGAGTGAAAACTTGTACAACCAATCTGGAAATCAATTTGCCAGTTTCTCAGAAAACTGGGAATAGTTCTGCCTGAAGACCCAGCTATATCACTCCTGGGCATACACCCAAAAGATGCTCCACCATCCCACAAAGATATTTGCTCTCCTATGTTCATATATTCATAGCAGCTTTATTCATAATAGCCAGAAACAGGAAACAACCTAGATGCCCCTCAACTGAAGAATAAATAAAGAAAATGTGATTCATCTACACAATGGAATACTATTCAGGTGTTAAAAAACAAGAACATCATGAATTTTGCAGGCAAATGGATAGAAGTAGAAAATATTCTGAGTGAGGTAACCTAGACCCAAAAGGAGTACATGATATATACTCACTGATAAGCAGATATTAGCCACAAAATACAGAATACCCATGATGCAACCCACAGACTCAAAGAAGTTAAACAAGAAGAAAGGGTCAACTAAGAATGCTTGAATCCACTTAGAATAGGGAACAAAATAGTCATGGGAAGCAGAGTGAAGTAGGAACCTGGGTCGGAGAGGGGAGGGGAATAGGAATCAGTATCAGGTGTGAGAAGAGACAAGAGAGAGGGCCATAGGCCAGGAGACTGAGTGGAAAGCTGCAGCTGCTGTAGGAGTAGAGTGATGGGGGAATCCATAGACAGTCCCTGAGACCTGGGATGGGGAAGGCTTCCAGGAGTCAATGCGGGTGACCTTAGCGGAGTTGTCAGTGTCAACTGACCTGGACCTCTGAGAGCGGTTATAGCCTGAGCCACCAACCAAAGAGCGTACACGGGCTGGCACATAAGTAACCTTGTCCTGCCTCAGTGGGAGAGGATATGCCTAATCCTGCAGAGAATTGATGCACCAGGGTGGGAAGATACCAAGGGCCTCCCCTTTGCCTCTAAGAGGATGCTTCCCCGCCCACCCACTCGCACCTCACCCCTCTAGCATCCCCCTTCTCTGGGGCATCAAGCCTCCACAGGACCAAGTGCCTCCCTCCCACTTGGGTCAGACAAGGCAGTCCTCTGCTACATATGTAGCAGGGGCCACAGACTAGACCATGTATGCTTTTTAGTTGGTGGCTTAGTCCCTGAGAGCTGAGGGGTCCAGTTGGTTGATATTGTTGTTCTTCCTATTGGGTTGCAAGTCCCTTCAGCTCCTTCAGTTCTTCTCCTAACTCTTCCATAGGGGTCCCCAGGTTCAGTCCAATGACTAGCTATAAGTATCTGCATGTGTCTCAGTTGGTTACTGGCAGAGCCTCTCAGAAGACAGCCATGCCAGGCTCCTGTCTGCAAGCACATCTTGGCTTTAGCAATAGTGTCGGGGTTTGGTGTCTGTGCATGAGATGGATCCCAGGGTGGGGTCATCTCTGGATGGCCTTTCCTTCAGTCTCTACTCTATTTTTTTGTCCCTTCACTTCCTTTAGAATCTGGAAACAACCTAGATTTCCCTCAACCAAAGAATAGATACAGAAAATGTGGTACATTCACACAATGGAATACTATTCAGCTATTAAAAACGAGGACATCACGAATTTTGCAGGCAAATGGATGGAACTAGAAAATATCATCCTGAGTGAGGTAATCCAGACCCAAAAGGACATACATGGTATGTACTCATTGATAAGTGGATATTAATCAAAAAGTTCAGAATACCTATAATACAACTCACAAACCATATGAAGCTTAACAAGAAGGAAGGCCCAAGTGTGGATGCTTTAATCCCACTTAGAAGGGGGAACAAAATAACCACAGGAGACAGAGGGAGAAAGGGACCTGGATGGGAGAGGAGAGGGGGGAGGGAAAATGGGGGGCAGAATCAGGTATAGGGGGAGACAGGAGAGAAGTCTAGAGGATCAGAAGAATGAATAGAAATAGGCAGCAGTGTGGGGGATGGGGAATGAGAGGAACCACTAGAAAATCCCAGATACCAGGGATGTAGGAGGCTCCCAGGACCCAATGGGAATGACATCAGCTGAACCACACAACAGTGAGGAGATGTAACCTGTAGAGATCACCTCCAATAGATAGACATGGCTCCCAGTTGAGGAATGGGGCCACCCACCCATCTCAATGTTTTTTGTGCATTTAATTATTTATTACTTTTTCACTGGGAGACTTAAAAGTAAGGGTCTTCTTTAGATGAAATAGATTTGTTACAAACTCACCTGCTTCTGCAACTGTATACGCTGTGACTGTTTATGCCACTGAGTATGCATTTTTCGGATCCTCTATGTTGCTGGGTTTCATTGTTTTTTGCTTTTTGTTTTTAACTGCTAGGCTTACACAACCATCACAGTGCCTGTTACCTGTCAAATACACAGAGTCCTACATTAGTTGAAGTATGTTATCCCTTGTTCCATAACTAATTGCATAGCAGGAATGATACAGAATAGAAGAAAATGTTGACCAGTGATGAAGTGTAGAAACTGAAAGAAAGCAGAACATGCGAGAAACTAATAAAAAATACAAACTTGGAATTCTGCATGATCTATTAAAATAATATCAGGGAAGAAAAGAAATAGAAAACTCTTATCAAGTGGCTGCATCACAGGATTGCCTGTCCTTTCAACTTTATGCCAACGTTCAGAAAAACTTGCTTGGTGCAGCAGCATATCATAGTGATCGTCACAGGGTGTTCAGTCAAGCTATGTATGATAGATTCTCTAAGGACCCTGCATTATCTTTGTGCTTTTACAGAAACTGTTAAACTAGATTCTGCACCATTTTTCTATAAAATAGAGATAATAATAGAGTGGCTTTAGCACCTGCCTGCTGGGTGTGCCAGGAGAAACAGAATGAGTATTTTGTGGCCAATACGCATTTAGCAGCAGTTAGCTGTTGCGTTTTAGCATCTCAGTGACTTTCCTTTTGCAGTTTTTCCACCCGCACTGGGATGCTGCAGGACCTGAGGCTCCTCTGCTGTGAAAGCAAAATCTGGGAAGTTGGGGAGTGGCAGTGGTGGGTCTGGTGGACCTTGAGCTCCTTCCAGACACAGTCTCTCTGACCATCATCAGTCACTGCTGTCTTTGCCACCTAAGGACTTTGAGTCTTAGAGCTTTCTTCTTCCCCTAATGGGCAGCTCCTGCCCTTGGTGAGATCCTTAAACTGGTTTGTTTCTCAAGAGAAGGACTCCCTTACTCCATCTAGTCCCATTATTTAATTGGGGTTCTTGAACAACAGTTAGTTTTATGTACGGCAATCCTCTTTGATCTGTTCTTTAGAATAAATGCGTATGCCTCGACACCTATGTGTTTTGTTTCTTGTGCTTTTTTTTGCTATTTTCCTTCTGTTTATTTGTTTGTTTTGTTCTATTCTGGTTTGTTTTTTAATCTAATTTTATTATTATATTTTTAAGATTCATATTTATATTCTAATGATAGGGAAAAGGGTGTGAATTTGGGTGGGTAAGGAAGTGAAGAAGATCTAAGAGAAACGGGGGAAGGACTATAATCAGAATACAACATATATATATATAATCAGATATCAGATATATTTTAAATGTACATAATCTATCAGATATTACATACATATATATTCTGATATATATACATATTACATATACATATGGTACATGGTTTAATCCTAGCACTCAAGAGGGAGAAGCTGTAGGCAATCTCTGTGAGTTTGAGGCCAGCCTATGAAGCAAATATAGGACAGCCAGGGCTCTGTTACACTAAGAAACCCTGTCTTGAAAATCCAAAAACAAAACAAAAAAAAAAAAACCCTATTTTCAATAAAATAAATAAATTTTATATATATATAAATTTTCAGGAGGCTGGAGAGATGGCTCAGCAGTTAAGAGTATTGGCTGGTATACCTAAGTTCAATTCCCAACACCTACATAATGGCTTACAATCATCTGAAATTCCAGTACCAGGGTTCTGATGCCCTCTTCAGGCCCCCACAGGCACTGCATGCATGTGGTACACTGACATTCACAGGAAAAACACCCATACACACAAAACTGTAGCCAGACAGGAACCCCAGTGGAGCAATAGAGACACCAACCTACCCACAAAACTTACAACCAAAAATTTATCCTGTCTACAAGAAATGCAGGGACAAGGGATGGAGCAGAGACTGAGGGACTGGCCAACCAATCACTGGCCCAATGGGTACCAATCCCTAACACTATTAATGATACTCTGTTTTGCTTGCAGACAGGAGCATGTTATCCTCTGAGAGGCTCTACTCAGCAGCTGACTCAGACAGTTAGAGACATTCACAGCCAAACAGTTTGTGGGGTTTAGGGACTCTTATGGAAGAATAGGAGGAAGGACTGCGGGTCCCAAAGGGGATAGGAACTCCACAGGAAGACCAACAGAGTCAACTAACCTGGACCCTTGGAGCTCTTAGAGTCTGAACCACCAACCAAAGGACATACACGGGCTCGACGTAGGCCTCCCTGCACATACGTAGCAGATGTGCAGCTTGACCTTCATGTGGGTCCTGAACAACTGGAGTGGGAGCTGTCCCAAAAGCTGTTGCCTGTCTGTGGGATATGTTCTATTAGCTGGGCTGCCTTGTCTGGCCTTGATGGGAGAGGAAGCGCCTAGCCTCGAAGAGACGTGAAGTGCCAGGGTAGGGGGATACCCATGGGTGTCCCCACCTGCTCAGAGGAGAAGGGGAAAGCAGATGGGGGGAGCATTGTGGGAGGGGGTGACTGGGAGGTGGGCAGTGAATGGGATGTAAAATGAGTAAGTAAAAAAAAAAACTTTAATATAACTTTAAAAATAATAAAATAAATTTTAAATAAAATATCAAATCATTGAGAAAAAAAGATTTCATTGATGTATGTCTTCAATTACCTAGTAAGTCTCTTCTATGGAATCCTCAAAATGGCTGGAATAGCTTACCATACAGATACAGGTAAGGTAGATAATATAGATAATCACAGCTTTAGCTTTACTTGCTTTAGAAAGCAAACTACTTTCCTATCTGTGCCAAATAACTTTAGATGATCGTGCAAACAAGCTGTTGAGCTTTAAGAAATCTTTACGGACCTGGAAATGGGGCCGTGAGAGAGGAGGAAGTGATCTCAGTGTAGGTACACTGGGGAGAGAGTAACACCAGGGAAAACAGAGAGGCTTTGGTGGGGCACCAGCAAGAGGTAGGCAGGGGAAGCCAAAAAATAAGCAAATGTATGAAGATTATTAATGAAATCCATTACTTTTCATGCTAATAAAAATAACAATTGTAAACTATGACAGTTGATTTTACAGATAAGGTCAAAGCCACAAAGGATAGATTTATTTGAGTTTTTATAACTGCTTATAAAATCATTTGAGTTTTATAAGCAGTTTATTTGAAAGTTTATTTGAAAAACTCAAATAAATCATTTGAGTTTTTCCTCAAATTTCCTCTCTTGTCTTTCTTCCCTCCAACCTCAAGTACATTCTGCCCTTGTTTTCTCTCAAATTCACAGTTTCTTTTTCTTTATCATTGTATATACTATATCATATATATTAATATATCATATATAATATATATCTAAATATATAAATATAATCTGCTCAGTCCATATAATGTGATTTATAGCTACATGATTTCAGGGATGGCCCCTACAGCATTAGCTAACACATTGGGGTGCTTTGCTCTGCAGAAAACCATTTCCCCCAGTTTCAGAATTCCTCAGTTGCTCATAGTTCTTAGGGTAGAGTTGAAGTCACCCAAGCTTTTCCCCTTCCTGGTAACATGTCCATTGGTGTCTATGGTTCGAGTCTTGTTCAGGTTGATGAGACTTTCTTGGCATTTCTAGGAGATATACTTTTACAGCAAACTTCCTATTCCTCCTCCAGCTCGTACAATTTTCCAGCCCCTCTTCTGCAATGATCTCTGAGCCTCAGCTACAAGAACTGTGTTATAGATGGTGTGGTCTCACTTCAAGAGTCTTAGCTCAGGGTTCTACAAATATCGTTTTGCTCTCCTCTGTATCATATCTGCCATTTCCTTATGCAGACATAAATTTTTTCCAACCTACTTTAATAAGCACGCAACCTCCACTCCATCCCACCACCCACCAGAGGTAGTAGGGGATAAAAGTTATTAGGACATGGGGGAAGGAGACCTGTTTAGAAATTGTTCTTTGGGGGTGAGTCCAATCTTCTTTGTCAGGATATCAGCAGTTCAGTCCAGTAGCAAACACCAAATCCAAATCAGCAGCTGTACTCCGGTCCTCTCTCAACAGCCACCACACACGAACCAGCAGCTACAGTCCAATCTACTTGGCAATCACCACACATGAACCAGAAAGGGCAGTTCAATCCAGAAGAAACCACAAGGCTCGCCAACCAGCCTGACGTCACAGAAACAGCAAAAAGCCACAGGAACCTCAGGAGAAGTTCTTTGGTAAGTGTCACCACAAGTAGAGCTCAGCAACACAATGTAAGGTAAATCAATACATGCATGTCGTTAGTGAAGAATAGCAAGGAGGAGCAAAGCAAATCAATACTCAAGCTCTCACTATCTATGGGGTCATATTTAGATTCCTTCTGAAGATCATGCATCATTTCACATGTTTGCTATAGCAAAACATCCTTCCACCTGTGTCTGCTTCAGGAAAACATTCTTTCACCTGTGTGTCCCAACAAAACATCATTTGACATAACTGACTTTCCAAAGAAACCAGACGTTTTCACTTCATGTTTATCCATTAGTTTACTATTTATAAAGATTGGGGCAATGTGAAGCTAGCTAGACATTGCCATGAATAAAACTTGGTCTCATCAGGTCTTTATATTGTGACTGGTAGCCAGCACAGCTTGATGATAAACACTAATCTTATTTCAGAAAATCACTGTTATACCAACCGCTTTGGGCGTCATCCCCAAGGAGGTTCTATGAATGCTTAATTGCTCTGATGATCCATTATTAGACATAATGTTAGATTTATTCCTGAAATGGTGAATATTGCCTCAAAATGAAAGTACCAGAGGGAGAGTAGTTATAGAAACAGAAAGGAAGTTGATTCTTACTTATCTATTAGTTCAGTTCTAGGGAACAGGAAAAGTACTACTACTCAAGCTGCTTCAACAAAAGATGACCAACTCTACCTTAGTGATGTAACGTGTGTAGATTGATAGTTCTAACCATGCACTTAAAATTTATTGATTGATCAACACCAGGCACATGTGAAAATCTCCAGAAATGACTGCATATCATGGCTTAAGAACTTATGGATTTGAAATTTCTCCAAAACTTGAAAGATCAATGTTTGTGTATTTATATATTTTTGTCCCAAGTCGTATTTGCTGACTTCCTATTGATTATAAGTTATCAGACAAAGGGATGGAGAAGCAAAGAAGAAGGAACGTGGCTCTCAGACATCTTGCGGTCTAGTGACAGAAAGGCATAGTCAAGAAAACGATTAGCACAGAAGTTTAGAGTAAGGAGAATGGTGTGAATGAAGTGACTGAGCCCAGAGGCAGGGGCTTATTCACCAACTGCTACAGTAGCAGTTCTACAGTACAGTACAGTAGTTCTGTAGACCAGAGATAATGTTTGAGCATTAACGATACTAATTCTGTGCTCTAACCCATCATTTCTGGTTGATAATGAGAATCAACCCAAAGGATCGCTACATCGTGCTGAATCTCTTCCTGGTGACATTTGGGTCCAAACCACAGCATACACTTTTGCCACCAAGGATCACAAATTATACATTTCTCTGATCGAGACCATCTGTATTCATCTTCACTATACAAGCCACAGTGTGTGCCTTCCATCACAGCCCAGACGAACTGAACATGAATGATTAGAAACAACACCTGCCCAGTGTGTAACATAAAGAAAGGACTCTCCCTCCCACCCCCTCCCAGGTTTGAGAGGGAATTCATCAGCATCAGTTCAATGTGTCACCCTGGTTACCAGTCACAAAAAGTGAAAGTTACTGAATACACGATATGAAACGCATCCCCTCAGATTCCTGTGTCCTCTACAGACATTTTCCTCTGATGGTGCCAGTGTCAGGGTGTGATTGATAGGGCTACTGCAGGCCTCTCATATTTGGAGCATGAAAACAGCAGCAGTAGTTTGAAAGTAACAATCTATCAATAAAACACCTACAAGGACCTGAAATTGGCCTGCTGGGCACTCAGCATGACCTACACCTGTCCCAGGGTAAAGAAAGAAAAGAAAAAGATTACTGGAGAGTTTTCTTTTTTTCTTTTTTTCTTTTTTCTTTTTTTTTTCTGATTTATTTATGTTTATTTTCTCTCTCTCTCTCTCTCTCTCTCTCTCTCTCTCTCTCTCTCTCTCTCTTTGATACTTTATTTACATTTCAAATGTTTCCCCCTTTCCAGATCTCCCCTTTGGAACCTCCCCATTCCCTCCCCTCTATGCCTCCCTGCCACTATGGGGGTATTCCCCCACCCACCCACACATCCACTCTCATCTTCCCTCCTTGGCATTCTCCTATACTGAGGGATCTAACACCCTCAGGCCCTAGGGCCTCTCCTCCCCCTGATGGCTAACAAGACCCTCCTCTGCCACATATGTGGCCAGCACCATGGGACCCACCATGTGTATTCTTTGGTTGGTGATTCAGTCTCAGGGAGTATCGAGGGGTCAGGTACTGGAGAGTTTTCATCTTGACTCTGGGTATGGTGGCACAGGAAGGAAAGCAGGCCCTTCGTTCCAGGTCTGGCTTGCACATCCTGAGGATAGAGTCTGAGATCTTCAGGTTCCACAAACAAGGCCAATATTCTTGACAGAAAAAAAAAAAAAATGTGTTTACCTAAACATATCTCAAGCAGAGATGTTAAAGATAAGACATAAATTGATTGTTCACGAACAAATGATCTATAATCTTGACTTTTTATTGCTTCTCTCTGATTCCTACATCTAAACAAGAGCCTAATAAATCTACCTTGTAACTTTACTTACAAAAAAATCTTTAAACTTCATACCTTTTGAGACTAAACTGCATATTTTCACCTCTCCCTCCTGTTCTCCAAATCAAATCCCCCAGCATCACCCCTAGCTCCATAGCAGACAACCTGCTGTGGCCTCCCCTCCCCCTCCCTATCTCCAGTGGATGACTCAGAACTCCTTCTCTCAACTCATCACATTATCCAAGCCCACAACTTCAGCAGGCCTTCTCTGGGATCCCGGAGACCACTCTGGCCAGGGAAGCATGTAAGCTAACTGTAGGTCTTCACCTCTTTTCCAAATCTAATTCCCCAGTCTCCTCTACAAGCTGTGGCCTCTCCTTACTCTTAACCCCGTACTCAGAAGACTAAGCAGACCCCGCTGAAACACCCTGTTTTCACTCTTCCTGACAACCATCACTAAGTGTCAGCTTCCAATACCTAGAAACACATTTTACCCAGAACCCCTAGTGGCCACACCTAGCAGAATTCCGGAAGAAATCCCTACCAGGTAACACTCAGCCAGCACACCCTTCTAAGAACCAGAGAGGACAATAGAAACCAAGAAACAAAGCACCCACTCAATAACGACCTGACCAGATATCAGCACCCAGAATTACCATCTTCCAGAACCAAGATGTATACACACAAGAGCAAAAACACAATCAATATAACAGACAGAATAATATGTACCCACTAGAGCCCTGCTCTAGTAAGGGACTAGATGGGAAGGGTGGATCGCCTTGGGAAAGAGAAATAACACAGATAGTTATGGGTGGGGGAGTAGAATAGGAGGGTCAAGTCGGGAGGGGAAGAGAAAGGGGGCTGGCTGGTGGAATACAGAGAGAGAGATAAATGAAGGGCCATTTGAGGGGTAGTTTGCAAACAATAAGTAGAAACTCTCAAAAATATATACATTTATGAAGGCAATCTCAATGAAATAGCCAAATAATGGGAGAAAGAGCCCCAACTAGACATCTCTTATCAGAAATAAAGCTCCCAGTACTAGGAAAGAGTTATATCTAACTGAGTTGTTAGCCAAAGAAGTCCCACAGGAAACCCCAAACAACCCAAGCTGTTGCCAAGACTATCTAGGTCACTTTTCACAAACTGACAGCAAAGCCACATTGCTGCAGACAAAACCTACAAAACTCATTGAAAATGGAATAGTTAGTTTAGCTAGTGCCTACCTAAAGCCTCTACTCCTACAGGTTAGTACCTTTAGTATGAGAAGGTACTCTGCATGCTATCAAAGGAGAAATGTAAACACAGCCTAAATCTGTCCTCAACTTTAGTTGCTCAGTTACCTTTAGTCCTAGCTCAACATCCCATCCTTCCATCTGGAGAGGCAGCTATGGCCACTGCTCCCGAGATCTCACATGGCCGGTCACCTTTTGTCTCTCCAAAGCATGGCAAAATACTTTCTCTCCTCTCTTGGCATCTGCTAGCTTTCCTACAAGGACCTGGAAGTCCTGCCAGATCAAGAACCAATTGAGAAACAGGCCTTAGCATCAGAACCACCCCTACACCAACCCAGCTATAAGCAATGGCATCCTGCCTGCAAGATATGCCACTGCAACGGCAGCACAATGCTTGTGGAAGTACCCAACCAATATCTGATTTGATTTATAGCCTACTCCAAAAGACAGACGCCATATCTAACACTTGGATGGCCACGAACCTGAGACTGGATAGTTCAGGGACCAAGGGTAAAACAAAATAGTACTGTTCTGTAAAAGAATATAGCAATAAATGACTCCCAGTGACATTCTGCTATACTCATAGTTCAGTCTCTTGCTCAGCCATCATCAGGGACACTTTATTCTACAGCAGATGGGAATAAAGGCAAAGAACCACAGCCAGACATTATGCAGACAATGAGAGACCTCAGAACACTCAGCCGTAAACAGGTTCCATCAAATCTCTCCTCTCGGGTCTCAGGAACCAGAAGAGGAAGCAGAAAGACTGTAAGAGCCAGAGAAGACAGAGGAGAGCAAAAAAAATAAGGTCCTCTCAATTGGATCAGTGTACATATGGAATCACAGAGACTGAGGCAGTGTGCACAGGGCCTGCTACACCAGATCCGGTTCTAGTGTTGAGAGGGGAAGTATACACAAGACTCCATCCCTCACTGTGAGGCTATCTCCAATGCATAACCACTCACAAAAGAGAATTTAGTTTTCTCCCAGGGAAACTCATTAGGGAAACAAACTACTTTTCGGGGTAGGCTGCGTGCCCCACAACAGATGGCCAACAAAAAACAAACTCAACAGTACCTTTGAAAGTTCCTTGTTCCATAATGTTGCATCAGGCTTTTTCAATTTTATTTTATTTTATTTGCATTTTTCTCTGTTCTTACCCTGTAGGTCCTTTGTGTATATATTATGGCTTCTGGTTCAGTGTTTATTTGAGATTCTAGAGTGTGTGAATGAGTGGATCTCTGCATCTGTATTTGTTTCCTATACCTTTTTCTTTCTGGCTGTTTTGTCCTATTATAATGTATTACTTCTCCTCTGGGTGGGTGGAGCTCCCCTGGATATCCCACACACACCCTGGCACTTCAAGTCTCTGTGAGGCTAGGCACTTCCTTTCCCTCTGAGGCAAGACAAGGTAACCCAGCTAGTAGAAGATATCTCACAGCAGGCAACAGCTTTTGGGATAGCCCCCACTCCAGTTGTTCAAGACCCATATGAAGGTCAAGCTGCACGTCTGCTACACACGTGCAGGGAGGCCTAGGTCCAGCCAATGTATGTCCTTTGATTGGTAGTTCAGACTCTGAGAGCCCCAAGGGTCCAGGCTAGTTGACTCTGTTGGTCTTCCTGTAGAGTTCCTATCCCCCTTGGTGCCTGTAATCCTTTCTCCTATTCTTCCACAAGAGTGTCCAAGCTCCATCCACTGTGTGGAAGTGGGTATCTGTATCTGTCTGAGTCAGCTGCTGGGTGGAGCAGTCTGAAGCAGCTCTATATCCCCACACCTGGGACCAAAACAAAAACATTTTTATAACATTTCTGGTTGGTATTTTTTTTTCCAAAGAAACAAAAATTCCAGAATTGTCACTATAATAGAGTGTTACTATGAATGAAGCCTTTTCAACCAGAAATACAAAGAAACCCCAATCCTTGGGAGAAGCAGTTAACAGGAAAAGATTTGCACGTGAATAGGGGTATGATAATTTTTGTCAATACATTTTTTAAAAGAATATTAGATTTATTTTCATCATGGGTCTAAGAGAAAGAAGAAAAATATCATGCTCAAATAACTTTCAAGTATGTCCAAACACAGGAAAAATTGACCAGACTGGTAATGATTCAAAAGGACTGATTGCTTAATCTGATTTTTAAAAAGAGAAGGAATTCACACATAAGCAGGGAAGTTGTATCCAGCAGAAGATATTTTAGTAGGTTCTTGGGTTGAAAGCATCATGCTCTGTTTATTTAGCTACAAAATCCTATTAAAATGTATTGTATCTGAAATATAAAATTCAGGATAGTGCACAGTAAAATCCTGATGGATGGTGTCTCCCAGAATAACTCTTGGCGTTTGAACATCAAACATATTAGCCACCTTGCAGGATACTGTTAATAAGTTGGGGACAAGGATTTGCTGACCCTGTTAGGCAGTTTCTCTGGTCTTAATTAACAATGAACTAAAGCAATCCCTCCTAAATCCACACTGGCTGTGAATTCCCATTTATTACTATCCTTAAGGATTGTTGTTATCTTTCCTTAATTTGAATACCTACATATCTCCACAGGCCCTGCAGCTTTCTATCTTTCTTCTAGATAACATCAGTCCCCTGTGACCTGAATTTTCATAAATCCCTTTGACTTGTTAATAGAAATTTCTAGGCCCCGTGGGTTCATTTAATCTATGGCATGTATAGTAAAATGAACCATGGTACTGCCGAGGATTAAGTTGAGGCAATCATTCACCCAGGTCACTGTGACTTTAAGGTCAGTCTGGCCTTCGGAGAGAGACCCTGTGTCAGAAAAGTTCACATATAGGGATACAAGAGTTCAACAGTCTCCCTTAAACACATATTGTTTGCTTGCATTATTTAAAGAAGAAAAGTACTAAGTTAAATTCTGCGTATAAGTCTTTATATCTTCCATCTGACATTATACACAAGACTTCTAGACGTCGTATCTGTTGATAATCATTAAAGATGTGTGATTAAATAGACACCATCATCACCTCCTTGTTGTAAAACAGGAAAGTAAAGCCAGGAAATCTTTAAAAATCAGTTAGAAGCAAGCAATACAATGTTAATGTTTATGAGCTGCAACTGTCTTCACTGCCATCCTTAACTGAGCATTTTCCTTTTTTGTTAATGTCTTCTAGGGTATTGAGAAGAGGAGGGCAAAGGTCATTGGGTCAAGGCATCTTCAAAGGAACTTAGGAAGTGGGTATACACCACCTCCGTCCTGTGGTGACATTTACCGCACTATTCAGATGCCACAGGATAATGTGGTAATATAAAATTTACCCAGTTTGCCTACTGTAGTCATTTGAAACACATAAAATACACCCGAAATGTTTCCTTGGTATCACATGCCTCTTCAGAATGACCTGAAAACTTCTGCATTGGACTTTAGAGAGAGAAATATTCTTTAGAGGCCCAGAGGATAATGAGGGACTCCATCTGACAATGAAGAAAACGAGTAATGAAACTGTCAGTGCAAATTTGGGCAGGAAGCACACCAGCAGTAATGTAAACCATCTTGTCCTCAACCTAATTGCCTAGTTTATTTTCATAAAAGGAAAGAATTATGGTTGGGTAAACCAAAGCGATAAAAAGAAAAGCAATTACAGGAAAGCACACTCCCCATAATGAGTGTTTGCAGAACCCATTAATTTCAACACATATAAAAGCTGTGAATACATTTATATAGAGAGATGAGAAGACTGGGCGAGGGAGCACGGTGCTCGTCTGTGCTATCTCTTCACCGTTGGAGAAGGAAATTAGTTAGCAGGTTCACAGGGATACTTTTCGCACTCCTTCCTGACAGTTCCCTCCAAGCTAGCCACAGGCAGAATGCCAGGCATGAGCTTAATGCCTACATTATGTTCAAGTGCTGCTTTCAACAACAAGATGTCCACTATGGAGGAAGGCACTTCAACCCAGTTTCCAAACCCTGCAATGCCTCTGGTGTGTAGTGATGCTCATCAACACCCTGGGTAGAGAGGTGAGCTCTGGGGATACATGTTGTCAATTAGACTATTTGTTGTAAGATCCACCATGTGTGATTTAATTTGGAATTTTTTAGAGATAAAACACATCATGTTTGAACATCACCTTCTTATATACGTCACAAAATACATTGTTTTAAAGCACTGTTGACACATGGAAAGACATTTTAAAATGTATTCATTATGTATAAAGGAAAAGAGAAAGTGTTGTGAGACAATTTAGCTGTTTCAATGAAGTGACTTTCTTTAGACATGAGGACCTGTTGGGAACAGACCCCAGTCTCAGGGATGTTCTTCCTGCCTAGCTTGTTTACTGTTACCTTGCAGTTGGGCCCAAAGCATGGTAAACAACGAGTCATCTCTGGCCATGTGTTCAGCCTTGTCTTATGATTTGTTTGCTTCCGCCTTGGTGGTTTCCCACCCCAGCAGAGGAGAGTATTTAAGGCCAAAGGAATAAACAAGCTTTGCAATGCCCTGTGTCTGTGTCTTTTGGGTCAATCCCCCAGGCCTATGCTCCATTCTCAGTAGTTTGACAGCACGGGCTGTCAATGGGAGGTTCCATGGAGATCAAGAAGAGAGGAGAACCTGACAGGATCCTTCCTAGGAGCTGGCGAAGTGAAAGGAATGTATTGGGCATCTCAGCGCTAGCAGATGGGCCAGCGGTGAACAAACCTTGTAGAAGGACAAGGTAATGGTAAAGTGTGTTTTGTGTATGTGTTTAGAATTATGCTAAAATCTAGAGAAGCAAAGGTAATTCTCATAGGTCTTCGGACGTTTTTAGTCTTTTAGTCTTTGGACCCTGACTAGAGGTAGTTTACACCTTAGATATCTGAGTCCCTTTGGGACATCTAATTCTCTTTCCTTTCTGTATATTGGTTTTTGGTGCACCAATCTGTCCATGTGTCAGAACTGACTGTTTTATGTTAAGTCTGTGGTTTTGTTTCGTTGTAAGAATGACTGTTGTTCTGTGTTGCATGTTGAAAAGAAAAATTGGTTAAAACTTTATCTGCTGGCTTTCCACCCCGTGATTTAGTTTAACTTGTTTAGAATGCAGTCTCAATTGCCCTTTGGAGCCCTGCACCTATAATTAGCAGCCTAGCACAGCTGGAGAAGACTTGCCAGGAGCTGATTGTTTGCAAAAGCTGCTTTTAAAGGGGCCAGCAACTTCTCAAGATCTATGACAAATGCCGAGGGCCCTATTTGGGTTCCTGAGCGCTGTGTACATCCTGTCACTCCATTGGAGCCAGGTGAAGATGGAAGTTTACGGGAGCTTTGTGAAGAACCCACCTGTCTTGATGCCAGTGGGGATTGTTGGACCCGCAAAGGTCGCAACTACCAGTAGTTTCGGAGATCAAGAGCGATGCAATCAGCAAGAGGTTTATTATTTCCAATGCATTGGGGTCGTCCTGCACATGAGGCAGAGGCAACCCCCAATTCTCAAAGCTCACACTTTTTATACATTCTTAAGGCAGATTCTGGTCACAGCCTGAGTTGGTTGTTGACCTTTCACACAATTAGGGGATTCTTAGTGAGTGTCATTGTGGTTATTCTTTACCCCAGGGCCATTGTTGTTCGGGAGAGCCTATGTTGACAGAGAATATCTGCTGGCCAGTTGGCCTTATCTCTGGGGAGGAGGGGAGGAATGCCCCTTTCTCACGTCCCATAGGAAATATCTGCTAGCTAGGTGGCCCTATCTCCGGAGAGGGGAGGAAGGGAGGAAAAGCATTTCTTTCAGGATCAGTAGCCCGGTTTGGCCTGCTTTTATTACCAACAGAACTGTAGGAAAGGCTGCAGCTAGGATAGAAATAGAAAGGTTTAATATTAGCATTGGCTTTAGGTTGGTAGATAGTGTGTGCTTTACTGAGGTATTGAATAGAAGTGAATTAAATGTAACATCTTCCCTTAAAGGTTCCTGTATTATACTTAATAATGTTTCTATAGGCTGATTTTTCCCATAATGCAACCAATGCTTCAATGATTGGGTTTAGAAATATTCTTGGCCCTATAAATTTTGATAGAAATGATTCCAATATTCCTCCATGGCCAGCTCATCAATGTTGGCCTGGAATGTTGAATTTTGATTTACAAAGTGTCCTCCTATGGGGGGATTGTGTTGTTCAAGAACCCTGGCTGCTTAATGGCAGGAAGGATGTATGGTGGTATGGTCACAGACCACCTCTGAAGAATGGTCCTCAAGAAAGTTCACCTTTTCACTATCAAAATCCTAGTCAGGCTGGGGTAGTTCCCACTTTTAGTGGCATATATTTATGTGGGCACTATACATGTTTAGATTTTGTGCCTTTGGGGCTACAACAGGGAATTGTGTTTAATAGTACTGTCTCCTGGAATAACAGTGAAGTGTTTGAAAGCTCCCTGAATTTTCAGAATGTAAAAGAGAGTAGAAATTTTCTATTGTAGCTAGGCTCTGTGTGATGACCCCTTTTTTCTTTATCGTGTGGAATAATACTGATCCTAATGTGGAACAGATTCTTAATTGTTCATCTAGGCACTGTTTGCTGATGAATTGATGGGAGTATGAAGATGCTGCCTTGGTGTTTGTGTGCCTGGCATTGTCCCTATGCCCCTGGAAGATGATGGCAAATTTCCTATAACCCTATATTGAGTCAAGAGAGATTTTGGCATCACAGCTGCGGTTGTTGCTGCCATTGATATTTCTGCTACTGCAGCGGCAACTGCTGGCATAGCTATTTCCCAATCTGTTACTTCGGCTAAGACCTTGGAATTGGAGTTTTCAAAATTATACCCAACATATCAATGAGACCCATGTACCCCCTTTTTCAGGGGAAAGTCTTCTTTCAGACTTAAAATTGGCTGGACGCCTAATCAAGGATTGGGCTGGTTCCATGGCTTTGGGAGTCCTGGCTCTTGGCGCTGCTGTTCTTGGGCTCCTTTTTCTCTACTGCATGCATAAACAACACCACCAGACTCAGGCTATTACGAAGCAAGTTATGCTATCATTGGCAGGAGAAAACCCATCAGCCCAAGTGTGGCTCAGTATGTACAAAGAGAGGCAGCCCTCTCTGAGGGCTTTCTCCAACCTAAGACAGGGGCTCTGAGTCTGGCAGAGTTTCCCTATAAAAGGTAAAGGGGATAGCTTGTGTTCAGGGTGACCTAAGACAGGCACTATTTGAAAAAATGAAGGGGGGACCTGTTGGGAGCAGACCCCTGTCTCAGGGATGTTCTTCCTGCCTAGCTTGTTTACTATTAACTTGCAGTTTGGCCCAAAGCATGGTAAACAATGAGTCATCTCCGGCCATGTGTACAGCCTTGTCTTATGATTTGTTTGCTTCCGCCTTGGTGGTTTCCCACCCCAGCAGAGAGTATTTAAGGCCAAAGGAATAAACAATCTTCAGCATTCTGCTTGGAAGAATGACCCGTGTCTGTGTCTTTTGTGTCAATCCCCCAAGGCCTACGCTTGGTTCTCAGTAGTTTGACAGCTCGGGCGCTGTCAAGGATCTTTGGGCTATACATACAGTCAAACTCTTTGGATTTTAAAATCGCACCTTTCCCTTTCTTTTCTATTAGCATCCTTTTGAAATAAAAAAATCACGGGTTCTATTTTGGTATATTTATTTATTCTGTGCATGTGGTGGGGATCCCTACATGCCATGGCATAGGTATGGAATTAGGGAACACCTTGTGGGAGTCAGTTCTCTCCTGCCGTGAACATTCCGATGCTCCAGCTCATATCGTTGGGCTTGGTGGTAAATACCTTTACCCAGTGAGCCATCTTGCTAACCCTAAATTATTTCTTCTGTTGAGTGCCAGCTGATATTCAGAATGCCAGCTCATCCAGATTTAGATTTCACAGTAAAAGACAACAGTATGTCAAACTGTGTGATTTGCTTTGTGACTTCTTTAAGCCTGAGTGAATCAATGAAATGATCGTTGTGAAAACTGTGTTCTTGAAAATACTTCATTCAATCCTAAAATACAACCATCCTCTCACTGGGTGAAGTGGAAGGATGGCAAAGCTTAGAAGTTTCATTCCTTTATCGCCATCTTCCTCACATCAGTCTTGAAAACTCAGGTGCCAGTCTCTTCTTACCTCACTGCAAGGATGATGATGATGGTCCACTAGCCAACACATCTAGGAAAAATATCTCTGCACTTTAGATTTCCATCAATGAGATCACTTGGTCTGCTTCACTGGAAGCAGACTCCTCTCACTTGAACCCATTAACATTTGCTGCTGGTTGGGCAAAGTGAGAATCTGTTCATTCATTAATAAATGATGCTCAACCACTCCCAGGTCTTAAAACTAGAGGCATCTGAATTAATCAGCCACAAGATTTATTTATGCTTCTACACAACAAACCCATAGGCAAGGACACTGACACAAAGCTGATATGATTTCTTATGAGTTTAATTGTTAAACATATACAAAAGGGCTTTAACAGTTACAGTGGTCATTAATCTAGGAGGTCAATGCCTTATCTCTTTAAAAAAAAAAATAGTGAGCAGCCTAGCAATATTTTGATTTGCTATTTACACTCAGGATTGTTACATCGATCATTGTTTATCCAGCATTATAAAACAATGTGTCATCAGAGTAGAGAATAAGCATGTGACTCCTAAGTTGCTTCTGTCAGCAGAACAAATGAAAACTGAAAATGGAAAATTTAATATTACTTACATCCTGACTTATTTTCACATATAACTACACTCATGTATACATTTATATATAAACATATATGAATGTATATACATATATGCAGATACGTGTGCCCACACATACATACACACAATACATACACACACATGTGCATACATGTGTACATATATACATAGCACATACATAAGCACATATAAAAACAAATATCACATACATATGTAAATATACATGTGTGCACACATAAATCATGAGTATATATGTGCACATATATACACACAGTCTTCCATATTTCTGCATCTGAGGAATCAATAACATATGGGTATAAATTGTTTAAAAACTGCATACCAAACACAGATAAACTTTTTGTCATTATTTTCCACAAATTACAGTATAATAAATATTTACATAGGATTTAGATAGCATGAGGTATTATTAAAATGTAGGGACTTCGTAAAAGGCAAAGGAAGATCATGTCCATTTAGTGTAAATGTTGCAGCATTTTACATGAAGGGCCGGAATGTCTGTCAACTTTTCAGCGACCTGTGCAGATCTTGTCTGCTGAACCTGGAATCTGAGGACCTGAAAGAATGAGGCAGACTAGAGTCTGATGCTGTAGACAACCTTACTTCACTTTCTGTGTACTTTTATACACAAATATAACAAAGAAAGCAATGATCCAAGGAAGGCTGTTAGAGTTCACAAAACATGATCAGAAAAACATGTAAATAAATACCAGTTTACATCCTAAATACTAACAGAGCAGCCCTTTCCCAGAACTTTCTTAGGACAGACCAATTTAAACACAATTGCCTAGCACATACTATGGAGTATACCTGGGAAAGCATGAAAGCAAGGCAGAGGCCATGTCCAGATTCAGTGCACACTGAGGACAGCACTCAGCATGTCCTTTCACAAGACTGAGTTCTGTAGCTAAGTTCTGATATCCTACACGAATGTCTTAAAAATTGAATGTAAATGTTTGTCACAAGGGTCATGAAATCACATCTAAGAACAATCCAGGGAACAAAATGCACCTGAGGTAAAAGGCCCTCCGCCTTTCCTCCCGAAGCCTCTCTCACAGGTCCACCAAGACATTGGTTACCATGGCTCATTCTTTTGACCATGTTCTGACAAATGTCCACATACTTGACACCCGAGAGGATTCCTGGAAACCAATTTCTCACCAATACTCAGGGATAACAATATGTATATAATTTTCTAAACTAAACTATGGCACCTACTCAATAACTATTTAAAATAAGACACAGAAAATAATTACAGGGACTGGAGATGACTTAGCAGTTAAAGGCACTGACTAGTCTTCCAAAGGTCCTGAGTTCAATTCCCAGCCATCACATGGTGGCTCACAACCATCTGTAATGAGATCCGCTGCCATCTTCTGGTGTGTATGAAGACAGTTACGATTGTGCTTATATACATAAACTAAACCTTTAAAAAATATTACAAATGACTTTCAGCTAAGAATAATTATTTTAGGATTGATATAAACTCTGAAATTATACTTTTTTAATAAATGCACAACAGGCAGTTCATCTTAATATCATTCATCTTTGGTAGGAGCAGTCAGAACTACATTGTATTCTTCAATTCTTAAAATTTACATTATAGCCTGGAATGACATGTTGTCCCTGCTCTAAGGGTTGTCCCCCCGAAGATGTGCAGAAAGATACTGTGTGCTCTAACAAAAGAAACTGAGTCCTTATTGTAAGGAGTAGATTTATCAGTGCTACCTGCAAGCACAAGCTACCTGGATTAATAAGACCTGGGAAGTAAATTAACCATTCCAAAACAATGCCCTCAACTAAGAGAGACAGAGAGATAGAGAGGCAGAGAGACAGACAGAGACAGACAGAGACAGAAATACAGAGACAGACACTGATCCTACTGTGGACTCTGACATTTACAGTAAGAGGTTTGGTTGCACAGCTGTTAGGTCTCAAAACTGGCTAAGGTGCCCATTTAACACATCAAAGTGGACCTGCCTACTAGGTTCTCCCAGCATCCCTCAGTCCCTACCTGCTACAGGGTCCTTCTGGCTGGCATACCCTATGCCCTACCCTAAATTTCTCCAGTCCAGGGGCTTGGCTGCCCTTCTCCTGGGTGCCTTCCTTATATACCAGACATTTTTAGTTGCCTGGCCTTTGGTCTACCCTTTACCTTCCCGGTCTCTTGGCCCATGCAAACCCTTTTTGTCAGCAGCTCCTCTCTTTCTCTCCCTCACCTTCTCCCCTCACATGGCCCAGCTCAGTCTGGCCATGTTCTCTCTGGTCTCTCCCAGAGGTCTCTGCCTCTGACTATGCTCTCCCTTTTATCTACAATAAAACCTTCTCCTCTGCCATACTTAGGAACTATCATGTCCTTCCTTTTTCATTTCTTATTTTCATTCAAAAACATGCATTGAACTATACTGTCAGATTTTCTTTACCTCTCAAACTCAGCTACAGCCAAAGGGAAGAGCTTCTGAAAAATGCCAACTTCTGGCCTTTTCTATGAGTACAGGTAAAGTTCAGCAGAATACACAATGGAAAGATCAGATTTAGAACCTGAATTCAAACAAAGTTGTACATGAATCATGGTACTTTTATTCACTACACTGGTGAACCCCAGAAATTCTGGAATATTCTGAGACATGAGTATCTTAGCCACAAAAATCAAGCTGTAAAAATTTCTGTCACACAAGGCAGCTTCTAACTCCTATTCATTCACTCATTCATTCATTCATTGAATCACTTTTCGAGGCCAATGTATTTAGTATGTAATATTCCTTCTCTTACAATGTGTACTTCAGTTATGGTGATAGACAACAATGAAGTTAACAAACAATAGATCATGCGTATATGATATAAATATACATAGATGGTAGATCTATAATAGACAATAAAGCTAAATGATATATAGACAATAAATATAGATGATACAGATTAATAGATTATAAATTGGTGATAGGTACAGATAGATGATAGGTATAAGTAGATGATACACACATGCTTGCATAATTAATACATATACACAAACATATATATATACATGCATTACATATGTAGATAGTTTATCTAGATCACAATACATACAATGGTTTTGCAGAGAGTAAATAAAAAAAAATCCTTGTAGATGAAATTGGTGGAAGCCAGGCTAATCCAAGGCTTTCCCAGAATTCCTGATGAAAAGGAAAAGGGAACATTAGTTTCATGTCCTTGCCCAGGTGTAGATTTGGCAAGGTCTGGTCTGGGGCTGGGGTCATGGCCTTGAAAGACTCAAAGTTGCAGTTTCTGGGAACTCAACTCTCCCCCCGGGATGACTGTACCAGTCCCAAGGCAGCTGTGTCTGAGGTGTTCTCTGTTCTCTTTGCCAACATTGCTTAATTAACTTTCTGCTGACTCTGTCACATGTTCCCCCTGCAAACGGTATACAAGATGCTGTGCTTCTTAATAAACTTGCTTGCAATAAGACACAGCTTATGCAAAACCTCTCGATCCCTTCTGGCCTCCCTTCTTTACCCTATGACCTCCCAGTCCTTCCTCCCAGAAACCTCTCACTGAAGAACGATCTGCTGTCCCAGGTCAAGAACCATCATGGCCAGCCCTCTGAGAAGAAAACATTTGAGTAAGCCTATAAAATACTCTATCCTTGAAGCTTAGTAAAGAAATAATTCTCATCAAATAAAATGTTATGTTAAGAAAAATCTTAGAATAGTCAATGAAGTAAAAGATGGACAGAAGATATTAAGGAAAGGAACTTAAACAAAGCACCAAGGCAGATTAATGTTGGAAAGATGGGATGGGCCTGGCTATAAATGTGGATAGATTATAAATTAAATCATGGATTACAAATTAAAGAGATACGCTAAAACATGAAAGCAAGAAATAGATGAGACGTTTCAAAACTACCACACGTACTATCTCAAAGTGGAGGGGAAGCTACCACTAAGCCAGGAAAGCAGATTAAAATAACCATTTTAAAAGTAGGCAAGACCTGTTAGCACCATGTGGCTTGTGGTGGTAGTAATTAAGAACACGGGAAGTACTTGGATATAATATATTTTGAGGATTTGACTGATAGGACTTTATAATGATGTCTTTGATGAGAAGAAATGAAAGAATACCCCTAAATCTGATCCCTAAATTAAATTTTGTCAACTCATAGACACTTTCTGCCTGAGAAATATTTACATGATGAATATAACAATATTAACAATAAAAGCAAATAGTCATATGAAAGAGATGGGTATGCTTATTTGTTTTTACATAAATAACTAAATTCTTGACATCATAAGGTGTAGAAAAGTACCTTCATCAGTTTATAAGGAGATCAATATTTTAATTTTATAACTACTAATGTTGAAATATTGCTTTGTATGAATACAAAATTCATAAGAATCTGGTCAGACTCATTTCAAAGGTTGTAAAATTTTATCCTAATCCCAATGAAAAATTCACTTGACAGCTTCTAAAAATGATGTCCTAGTCAGAAGCTCAAACAACAATTTTAAAAATCAAATATACTACAAACCCCACACACATTAATTTGAGACTTATGCTAAAGAACAGTAGTAGAAAAATATTAAAGGTCTTTATTGTCTGTTATTTGTTTCTATAAGACCAGATAACTTCTTATGTACAAGCAAACATGGCAACTCATTACAAATAATGGTCTCAGATCTGATTCTGGGTGCCCCATGGTTTATTCACATTGACTTGTGTGACAGCATGCACAGTGCAAAGTGCGCACACTGGGTGTACATAGGCAAGACTTCAGTGAGCCTACTCAGGGCAACATGGGTAAGCACTGACACAAACGTGAGAATTCATTGTACACCTGATATTGAATTAATTTCTGAACATTGCACAAAGGAACTGTTACAGATTGTAGGCTATATCTGTTACATTGGTGTGATGGATTATAAATGCTTGGCCCAGGAAGTAGCACTATTAAGAGGTGTGATCTTGTTGGAGTAGGTGTGGCCTTATTGGAGGAAGTGTGTCACTTGGGGATGGGTTTTGAGACCCTCCTCCTAACCACATGGGAGCCTGTCTTCTCCTAGCAGCCTTCAGATGAAGATGTAGAGCTCTCGGCTCCTCCTGCACCATGCCTGCCTGGATGCTGGCATGCTCCAGCCTTGATGATAATGGACTGAACCTCTGAACCTGTAAGCCAGCCCCAATTAAACATTATTCTTAGAAGAGTTGTCTTGGTCATGGTGTCTGATTAAACATTATTCTTAGAAGAGTTGTCTTGGTCATGGTGTCTGCTCACAGCAGGAAAACCCTAGCTAAGACAACTGGGGATCTGTGACAGGTGCTTAGGTCAGTCCAAACTCATTGAGCTATGTACTTCAAATATGCACAGTTCTTCAAACATCAATTCACCTTCAAAAATGTTTCAAACCAACTGCCACACCAAAGTTTCCTTTTTATTCAATAACACTATTTGGTTCCCTACTGTATTGCATAGCTAGAGTTTGAAGTACCTTTTCTTTGTAAACTTTCTTCAATCAGTAATCTCTGACTTGAATTTGACCTCGCTGAATTAAGCCAAAAATAGATGTAATCTAATAGGTGTGCCTATTACACTACAGTCTTAAGTGTGGTGTCTAATAATGAGTGAAAATGTCCTCTTTTTAAAGGAGAAACATCTTATTTTAAAAGATGCAGTGTGAGTTCAGAGGGAAAAGAAACTTCTAAGGTATCTGTAGCTGTCAAAGCTAGAAGTGGATGATGACTATGTGCTTCCCCCATGATGGAAAACTGTGGAGCCCATATGTTATTCTCGTTTTGCTTAATCGGTAGAAAGCATGAGCGGAGATGGAAGGGACAAACTTATAACAGGTTTCAAAAGCTGGTGATAATCTTGTATGGATCATGTGCTGCAGTCAGGAAAGTCCACGGGAGCAACACTTACCAACGTTGGGAAGAAGAAACAGACATTATTTTCCTGTGTTGTTCATGGCTTTCATATGTCTTCAGCTATTGTTCACAGGGGAGAAAGGCACAACATCTACATTTGGTGCAACCGTAACACTAGCAGAGACTGCACAGAAGCTCTGGAGTTCTTGAAGCCTGGGGTGGATTTGGGCAAAGCACTGATGGTGGTTTCTGGAAATAACGTACTTGAGGATCTTTGTTTCTGATGCTTCTGACATGGGCTCCCACAGGACTCACTATGGCAGCCTCTTAGCCTTCTCCTCTCTCCCTAGCCAGTGGCTGTTTGCAGGGTCTTTGGGCTTTTTTGGCCAAATCCAGCACATCAAGGCTTTGTCTCTCTAAGGCTTTTCTGTTATCCCAGTGTCTTAGTTAGGTTTTTACTACTGTGAACAGACACCATGACCAAGGCAACTCTTATAAGGACAACATTTAATTGGGGCTGCCTTATAGGTTCAGAAGTTCAGTCCATTATCATCAAGGTGAGAGCATGGCAGCATCCAGGCAGGCATGGTGCAGGAGGAGCTGAGAGTTCTACATCTTCATCTGAAGGCCTCTAGGAGAAGACTGACTTCTAGGCAGCCCATGCCTGCAATGACACACTTCCTCCAACAAGATCATACTACTCCAACAAGATCACGCCCACTCCAACAAGGCCACACCTCCAGTAGTGCCACTCCCTGGGCCAAGCATATTTAAACCACCACAACCAGTAAAAAAACTAAAGTGGGAAAAATGATCTAAACTTCTGTGCTTTTTTTCCTCCCTGGCCTTATTTTCTTGGCTCTTCAGTAGATTTCCTTAGATTGTTCTTCAAATGATTTTGTGATGCGATGTCAGAAAAAGAGGACTCATCTCAAGATAATCCATTGATTAACTTCAGGAATCCTCTCTCAGTCTTTGTGGGAAACTAGCTGAACCAGCAGAACGTCCTTGAGTATTCTGGGGTGTACAAAGGACATGGTTGTGTGGAGTACTCCTCATTCTACTGATTTCCAGGATTTGGGGGGGAGGGGTCTTCTTTCAGTTCTAGTTCTTTCCTGAAACTGCCTTATTTGTTACTCACACTTGCAATATTGACTCTTTCAAAGGTTATAAGTATGACATGTACCTGTCAGAGAATATGTAAATTAAACAGAAAACCCCCTACTAAAGCTGTCCTTAACATGGCACTGGGTACCTCAAGGAGCATCCATCTTGATGTCTTATCTCTCCTTCATTCCCAGCTCCCTGCCATACTGCTTGATTTTTTTCCCTTCTTGGATTTCTTTTCTTTCACATTGAATGCCTTTAAAGGACGATTAAACTCTCTCTTCCCAGCTCTAGGCCAATATTTAGATTTCCATAACTCATTAATGACTCCACTAACTGAAGAGATGGTAATTATTGGGTCTCACCCCTTGGAACCACATTACTGAGTTCCACTCTTTGTATTCTAACTAGATTTAATGTGTGACATGTATTGGAGCATAAATATTTACCATACCTGGTTTGATTAGAAAACATTATGAAACAGAAGTGTGTTCCCAGTTCTCATCTCAGGACCCTGGGGTCTGATCAGGTTCAGTGTGATCTCTGTGCTCTGTTTTGCTACCCTTGATGCTGACAGTGTGATAGTGCGACAGGTGAACGCAGGTTCTTTTATAGGTTTATGGGGACACAGTATGACACTAGAGGATGTGCTTTGAGATCTTCTATGACCCAAGACAAGGGAAAACTGCATTCTGGTGACTTTGACAAAAGACTAAATTTTAATTTTCCTCTGCTCAGAAGAAAACCTAACACAATAGAGACTGAGAAGACATCACGGTTGAAACTCACCTTTTGGGAGTATATGAAAATGATGTTCAGAACTGTGTCCTCAAATCAGTAAACCTAATGCAGCACTGTGAAGGGGACATCCCTTAAGGAGGATTCAATCTTACTCCAAATTAAGTTTTTTCAGCAAGAAGTGGACCACTTATGTAACAGCAGGTGTGTGTGCTAATAGCATGATTTCGCTTTAATTAGCAGCACTCACTGGCAAGATAATTACATATATTGTTTACTCTCGACTCCTTTTTCTTAAAGGGCCATTAACATTTTTTAGATCTTTCATCCCAAACAACACTCTAAAACACTTTTAAGCCTTTTTTTTTTATTATGAAGAAGAAAAAGTAGGCATGTGCTTAGGCCAGTGTCTACTGCCTATAAAGGCAGGCACACACAGAGCATGTGTGCACAGGTCACATTCCCTCTGGATTTAAAAGCAGCACATGGGCAGACATTTCATGGTACAGAATTGAGCTTTAAAGTCTACAGTATGGAAAAGTGGTCTGAGATTTGGGGAAATAGGTATTTCCCAAAGGAAAATCACATGTCTGTCTGTAATCCTCACAGTGCTCCATAGAGAGGGAGGGGAACATGCATCACCACACACAGCCTGAAATGACCAGATTGCTGCCTTTTGCGCCGAGTTATAACCCGCTGAATGGACACACCCACCACAGTCACAGAGTAGAATTGTTTGGAAAAGCTTCTTCAGTATTTACCATAAAATCACCTTTGATATAAGAAGACCTACGTATTTACAAAGTTCAGAAAAACTTAAAAGTTTCTGTCACTGGGGATAACTGACTTTAGTTTCTTGTTTGAAAATTAGGCCGTGCGGTGATTTGAATAGGAAGGGTCCATGTAGACTTGTGTGTTTGAATGCTAGGCCCATAAGGAGTAGCACTATTAGGAGGTGCCATGTGAAGTAGGTGTGGCCTTGTTGGAGAAAGTGCATCAGTGTGTATGCGGGCTTTGAAGTCTTATATATGCTCAAGCTATGCTCAGTGTGACAGACACAGTCCACGTCTGCTGCCTGTGCATCAAGATGTAGAACTCTCAGCTCCTCCAGAACCATTTCTGCCTATACACTGCCAGCCATGCTTCTTGCCATAATGATAATGGACTAAACCTCTAAAACTGCAAGCCAGTCCCAATTAAATGTCTTGTTTTTTAAATAAGAATTGCTGTGGTCATGGTGTCTCTTCACAACAGTAAACCCTAAGACATGATGATTGTTCACAGTGCCTTGTAATAGGTGGTGATGGGAATGTGTTTCTCACAGAAGAAAATATCAGATAACCAACTGGTTGAATTCTTCTGAAGACATGGTAGGAAAACATCCTGGATTATAAACCTGCAATGTCATATTTTAATATTTTCAAAATGACTTACAAATATTGTGTTTGAAACCTTTTAATTTTTCAGATCATTTGATGGGCAGGTGAAATCAATACCTAGAATCATACACTATAGACAATCTTTTTGTTTATTTTCTAATTTAATCTTTCTACTAAATACACTTATCTTTTACCTTTTCCCAGAAGCCTCAACTGTTCTCTCCTTTCCCCTTCTACTGGATAAGAGCCATACTAGAGCTGCCTGCTTTGTCTACTACTACTAGGAAGACCACACCAGTGTGCCAGGAAGCTCTTCTTGTCCTACTGGGTCCCCATCACATTGAAACGGTTGTTTCTCTGTGATTTGGGACATTTCTCTAAGACAAGTATCTCATTCTACTTGGGGACACCCTGGTTGAAATTCTTCTCACCATAACACTTCCCTTTGTGCTGAGCTCCCTCCTGTGGTCCCAAAGCTTTCCTAAGCCAACATGGCCTCTCTCAGCTCATCTAGTGTCAGGAGCCATGATGGGCCAAGCTAATAACTAGCAGGTGATCATCCTGAAATGGCTGCTTCGGATTGTTATATAATCTGTGACAGGTGCACTCTTATTAAGCAAGGCTGTAAAGGATTCATTTTAGGAAAGATTCCTGCTATTAACAAGCTTTTCATGATATTATTAAACATTATTATTAAACTATCGCTAAGTAGTAGCACACCCCTTTGGAGCAGATCTCTACAGATCCACAAAGATGTACTGTCTTATAGTGATGCTATATAGACAAATAGATGACTTAAGTCTTTATGATGATCCTATAAAAATTCCTAAAATTATATCAGTGATTATTAAACTCTTTTATAGTGAGACTGCTATTAGGTCCTTTTCTGATAGTCAAAACTGCAATGAGAACTCTGCCAGTCTTCCAAGTGTCACCAGTTAATTTCTCTTAGATAGTAATCAGAAGTTCTCCTACTCAGAGCACATTCTAAGAGGTTGCAAAACAATTAACCTAAGGTCATAAAAGGGGAACTAAAGATTCACTATAGGTGCTAGGACAGGAGATGAAATATTGACTAGGTTTATCTATACAAAACTTCACTAAGAACTTAGTTATGGTTTTAAACCTTTAGTGAACCTGTGGAGCTGGGACAGGTGATGGATGTTTAACCAGATAATTACTCCTAACAGATATGCAGGTAAACATTCTCTGTTGTAAACTTCTATTTCAATTTATGATAAGATTTTTTGTGTGAACTTGTGATGAACTTTGTAACATGTGATCATGTATTCTGAAAGATGTTTAAGTGTGGGGAACAAAGTGAAAAGTCAGGACTGAGCTGAGAGAGGAACTGAGCCAAGGAGAAGTTTTTAGACAGAACACTTTTTAGACAGAACTGAACCCAAGGAGAACTTAGACATATAGGCACAGCATTAGGAGAACAGATATTGAGAGTTAGAGCATTATTGTGACATCAGAGCAGGAGAGAGCAAGATTAGAAGGACAATGCAGAGTAGAATAACTTAGAAACTATAGGTAACATAAAAAAACTAAGAAAGCAATTTGCAGAATGCAGAGGGAAAGAGGAAAAGGAAGACACTGCAGAGAGCAGAAGGAGCAGGCAGGCTTCTCCTTACCTTGGGAGAGAACAGGTCCCATGGTAAGGACAAGGCAGGCTTAGTCTTATTAAAAGAAACAAAGCTTTATTCTTACAAATGTGGGTTTAATTCATTTAGCATTTTAAGAGTGGAATCCTTACTGTTTCCCATTCCCCAGTCACTTTTCTTGTACTAAAGTTAGACTGAATTTCTATTTTACTTCTTTGCTATACAGTAGGAATTGAAAATAAAATCCTTCCAACTCTACAGAGTAAGAAGTAAAAATATTAAACATGACAAGAGTCCCCTAAGAAGTTTTTAGGTAGAAATTTTAGTCTTGTCGCTTCAGAGGCTCAATAAATAGTCCTCAAAAATGTACTACTTGAAGAATAGAATGTAAAGCCCTTGATTTGTAAGCACGTGTGTCCTCAAGGAATTTACACCTAAGCACAAAGACACCTTTAACTACCCATAAATATTAAGTGGGAGGTGATCAGTGTGACAAGAAAGAGATAAACAGAATGCTCCCGGATTCAGAAAGGAGACTGCTCTAGGGTGTAAGAAAGTCTCAGTGAAAGAATCACATGGAGGATGGACAGACTTTCAGGAGGTCAGAGACTATATCTTGTTTTACTTGATAGCCCTTCCCCAAATTGACCTTTCACCTGGACCATCAGCATTTATGCAAAAGGAATTTCATTGAAATCAACATGTCAAGATGGGAAATGAATGTCATCCAAGAAGATATGTATTATCAATGGTATACAGGTGAAACAACATAGGCCAACAACATGTAACTTACAAAGTCCACAGCCCAAAACACTGTGTCTCAAACTACTGTTTGTTCTACAGACCCATTCATCTCCTGTAAATATCACCTACTTTTTTCTGAAAGTGTCTACAACCTTCACTTCCCTCTTCTCCATGAATTGTGCACTTAAGCTTCGAGTTCGCATTAGGTTATTGGGTGTCCATATTTCCCGCTATGTCCACATAAAAGTCATGGTCTTGTATGAGTTTTCTCCTATCAATCTAGCTCTTGTCTGTTATTTCAGAACATTCAGTTATCAGATGACAGGAGAACAAAAAGAAAAGGCTCTTTCGCTTCTGTGAAAGGTATCCTGCAAGACTAAACTAAACATAAAAATAACATTTCAAATTGTGAGACATAAAGAACACTAAGAATACCCAAGCATATGACTAATACAATGCTTACAGTGCCCGTTGCATATAAATCTAATATACTTTTCCAGCGTTAAAATATAGATTACATATGGAAGAAATACTGCATTATGTTAAAGAAATAATCAGAAGCCTGTTATAACTGACTAGGAAGCAGAAAATGTACCATTAAGACTAAACAATTCTATTCTAAACCTGTAACCAAAAACCTGTTACTTAAAAACAGTTTAAATTCAATAAATAAATAAAAGGAAAAAAAAAGAGTGGAATCCTTTCTTTTTCCCCTTAGAAAGCTTTTATAGAAAACTTTTTACAACTTAGTAATAAATGCTATAATCATTTTCTAAGTGTCCCTTTTTCTTCCTGCGACTTCAGACTAGCAGGCTGAAAGTTAGAGCCCAGCAATTCCTGCTGAGATAAAACAAAGGGCACAATACTTAATCCCCTGCTGCTTAGGCTACAGGTGTCAATCTCCTAAACCTGCAGCCTTTTACCCTCAGAAAGAGCAAGAAAGATTTTAGGATTTTTTTTTTTACAAGTTATCAGCATTTCAGTACAGTTAGAGAGCTAGAAAGTCCTGAGACGCTCAGACTTTAAAGCAGTCCTACTCTGTGCCTCCACCACTATCCTCTCCAGGCTGGGAGGCTCCCACTAGGAGTTGCCTGTAGTTGTGCAACTTCCTTAAGTCCTTCTGAGCCTCTGTCACCTTGTTCTGTCTCTCAGCTCCCACCTGGAGTTTCCTCTCCTCCTTCTTGGAGCTGCCTGCTCTGTCTCTTCCCTATGCTCTTGTTGCTTCTGGGATACTCATGACTCTGTTCCCTCTAAACTCTGGCCTACAGTCCCACAACCTCTCTAAGCCTGTCTAGGCCTCTGAGGCAATCTCTCAGCTCCCTCTTGGAACTTATATGAACCTTTCCAATAGCAGTTATTCAATTCTTATTTTTTAAAAAAAAAAAAAAAGATCTACTCACTATATATGTAATTTGAATTCAACTCTTGTATAGAAAATAGATGTTTCTAAACAGCAATCATGTGACTTACCCCCTCCCTTGGCTGATGACCTCCTCAGGCTAGAAAGAACCATGTAGCTGACAGCCATCTTTACTAAGGTTAAAGGGTACATGCTATGTGAATTGGCCATCTTCTTAAGATGACCACAAGATAGTTGTCCAGCATAGAAATGCCACAAGCTTGGATTTTATGCCAATAAAAAAAATGGCACTGTATGTCCACAAGTAGATTTTGGACATATTATGTTCAAAGATTGTCTTTATGATCAACCGTAAAAGGATTCTTCATGATTTAAAGTCAATTGCCAGTGAGGGTCTGCGGTGGCTGCTTCCCAGCACATGGGAGGGGTAGTTTGCCCAATAGATGAAAAATCTGCTTTTACTGCAATAGAGAAAGGAAGCTGTGATTAATATTAAACATAAAACTCTCATCTCTTGTGGACAAAGAAGCCTTTCACACCACTGATATGTAAAAGTATTTAATGTGATTATATTACATGAAGCCCTAAATGTTATTAAATGAATGTAAAAATTAGACTCATGTGAGTAAGTCTCTTTCTCCCTCTCTCTCTCACACACAAATACACATAAACACAAATACACACACACACCGGGCAGTGGTGCCACACACCTTTAATCCCAGCACTTGGGAGGCAGAGACAGGTGGATTTCTGAGTTCAAGGCCAGCCTGGTCTACAGAGTGAGTTCCAGGACAGCCAGGGCTATACAGAGAAACCCTGTCTCAAAAAAAACAGGAAAAAAAAAAAACCAAATACACACACACACACACACACACACACACGCACAAAGGATTTACATATTAGAACTTGCCAGCTCCAACAGTACTTGCAATTTATCCAGTGACTGAATTTTTAAATGCAAGTACTATAATATTAACAACAAAGTGTGATATTTTAGGTATAACTGGAAGACATTTGAAAAATTGAGCATGCTTGGCATGATAAAGAATTAACACCGTTTTAAGGACATAACTATCTGGAAAACTCCAAATACCTAGGATCCTAGTTTAACTGTGACTTGGTACATCAAACATATGTTCTGAATATATGCTTTAAAACATAACAGAAACAGAGAAAGAGCATGAAAGTGGCTGTCCCCCAATACTTTGAACTATGTACAAGGTAGATGGTTTTGGTTTGTGCAGACTCTTACCAGTTCCTATGACACAATGTCTCTTATCAATAACAGCAGGGACAAAGTTTTAGCTTTACTGTGTCTCTAGCAGTGAATGAGATGGAAAGTAGAGATCATAAGTTAATTATGTGACCTCCTTTATATCTAACTTGGAGATTTAAAAAACCTTTCACATTGTTTATGCAAACATCAAAGCATTTCATGACATAATTTACACTATGTACTAAAATATTGACAGCAATCCTACACTTAACTGTTGCAGATAGCATACAGATGCAAGAAGAACTATAAAGTTCATGACTTTGGAGTGCTCTAAAAGGAAGAACTAATATTTGATTCCATCCCTCACAAGATGAATACTGGCTATAGATAACCAACTTTAATAATTAAAATGGAAATCCCAACTTCATATGTGCCTCTTCTTCTGACATGTTCTAACTGGTCCAGAAACTATGTTTGTCCCTCATCAGTAAGGAAGTGTCAATAGGACAGTCATTTTTCACATGTAGTGGCTATTAAATTGATTTTTATATGAACTAAATCTAACAGTAAAACAAGTTTACATAACACCTCCAGTAATGCTGGCTTTCGCTAATGCATATGTAACCCACTGGGTAACATTGCTTCTCAGTCTAATTAAATATCACCCAGCTGTGCACAATTCCCAAAAGAAATCTGAAAAGGAATTAATATATCTGTGCATGGGCCTATAATCTATCCATTTAGATTTTGTCTTATCAAAATATCATTTCTACTGTTCCTTCAGATGCAAAGCTAAACTGGATTTCCTTAAGCAGGACAGTTAATTAGTATGAGACTCCCTGTCCGTGTAGTTTATTTACATTGCAAACATTTTTCTAAAAAACATAATGGAAAATAAAAATCTCTCTTGAGCAAAATTATAATCGAAGAAGATGACTATAGAAGTGTGGTGATAGAAAGATGTCAGACAGAAACTCCACAATCAAAACATCATTGGATCTGTTGGGTAGTATTGTTGACATTGAAAACAGTTTTTTGGGGGGCTGGAGAGATGGCTCAGTGGTTAAGAGCCCTGGATGCTCTTCCAGAGGTCTTGAGTTCAATTCCCAGCAACCACATGGTAACTCACAACCATCTATAATGGGATCCAATGCCCTCTACTGGTTTATCTGAAGGCAACGACAGTGTATTCATATACATAAAATAAATAAAATCTTTTTTAAAAGAACAGTTTTCTTATAAAGGTATGTGCAGAAATTTCTAGAATTTTTTTAAAAAAAAAAAAAACTAGTGAAATTCCATGGAACAATTTAGTTATTCGATCTCTGTAAGTTTTATTGCTCTGTGTGTCTGTTACAACAAAAATGTTCTGTTCAAGTTTTAAAGTAATAAGTACAAACAAAAGTATACAGTTTAAATAGTTGTAAAGTCTGAAACTAAAATATCCCAGCCTACAGGGAACCAAGTTGATTTAAGGGACACAGAGAAGAATATATTTGTCATCAGCATGATATGCCAGAAACATAAACAGATTTGTATGTCTTTCCACACTGTCAGAATTTACTAAATAAAAGCAAATTTACTAGGTGCTCATGGCAGCAATTTGTCAGATAATGCTGCCTTTCTTGGTAATCTGGCCAGTGTAGACACAACTTACTTCATTTCAGCCTTCACTACTAATGTTAATTTTCATGTCACACACAACATAGAACTCTATCTATCCATACGCTTCTGCAGTTCACAGAATGGATACAATTTAAAGAGGCTAGAGAAGAGTCCATGAGTTGTCAGAGGGCTGATAGAAATGTCAACAGAGTCTACATTAATACGCTGACATATCCAGAACCAGCTACAGAGAAGAAGCTGTTGTAGAGATCAGACCACAGGAGAGAGAAGCTTCTAAGTTCACCAAAGAGGCGAAATGAAGAGCCAGGTAGGTCCAGGAAGCTTAGGTACAGGTCCAGATGAGCTAGAATGTGAAAGGGCAGAGGGCCACATCAACAGGGTTGGGGAAACTACCTAGCCAGAGTGAAGCTCCAGGGATAGCTGGGAGTTTTGTTCCTGTGACTACTGGCGCTCTCTCGCTCTCTCTCTCTCTCTCTCCTCTCTCTCTCTCTCTCACACACACAGGGTATTACAAGCTACCACACTCCAGTTCCAACAGCACACCATATCAATTATCAAATAAGATACGAATAAGGTACCTAAGAAGATACGAATCTTGGGAAGAGGCAACAGAAAGGTGCTATGAGGCATGGGGTCCATCAGGACTTAAGAGTTCCAGACCTCAGAGAGAGCTCTGATCATCATTGGCTCCCATGAGCTCTGGAAATAGCCGCGATCACACCAGCTCCTAATCACTAAGAAGGTTATCACTATCAAACCAGTCACAGTGCTGGAGACAGATCAGGCTTCAGGAATTTGCGGAAGATCTGAGGAGACACGCCAGCAAGGGCTTGGAGGAGATGAAGGACAGATTTCACAAGGGAGACAAGGGTAAAAATACAAAAATAGCAAACACCACTTGTGTGGAGGAGCCAGCGGAAGGAGGGCTCCAGACGCAGGGACTGTGGAAAAGCCTGCAGGTTTCCACCTGTGGTGGGAGACCTCTGCCTGGGCCACCAGGCCTCCATAGACAAACAGTGCAGGGAGAAAGTGACCCACCCACTTGTGGGAGGAGTCAGCAAAAGGAGGGCTCCAGACACAGGGACTGAGGAAAAGCCAGGAGGTAAGAGCCTGCCTGCTTCCATCTGAGACCAGAGACCCCTGCCTGGGCCACCAGGCCTCCATAGACAAACAGCACAGGGAGAAAGCGAGCAGCCCACTTGTGTGGAGGAGCCAGCCGAAGGAGGGCTCCAGACGCAGGGTCTGAAGACCAGCTGGGAGAGAGAGCTGGTCTCCCAGGAATACTGATATCTGGGCTTGAAGGAAAGACAAGCCACAGTCAGAGAGAGAAAGACCAGCTAACACCAGAGATAACCAGATGGCAAAAGGCAAGGGCAAGAACACAAGGAACAGAAACCAAGACTACTTGGCTTCATCAGAACCCAGCTCGCCCACCACAGCCAGCCCTGGATACCCCAACACACCAGAAAAGGAAGACTCAGACTTAAAATCACTTATCAAAAGGATGATAGAAGACTTTAAGAAGGAAATATATAACTCCCTTAAAGAAATACAAGAGAACACAGGTAAACAACTGAAAACTCTTAAAGAGGACACACAAAAATTCCTTAAAGAATTACAGGAAAACACAATCAAACGGGCAGAATTACAGGAAAACACAATCAAACAAATGAACAAAACCATTCAGGAATTAAAAACAGAAATAGAAACAATAAAGAAATCACAAAGGGCGACAACCCTGGAGTTAGAGAACATAGGAAAGAAATCAGGAGTCATAGATGCAAGCATCACCAACAGAATACAAGAGATGGAAGAGAGAATCTCAGGTGCGGAAGATACCATAGAAAACATGGACACAACAGTCAAAGAAAACACAAAATCCAAAAAGCTCCTAACCCAAAACATCCAAGATACCCAGGATGCAATGAGAAGACAGAACCTGAGGAAAATAGGTATAGAAGAGAGTGAAGATTCCCAACTTAAAGGACCAGTAAATATCTTCAACAAAATTATAGAAGAAAATTTCCCTAACCTGAAGAAAGAGATGAACATAAATATACAAGACACCTACAGAACGCCAAACAGACTGGACCAGAAATGAAATTCCTCCCGTCACATTATAGTCAAAACACCAAATACACAAAACAAGGAAAGAATATTAAAAGCAGTAAGGGGAAAAGGGCAAATAACATATAAAGGCAGACCTATCAGAATTACACCAGACTTCTCACCAGAGACTATGAAAGCTAGAAGATCCTAGGCAGATCTCATACAGACTCTAAAAGAACACAAATGCCATCCCAGGCAGCTATACCCAGCAAAACTCTCAATAATCATAGATGGGGAAACCAAAATATCCTATGACAAATCCAAATTTGCACAGTATGTTTCCACAAACCCAGCCCTACAAAGAATAATCATGAAAAACGCCAACTCAAGGACAGAAACTACATTCAAGAAAAAGCAAGAAAGTAATCTTTCAACAAACTCAAAAGAAGATAGCCACACAAACAATATAAACAACTTCAAAAATAACAGGAAATAACAATCACTATTCTTTAATATCTCTTAACATCAATGGTCTCAACTCCCCAATAAAAAGACATAGACTGACAGACTGGATCCATAAACAGGAACCAGCATTTTGCTGCATCCAGGAAATGCACCTCCATGTTAAAGACAAACACTACCTCAGAGTAAAGGGCTGGAAAACAATTTTCCAGGCAATGGCCCCAAGAAACAGGCTGGAGTAGCCATTCTAATATCGAATAAAATCAACTTTCAACCAAAAGTCATCAAAAAGGATAAGGAAGGACACTTCATACTCATCAAAGGAAAAATCTACCAAGAACTCTCAATTCTGAACATCTATCCCCCAAATGCAAGAGCTCCCACTTTCATAAAAGAAACTCTATTAAAGCTCAAAGCACACATTGCACCTCTCACAATAATAGTGGCAGACTTCAACACCCCACTCTCACCAATGGACAGATGTTGGGAACATAAACTAAACAAAGACACGGTGAAACTAACAGATACTATGAACCAAATGGGTTTAACAGATATCTATAGAACATTTCATCCTGCATCAAAAGAATATACCTTCTTCTCAGCACCTCATGGTACCTTCTCCAAAATTGATCATATAATTGGTCACAAAACAAACCTCAACAGATATAAGAAGATTGAAATAATCCCATGCCTCCTATCAGATCACTATGGATTAAGGTTGGTCTTCAATGGCAACAACAACAACAACAACAGAAAGCCCACAAACATGGAAGCTGAACAACGCTCTACTCAGTGATAACTTGATCAAGGCAGAAATAAAGAAGGAAATTAAAGACTTCCTAGAATTTAATGAACATGAAAGTACAAGTTACCCAAACCTATGGGACACAATGAAAGCAGTGTTAAAAGGAAAACTCATAGCTCTGAATGACTCCAAAAAGAAACTAGAGAGAGCATACACTAACATCTTAACAGCACACCTGAAAGTTCTAGAACGAAAAGAAGCTAATACTCCCAAGAGGAGTAGAAGGCAGGAAATAATCAAATTAAGGTCTGAAATCAACCAAGTGGAAACTAAAAGAACTATACAAAGAATCAACAAAACTAAGAGCTGGTTCTTTGAGAAAATCAACAAGATAGGTAAACCCTTAGCCAGACTACCCAGAGGGCACAGAGACAGTATCCAAGTTAACAAAATCAGACATGACAAGGGAGATATAACAACAGACACTGATGAAATTAAAAAAATCATCAGTTCCTACTACAAAAGCCTATATGCAACAAAATTGGAAAATCTAGAGGAAATGGACAAGTTTCTAGACAGATACCAATTACCAAAGTTAAATCAAGATCAGATAAACCATCTAAAGAGTCCCATAACCCCCAAAGAAATAGAAGCAGTCATTAACAGTCTCCCAACCAAAAAAAGCCCAGGACCAGATGGGTTCAGTGCAGAATTCTATCAGACCTTCAAAGAAGACCTAATACCAATACTCTTCAGTCTATTCCACAAAATAGAAATGGAAGGAACACTACCCAATTCATTCTATGAGGCCACAGTTACACTGATACCAAAGCCCCACAAAGACCCAATAATAAAAGAAAACTTCAGACCAATTTCCCTTATGAATATCGATGAAAAATACTCAATAAAATTCTTGCAAACCGAATCCAAGAACACATCACAACAATCATTCACCATGATCAAGTAGGCTTCATCCCAGGGATGCAGGGATGGTTCAATACCCAGAAATCCATCAATGTAATCCACTACATAAACAAACTCAAAGAAAAAAATCCACATGGTCATTTAATTAGATGCTGAATAAATGAATGAAGCATTCAACAAAGTTCAACATTCTTTCATGATAAAAGTCTTGGAAAGATCAGGAATTCAAGGAGCATACTTAAACATAGTAAAAGCAATATACAGCAAAGCAGTGGCCAACATCAAACTAAATGGAGAGAAACTCGAAGCAATCCCACTAAAATCAGGGACTAGACAAGGCTGTACACTCTCTCCCTATCTATTCAATATAGTATTTGAAGTTCTAGCTAGAGCAACCAGACAACAAAAGGAGGTCAAAGGGATACAAATTGGAAAGGAAGAAATCAAAATATCACTATTTGCAGATGATATGATGGTATACTTACGTGACCCGAAAAACTCCACCAGAGATCTGCTACAGCTGATAAACGACTTCAGCAAAGTGGCTGGATACAAAATTAACTCAAGCAAATCAGTAGCCTTCCTATACTCAAAGGATAAACAGGCTGAGAAAGAAATTAGGGAAATAACACCCTTCACAATTGTCACAGACAATATAAAATATCTTGGTGTGACTCTAACCAAACAAGTGAAAGATCTGTATGACAAGAATTTCAAGTCTCTGAAGAAAGAAATCGAAGAAGACCTCAGAAGATGGAAAGATCTCCCAGGCTCATGGATTGACAGGATTAATATAGTTAAAATGGCCATTCTGCCGAAAGCAATCTACAGATTCAATGCAATCCCCATCAAAATCCCAACTCAATTCTTCATAGCCCTAGAAAGAGCAATTCTCAAATTCATATGGAATAACAAAAAAACCCAGGATAGCAAAAACTATCCTCAACAATAAAAGGACTTCTGGGGGAATCAGCCTCCCTGACTTCAAGCTGTACTACAAAGCAGTAGTGATAAAAATCTGCATGGAATTGGTACAGTGACAGGCAGGTAGATCAATGGAATAGAGTCGAAGACCCAGAATTGAACCCACACACTTATGGTCACTTGATCTTTGACAAAGGAGCTAAAACCATACAGTGGTAAAAAGACAGCATCTTCAACAAATGGTGCTGGATCAACTGGCGGTCTACATGAAGAAGATTGCGAATTGATCCATTCCTATCTCCCTGTACAAAGCTCAAGTCCAAGTGGATCAAGGACCTTCACATAAAACCAGATAGACTGAATCTAATAGAAGAGAAATTGGGGAAGAGTCTCGAACACTTGGGCACAGGGGAAAAGTTCTTGAACAGAACACCAATGGCTTGTGCTCTAAGATCAAGAATCGACAGATGGGACCTCATAAAATTACAAAGTTTCTGTAAGGCAAAGGACATTGTAAATAGGACAAAACAGCAACCTGCAGATTGGGAAAAGATCTTTACCAATCCTACATCCGATAGAGGGCTAATATCCAATGTATACAAAGAACTCAAGAAGCTAGACTCCAGAGATCCAAATAACCCTATCAAAAAATGGGGAAGAGAGCTAAACAGAGAATTCTCAACTGAGGAAACTCAAATGGCCGAGAAGCACCTAAAGAAATGTTCAACATCCTTAGTCATCAGGGAAATGCAAATGAAAACAACCCTGAGATTTCACCTCACACCAGTCAGAATGGCTAAGATAAAAAACTCAGGTGACAGCAGATGTTGGCGAGGATGTGGAGAAAGGGGAACACTCCTCCATTGCTGATGGGAATGCAAGATGATACAACCTCTCTGGAATTCAGTTTGGTGGACCCTCAGAAAAATGAACATACTACCTGAGGACCCAGCTATTCCACTCCTGGGCATATACCCAGAAGATGCTCCAACATGTAATAAAGTCACATGTTCCACTATGTTCATAGCAGCCATATTTGTAATAGCCAGAAACTGGAAACAACCCAGATGTCCCTCCACAGTGGAATGGATACAGAAAATGTGGTACATTTACACAATGGAATACTACTCAGCTATTAAAATCAATGACTTCATGAAATTTGCAGACAAATGGATGGATCTTGAAAATATCATCCTGAGCGAGGTAACACAGTCACAAAAGAATGAACATGGTATGTATTCACTGTTAAGTGGTTATTAACCCAAAAGTTTGAAATACCCAAGAGTCACTTCGCAGCAACAGTAGGGCTGTGTGTGAGGTCCCAAATGGAGGACTTGGAGAAAGGACTGAAGGAGCTGAGGGAGTTTGCATCCCCAGGGAGGCAGCAACAGTGGCAACTGGCCTGACCCCACGATACTCCTGGAGACTGATCCACCAACCAAAGAATACACATGGAGGGACCCATGGTGCTGGCCACAAATGAGGCAGAGGAGGGTCTTGTTATCCATAACGGGGAGGAGAGGTCCTTGGGCCTGAAGGTATTAGATGCCCCAGTATAAGAGAATGCTTAGGAGGGAATACGAGAGTGGGTGGGTGGGAGAATACCCCCATAGTTGCAGGGGGAGGGTGGAGGAAATGGGGAGTTTCCAAAGGGGAGATCTGGAAAGGTGGAAACATTTGAAATGTAAATAAAATATGAAAAATTAAAAAAATATCGCAAACAGCCTAGGAAAAGCAAGATTTTATCCTCTCATATGACCAAGTAGTATTTATGGAAATGCATGAATATAAAACTTTATGAAATTTATTGATGTCTAAATGAGTCAACAAAAGCAATTCAAAAATAGAATTAAAAGGAAAGCCGTGAAGAGATAAGTGTGAAGGAAGGGAAGAGAAAAGATAACACAGGAACGAGCAAAATGTGTCTTACAACAAAGCAAATTTGTGATGTGATTGAACTTCGACGGAGAAATGAATTATACTGAATTTGATTGAAGATGATGCTTTTATTCAACAAATTGAATCTGAAGCAATCCCTCTAAGTAAGACTGAAATACAAAAGTTTTCTGGCTCACAAGGTAAGATGTTAGTTGATGACAGATATCCTGGGAGTCCCACATTGTCACACATCCACATTGGACATAGCAAGTGTTTCAAAATAGATGCCCCAAATTCAAAGGCAAGAGGCAGTAATATTAATACAATAAATTTTAAAAAACAATATAAATAACATATAAAGAAAATCAATCAAAAACAGTAAATTTCTTGCATAAGATTTCTGAGTCTATGTAAGAAATTTCAATCTCCAAATAAAGAGTAGAAGTAGAAATGACTCAGGTACATATAATCATTGTCTAAAATCATTAACAGGTTTTTATACTCACAAATTCATGATTTTAATAAGTCAAGCTTAGGCATGGTCATGTGACATAAATGGTAGCTTGTGGCATAGGAATGAAATCAAAGAGATGTCTTACCAACATGCAGTCTCTAAAAGGGCAAGGTTTACCTCTGCATTAACAACAGACCTGCGGCCCTCTGATGAAGCAGAAGACACATGGAGAAGACCTGGAGGGAGAAAGGGTGTGGGGAGTATTGTAATTAAATTACCATCTCAAAAATAAATAAAAGATAGAAGGCAAACATACCATCTATAGCAGTATGGAAGTGAAACGGGCATTAAGTGCTATCAGTCAGCCATAGGAAGACTGACACCGCATGGTCTCACTTGTGGGTAGAATCTGAGACTTCTGATTTCACAGACATTGAGAGCAGAGCGGGCAATGTTAAAGGCTGAGGAGAGCTGGATGTGATGGGAGACAGGAAAAGGTGAGTTGACAGTGCTGTGTGATTAGACAAGGGTGTGCTGTAATCTCAGCAGTGTACTGTACACTCCAAAGCTAGAAGAGAGAACTTCGTAGGCTTTTGCAACAGAGAAATGATAAGCATACAGACAGGCATGTCTAGCTTGATTTAAATACAACCCAATGTATATATGTCTCAAAATATGTTAGCCTGTTGATATAGTCAATATTTGTGTTTTTGTTTAATAACTAATATAAGTTTAGCTTTCTATTTTTAATAGATAAGCACTCACAGGATTTCTCAAATTTGTAAGAGGTGGAATAGTAAGACTTTAAGGAGTATAAAAAAAAGACTAAAGAAAAATGGAGTGTCTATTACTGGGATGTTAATCAAAAGAAGAATTTTAAAAACACTTGGAGAAATGCAGACTATAATAGGGCTACATAAAAGACAACTTCCTTCGGCTTCTGAGTTTTCTGACACGGATCTTTGGGCACTCAAGAGTTAACAGAGCCATCAAGATTATTTATATTCTCAAAAAAGAAAAGAGGTCACACAGGACAATTTCTGAGATGCTCATCCTGGGGCAGTGTGATCCTCCCTTTGGTCAGCAATTCTTTGGTTATGAACCCCAGAACTGAATCATCAAATCTAGTCCACTCTGTTAGGCTGCTGATAAATTTACCTTGATTTTCTTTACAGTTTTTACTTTGATTTCAAAATTCAAATTACCTATATTGCTATTCCTTGAACAACAAAACATTTTCTAACCACTTATTTATTAAATAATAATTATTTAATATGTATTTATTAAATAATAAATAGCTATTATTTATTTTCATTTAATAGCTATGAAAAGACAAATGAGTTAATTTAAGGCTTCATGTTGCCATCTTAAATATATCCTTGATGTTATTATATTTTAATATAAATGCTGTATGCCATATTTTTGCTATGCTTTCAACTTTCTTCTATTCCCTTGACTGTATTTATATAGGGAAATTTAATTGCTGAGTTTTGTGAGTTTTGAAAAAAATAACATTTCTATTTTTCTATTAATATGTTTATACACTCATCGTTATTGAGTCAGATATACTTTTTAATTCTCTACTAAGCTCTATCTGTGCCATGTGTCTGAGTGTGGGTCTCAAGTGTGCACTAAATCCTCATCCTCGTGTGACAGATCTTCATGGTCCAGCATTTAATTTACAATGGGACTTCGGCTAGACCGTTGGAAACCAGTTAATGATATTAGATTTTCTCTCTGTATACAAATGAGAATGATCATATTCAAGCAGAGCTAAGTTGGCCCTTCTATGACTGTCATAGCCTGTGACAATTTCTTTGTTACTGCTTTGGTTCAGCACAGAAGAGTGATGGGTAGACACTTGTCACATAGTCACTGTGGTGATTTGACCCATGGCAAGTGCTACTATTAGGAGATGTGGCCTTGCTACAGGAAGTACATCACTGTGAGGGTGGGCTTTGAGGGCTCCCAGTGCTCAAACTCCACCCCTGATGGAAGAAAGTCTCCTCCTGGCAAAACTGGATCAAGCCGCAGAACTCTCAGATTCTTCTCCAAAATCACGTCTACCTGGATGCTGTCAAGCTTCCTGCCATGATGATAATAGACTGAATCTCTGAAAGTGTAAGCCAGCCCCAATTAAATGTTGTCCTTTATAAGGATTGCCTTGGTTATGGTGTCTCTTCACAGCAATAAAACTCTAACTAAGAAGTTTTGAAGAGATGTTACGTATAATAAGCAGGAGATCAGTCAGGACAAACACACACGGAAGTACAATGAAGAATTTAAATGGCATGGGATGAAGAAATAGATGAACTCACACATTATTTCAATGCCCTGATCAAGTTGAAGTTACATCCACAACAGATTTGTGATCCCCAACAGAACCTGTAGCTTGCAGTTTTCTGTGGATAAAGTTGAATGAAATAATGTGCATTGGGTTTACAGGAGAAGAAAACCATTAAACCTTGAAATTAAAGGTGAAGGCGCATGAGTCTCTGGAGGAATTTGTTGGTCTCATCTGAGGAGTTTCATAGTTTCTTGGTTTCCACTCAGATCTATGATCTCAAGTTGCCATTATGGCCACTGTGTGTCCCGGGTCTAGATTCAATTATCAGATGTGGGTATTCGTTCATCTAACATTACTTTCTGCAAGTGTTCTTTCTGGGTTTTGTTGCTTCTTTGTCAAAGATACCTTGACTGCATTTATGGGGCTACATCTTTTTTTGATTATTTAATCAACTTGCCCATTGCTTTATTAGTATCACATTATCCTGATAGCTAGAATTTTATTGTAATAGTACACCTGCAGTCTCTTAATAGTGGCCATTTGTAATTTTCTATTTTTTAGTCAGAGGAAGAAGAGGGAAGAGCAGAACAGAAGGGGCAAATAAAAGGAGGTGAGGAAGGGCCAGCAGGGAAGAAGGAAGACTTAGGGAAAACAAGAGAAGGGGAGGAAGAGAGGGCCAGCAGGGAAGAAGGAAGACTTAGGGAAAACAAGAGAAGGGGAGGAAGAGAGGAGGCAAGGTCGGGTGCCTTTAAACCAGGCACAAATGGCAGAGCAAGCATGTGAGAGAAATGGCAAGTTATCTTGGCAAGTTCCTGGTCTTTCTGTTCCTGGGCATCATCAGTGGTAGATTCTTCAAACAGTTCAAGAGGCAGAAGAAGTGACAGCCATGTTTAAAATTGGCAAAAGGTCAAGTGGCTGTATTCTACAAATTTCTGCAAATACTTGAATTTCTGTGGGAAATTCCATGATGTTAATGTACTAGTCTCATCAGAAAATCACATTTTCCTCAGAGTACACAACAGAAGAATAAGCATTTATGCATACTGTTTCTCTCATCTGGAACTTCTACCCCAAGATTAATTTTCACAAAAGTAAACTGCCTAAGTAGTAGAAATAGATATCAGTTTTCCAAAATATTTTAGAACAATCCAATATACAAATCAAGAGAATCAGAAGCCATTGATGTTGCTTGTGATAATACATAAGTGTATCCACTCTAGCATACTTCTGTAAGGAGATAGCAAATGTTATTAACATTGTTCTGTTCAGTGAGTGTTGTGTATGTTATTTGGGTTTTCATTGTTTTATCTCTGGCTGTTAGATATATTGTGCACTGTTAGATGCTGGTAATCTTCCTCACGTGGAAGGAGTTCTGTTATATCATATGTCTGTTTAATTACTAAAAATATTTTAGTCATAATTTGAAATCAGAACAATAAGACAAAGCATTTTCTCAATTATATTTCTAATATATGTTTTACCTTAATACTGCATTCTATTGATAACTTTAGTTAGATCATTTTTCTTAAAACAGTATTTTTTATTTGCACATAGTTTAATATGATAATTTCCTTTAAACATGCCTTATTTCAAACATGTGCATGACTATAAAATACCAGAACTTAAATGGCATTATCATAGTTATTGTTCTGTTCCTGTGATGAAACATCATGATCAAAGCAAGTTATAAAATATTTAGGTATTTGTTGACAGTTTCAGATGGTGAGTACATGACCATCATGGCAGGGAACATGACAGCTGATAGGCAAGCATGGTGCTGGAGCAGTAGCTGAAAGTTTACATCTGATCTGCAAGTTGTAGGCAGAAAGCAAGACCAGGCCTAGTGTGGGCTTTTAAAACCTCAAAGCTCACCCCCAGTGACATACCTTCTCCAACAAGGCCTCTGTATACCAATCATCTATCATTGTCTATCAATTGTCTATCTCTTATCTATCAATATGTATCTAATACTATTTGTCTATCCATAATCTATCAATTATATGTACTTAGTACTATGATTAGGATCCTTCCCAAACAGTTCCACTAGTTGGAGACCAAATATTCAAACATATCAGCCTAAGAATGGGGCCATCATAAACATATTACATATCAGACTATCTCCTGATGAAAAATGGCTCTTTGTTTTGTTTGGGGTTTTTGTTTTGGTTTGGTTTTTTGGTTTTTTGGTTTTTGGTTGTTTTTTTTTTGGTGTCTGTCCTTCAGTATCTGTGTCCCTCCAAGTAGGCCAAGGAATCATGATTGCTGGGATCGTCCTCTGCTCTTTCACACCTGGATTCATCGTTGCCTTCAGCTCCACTGAATATCCTCCTTATGAACACAGTAGGAAAAAGAGATCAGGGCCAAAATGTATTGATAAGGGAAGCTATGGATATTGAAGGATAGAACAAGGAAAGAACAAAAGGTATTTCTAAACTTTACCTAGAATTTTGTCAAAACAGTCAGTCTTGAGACAATGACAGATGCTGAGATATGCTGAGAGTCTTGCCATGATTTGAATATCTTTTGTATCACATCAGAAGTTAGAATAAAGTCCTATAGAGCGTGGCACTATTAGGAGGTGTGGCCTTGTTGGAGGAAGTATGTCACTGTGTGGGCAGACTTTGAGGACTCATATATGCTCAAGCTATATCCAATGTGACAGTCTCCTTCTGCTTCCTGTGGATTAATTCTTGGCTCCTCCAGCACCATGTCTGACTGCATGCTGCAATGCTTCCCACCATGATCTAAGCCTCTGAGACGGTAAACCAGTCCCAATTAAATGTCCTTTAAAAGAGTTGCAGTGGTCAGGGCATCTCTTCACAGCAGTAGAAATCCTAAGACACTTACTTAAAACCTATCTTTCATCTATTCATTCTCTATCTTTTGTCTATCATCTATCTATTATCTATAATCTATGCCATCTATTATCTATCGATCACCTCTCTGTCATCTACCTATAATTTGTGCAATCAACTTATTTGCATATCATATATCTGTCATCTATCAACCATCTATGTACCTGTCATCTACCTTTCTATATTCATCTATATATCAATCATTTATCTTTGTCTATATTTCTTATCTGTCAATTTCTATCTAATACTACTATCTATTTGCGTATCCATAATCTATCAATATATGTACTTACTATTGTGAGTCCTTATAGGAGCAATTTAATGTTTGTGGGGTTTTATTGTTTTTCTTTTTGTTTGTTTCATGTGGCTTTTGTTAACATTTTCTCCTTGTGGGATGTGTTGTAAGGTATCATGCTGTCACTGAAGTCATACAGTAGTTACCTGAAATTTTTCTATTTCATCAAAATTTCACATGGTGACTACTCTCATAAACAACTGAACATATATCCCATTTTTTATCATTTTTCCTTGCTTGTTGAACTCCCTGTTCATTTTTAGTAACATTGTTCTTCCTATTTTATTAGTATAGGGAACTTGCAGTATTTTGTCTTTAGTTAATAACAATGGAGCTTTCCTGAAACTTCCAGCACAGCACAAAAGGCATCTAATTTTATGACTATTTCTACAGCTGACATATTCTCTGCGGCAAGAAATTCTATTAACCAGGTCATAGTCTACAATAAGCTTTCTTGGTTCCCTCAATTCTTCAAACATAAATCCATATAAAAATAGAAAGGTAGCAATTTCACAGTGCCCAAGCTTTAATCAGTTCATTCCATATGCCGTGATGGAAGGATGGTGAAGTTGAACGTTAGCCTTTATTTCTCCAGTAAGTGGCAGGTAAGATACTGACGGGTCTAAGAAGCAGAAAGCGTTGATTCGCCTCCACTGCTCAATCTGGTTAGTTTCTACATGTACGGTCTGAGAGTTACTTTATTCAGGAATTTTTTCCACAGAAAAACTATGTGATATAAGAAATGGTGGGGCCGTTAAACAGTGTGTTCAACTATACACATGTGCATTCACATGCATTAAAAGTAATGTGACACACATTATAGGTTACATATGAAGATACCCTTCAATTGACATACTTGCTGCTTCAGTTTCTCTGTTGCTGTAAAAAACACCATGGCCCACAGCAACTTGTGGAGGAAAAAGGCTTTATTTTGGATTACATGTCCCTCATAGTGAGGTGTCAAGTTGGGAACGTGAGGCAAGAATCTGGGGACAGAAACTGAAGCATAAAAATCAATAGAACACTGCTTTCTAGCTTGTTTTTCAAGATTGGATCAGCTTACTTTCTTACATGCTCAGGAATGACACCATCCACAACGGGACTTCACAGCTCAAACATTAATAAAGAAAATGACTCCCATACATGCTCTCCAGGCCAATCTAACATAGGCAGCTTCTTCAGTTGAGGTAACCTCTTCCCAGCTGACACTAGTTGTGTCAAGTTGACAAAAGCTAACCAGTACAGCCATCTGTGTTATGATGCCTGTCTCACGGTAGAAGGGCTTGGCAGTGACACAAGGCTTTTTCAATCATTAATATTTAGCTCAATGCATGGATTTCAGAGTCTAAGCCTGAAAATCTAATCCTGTTCATCAATCACTTGCTACAGTTTGGAGCAAGTTATTAAATGCATTCAGATTCTATAGAAAAACATAAATTTCCACTTTGACAAATCATGACTCTACTTCTTACAGACAAGCAACTACATCAAATTTTTCTGAACATCAGTGTCTGGTTATCCCCGAATGAGGGGTATAGACACACCCCATATGTTAGGCAGATTGTACCTCAGTATATGAACTAGATGCAAACAGATTTGTAGTGTTTTCTATTATGTAAAATTCATGGTACACATGAACTTTAAAACACAGGATTTTTAAATGATGATTCAGTATATAAAGGAATACAAAATAATATTTTTATTTAATATCTTAAGATGGCTAGATCTCATTGTGCTCATTGCTTTTTTATATGATCTTTCCTTTGCCTCTTCCTTGTAAGGGGTACAGTCATTGAATTTGGGGAATTCACTAGTGACTTCATTTGAATTTAGTCACTTCCTTAAAGACACAAGTTCCTAAAAGGTATAGTCTATAGTCCTGGGGGTTAGGGATGCAATAAAGAAGCTTAATAAGAACACAACACCACAAATGACTTTATTATAATCCTAATGACTTACTTAGCATAGAAAGCAGGTTCTTTTATGTCATTTTCATTAATTTCTAAAACATGAAAGAAAGAATATGTCACCATAGCCTGGAATTCTATTATTAAAGGAACTCTGAAATTCTTAGAAGTCTGGGCATTCTGGAGAATTTAGACTCACAGCCCCAACACATAGTTTGCCTATGAGTTAAAAAGTATTTGACAGAGGAAACCGTTAAGGAAAAATTAATTCAGTTACAATGAATAACTAATTTCTTTCTGCTCTTTCAGAGCTCTAATTCTGCAGATAAGAAATAACAAAAGCATGGGAGATTCCTATGTCAATTTAGCTGTGGCATAATAAACAGCGCAGGCCCCTCAATTCCTTATGACCATCCTGTGAACGTATTTCCCCAGGAGCTTCAGTCAAGGCCAGAATTTGGTTATCCTAAATTTAACTGATCAGAATGTGATTACTGTATTTTATACAACAGATTTTCTCCATCATGTTTCATCATTTGCGTTAGAGTCCGTGTCTGTGTGATTCTTAACCTAGGATGGTTCACATCAGCATTGCTAAGTTCTGCACCTTCAAACTTTCACCACCCCCTGCCCGTCTATCTTCTAATATTTTACACACAGAATTCTGAAGCCATTGTCACCTTTAGCTCCATCAAGCTTGTGCTTAGGAAACCTCTCCCAGCCTGGTGTACAAATTCTTGACCAAGCATATCATTAGCTATTTGCCTACAAATGAGCTGTGATTTGTAAAACTCTATGAACCTCTGTGTTAATTTTGAGTGTAGGTGACCACATAAAAAGATCTTACCAGATTTTAAATTATCGTATTCCCTTAACTTACTCTTAAGTCATAATTCCATAAACCAGTTAGTAAATAAAATAGTGGAGGTGTGATTTCTAATCATCATTACCATTAAATACTATAATATTTGAGGCTCACTGAAATCTCTGGGGGTGAGGGAGGAATGGAAAGAGAAGTTATACGAATACACATTTTAATAATGACGTTGCATATCACTGGGGTGCTTTCTTACCTGTCATAGTAAGTTGAGGGAACACAGAGAGTATATCCCGAGCACCCTGTAATGAAGGCTTCCTTGGCAAGCACTACCAGTGGAACTTAATGAATGAAGACTCTTCCTTCTTAGATCAGAAAATGGTTTTTCTTCTCTTAACTCTATAGGATTATATGCTATCTGGCCAAATGCCAGTATGGCTTTGAATTAAATTTCTATTTTATTCCTTTTATGAGGAAAAAATGGAATATTATTTTCAAATATGGCTTTTCACTAGAACCTAACGAAAATGTATGTTTTAAATTTGAGTCTGGTTTATATCCTAATGTTCACATAAGGAAGATCAGTGCAATTAAACACATTTTCTGGGCTGGAAAGATGCTCAGTGGTTAAGAACACATCCTGCTATTGCAGAGCATCTAAGTTTAGTTTCTATCACCCGATCATGGGAACCACCTCTCACTGCCTGTAACTCCAATCCTAGGGACTTGACCCTCCCATACTGCAGGAACCCACACACATGTGCACATACATACACACACACACACACACACACACAATTAAAAGTAATAAATCTCTGAAGTAAAAGAACACAGTTCGACACTGGCATTCAAAGAAACCACTGAATGAACAGCCAGAGTTTGGATTGAGTTTAGGGGCAGGTGGAATCTGACTTACACTGTTAATATCAATACAGCTTTCTAAGTAGTATCAACTTCAAAAATCAAAATAAAATAAAAGGATGGGTTTTGTCTGTTTGTTCTCTAATATGTACTGATGTGAATGACTTTTTGATGTCTTATTGCCAAAGTCCAAGGAGATGCTCTGCCAAGGCATTACTTGATCTTATGAACTCTACATAACATTTAATACACCTACATCTCTGCAAAGACTTTAGTTGTTGCTGCTTTCTCTGCTTAACAAAAGCCTACAGAGATATGACATCTCTGTAAGTATCTACTCCTATCATTTATAATATGCACACAGAGATATTTCATACACATCCTGATGAATGCTTGCCAGAGTATTCCTAAGGCTGTTTTTCCTGTGTTTCCTTGTGAGATCCAAGATGAGCTTAAAACCTAATAGACTAATTAAAAACTTAAAACTTGTATAATCATTTATCTGAGGTATGTGCAAGACTTTGGGAGTTTAGGCTAGAAAAGCAGTTGAACACTGTAATAGGAGCTTAAAGGGACATTCTAGCAGCAGCTTGGAAGACAGTAGTGCTGACAGCTATGTGGGATGTGGTGGCCTCAGCTCAAGAGATTTCAGAGAGGAATGATATTAGCAACTAGGCTAGAGACCTTTGTGTAGTATTTTGGCAAAGAATTTGGTTGTTTTCTGTCTTTGTCCAAAAAAGCTTGCCCAAGGCTAATTCAACTTCTTCATGACTCCTATGTAAGCTAAAATCCAAACTAGACTTGATGATGTGCTTGTGGTTGGAACGGGGTAGTCATATCATGGTAGATGGAAGCATGACCTGGTTAAATATATATATTACATTTAGGGTTGTACCTAGGATTGTTATACATTTTATATAAAATTATGACCTGGTTATTGTTCTCATTTATATATTAAGCATGATATGAGGAGATGTGATCATGTATCAAGTTGACAAGGGTGAATTCTCGATGGCTAATCTTGGTTGTCCAATTGACTACATCTGGAAATCAACTGAAATCCACATTGCTGGACATGCCTCTGAGGGATTTTCTCATCAGACTATTTGAGACAGGAAGACTCATGCTAGATCTAGACCTCACCTTCTAGAGGCAGTTCCTGGAAAAGAACGTTTGCTTTTGGCCCACTTTTCTTCACTCTCACTGGCAAGTCTGAATGTGCTGTTGCTGTGACCAACATAAGCTAATGGCTTTTAAGATGATAACGGATAAGAAAGAGAAATCAATAAAATCTTTATCAGTGGGTAAGTTACAAGAATGTTGACTGAAATGCATGTCGTATGTGTGCGCATGTCATTTAGAGGCTATCAGTTATCCACTGATCTTATGGAAAAAAAACAGAAATAAATGTTCTTCTCAGTAACTGTTTACTAAGTATTCTTTGAACAATAATGACAGGAATGTTTATTTATTTGGTTGGTTGGTTAGTTGGTTAGTTGGTTGGTTGGTTGGTTGGTTGGTTGGTTGACTTTTAAAGAAACAGTTTCTCTATCTAACCAAGCCCTGACTGTCCTGGAACTCACTTGTAGACCAGGTTGGCTTTGAACTTATATTGATCTGCTTGCCTCTGCCTCCTAAGTGCTGGGATTAAAGGAGTGTGCCATCACAGCTGGCAACAGACAGAAATTTGAATAAAGTAGCTTCAGCTCTTCGGGTTCCATATCCCTACCACTATGAGTCTCAGCTACAGTCACCCCCATGTACTTCTGGGAACCTCCCCATCCCAGGTCTCTGGCATGTCCTCAAGATGCCCCTTTCCCCCACCCCTGCCAGCTGCAGATTTCATTCATTCTCCTGGACCTGTGGACCTCCCTCCTGTCTCTCCCCATACCTGATCCTGAACCATTCCCCTCACCATCCCTTCTCCTACCCAGTTCCTTCCCTCCATCTACCTCCTATGATCATTTTATTCCCCCTTCTGAGTGAGATTCAAGCATCCTCACTTGAGCCTTCCTTCTCATTTAGCATCTTTGCATCTGCAGAGTAGAGTAAGGGTACCCTGTCCTTTATGGCTATACCTACTTATAAATGAGTACATACCATTCATGTCCTTTGGGGTTTGAATTACTTCACTCAGAATATTTTCTACTTCCATTCATTTGCCTGCAAAATTCATGATGTCTTTGTTTGTAATAGATGAATAGTATTCCATTTTATAGATATACCACATTTTATGTATCCATTCTTCAGTTGAGGGACATATAGGTTGTTTCCAGTTTCTGGCTATTCTGAATAAAGCTGCAGTGATCATAGTTGAGTAAGTGTCCCTGTAGGGCATCTTTGGGGAATATACCCAGGAGTGGTATAGCTGGGTCTTGAGTTCCAGTTTTCTGAGAAACCACCAAATTGATTTCCAAAGTGATTGTACAAGTTTACACTTCCAACAACAGTGTAGGAGTGTTCCCTTTGCCCACAGCCTCACCAACACATTCTATAGCTTGAGTTTTTTATCTTAACCATTGTGACAGGTATAAGATGGAATCTCAGGATCATTTTGATTTCTATTTCCCTAATGACTAAGAGGCCACCTCCTGCAGCCAGGCAGGAACCCCAGTGAAGGGATAAGAATACCAACCTACCCACAAAACTTTCAACCCAAAATTTATTTGGTCTATAAGAAATGCAGGGACAAAGATGGAGCAGAGACTGAGGAAATGGCCAACCAATAACTGCTCCAATTTGAGACCCATCTCATGGGCAAACAGCAATCCCTGATACTATTAATGATACTCTGTTGTGCTTGCAGACAGAAGCCTAACATAGCTGTCCTCTGAGAGGATCCACCCAGCAACTGACTGAAACAGATGCAGAAACCCACAGCCAAACATTGGACAGAACTCAGGGACTCTTATAGAAGAGTTGGGGGAAGGATTGAGGGCCCTGGAGAGAATAGTGACTCCACAGGAAGTCAACTAACCTGAACCCTTGATGGTTCTCAGAGACTGAACCACCAACCAAAGAATATACATGGGCTGGACCTAGGCCCCTTGCACATATGTAACAAATGTACAAGCTCAGTCTTCATGTGGGTCCCCTAACAACTGGACCGGGAGCTGTCTCTAAATCTGTTGCCTGCCTGCGGATCCATCCTGTTCCCCTAACTTGGCTGCCTTGTCTCAGTAGATAAAGATGTGCCTAGCAGCCTAGCCCTGCAGAGACTTGATGTTTCAAAGGATGGGAGGATACTGGAGGGACGGGGATCTCCACCCTCTCAGAGGAGAAGGGGAGGTGGGGCTGGGGGGAGGGACTGTGTGAGAGGTGACTAGGAAGGGGGAAAATGATCAGGATATAAAGTGAATAAATTAATTAATAGAAAAAAATTTAAATTAGAAAAAAATCTTAAGTTCAAGCATCCAAGTTTTACAGTGTGTGGGAGGATTGCCCATTTCTGACCACTAGCAATGGCTGCTCTATCAGCTTAAAATATTGAGCTGCAGCTCGTTAATATTTGAAACACAAGGCTTAGGATGTAAATAATAAAGGCAGAGCGCAGTGTGACTTTGAGAAATGGATTTTGCCATCAAAATCCAGGGTCAAGACAAAATCTACTCAAGGACAACTGATTTATAAAAAGATTACGATCACCAAGATAAATGAAGTGTCGTTTTATAAAGAGTCCAATAGACTGGAGAATCAGCTGTTAATGTATCATTTATATCAAATAGAGGAAGGGAACGAGAATTAACAAATTAAAAGGATGTTGAAATATTCACAGGGAAATTTTCAATGAATGTGAAGTTGCTCATTATGGAAGGAAGTTAATCTTACATGCGGAATATTACGTAGTTTACATTTAAGCACTTTCAATTGGGTATAAATACTCACCGGATTAGTTACATCTCCAATAGTTTAATAGATTGATAATGCCTATGTCTTGTTAATATAGACACATTTCTACTCAGGAGTGTAGAAACAATGTAAAATTGAACTCTAAGTTATGCAGATAAAGGAGATTAGCCTTTGATGGGTTTCAAGGAAAATTCTGTCAATACATGCAAAAAAAAAAGTGTTTATTTCTTCAGTGTTAAAATATTTAGCATGCCTATGCACTTTAATGACTGTGTGTGACAGGCATGCCTAATGATGTTATTTTGTCCTTTCAGGGGAAATGCTATTAAGAGAACTTTGTATGTAACTATCATGATGCAGTGGATATTTAAAACTCAAATACAATATTTTCCTTTTACTGTGTGTTTCTTTGAAACACAAATCTGTAACATGTGGTCAGAGCTAAATTGTAGATATAATGGTTCCATGGAGCCTGGTAGAATCTGTTACAAAATAATGTCTAGTATCTAAAGGTCATCATGGTCCTGCGTCCTAATTTAGGTGGTTACATGACTCATTCTACCTCATAGTCTGGTTTGTTTGGTGTGGGAGATGCTGTGATATCAAGCACAGAGTCCCTTTCCAGAAGAGCCCTTTGAAGACTTGTCACATGGACTGACATCCAGCACTAGTAAGTAAAGACACTGTTTTCCATCATTATCAGCTAGTAAAGTGACTAGAGACAGGACATGGAAGGCTACAGAACGCAGCTTGGCTGTGTGAGACCAGCGGTCCTCACCTCCCTTCTGTTCCTGCCTAACCCAGAAAGTAAAGTTTAAAGGAGGGGTGTGGCCAACAATATACTGGCGTATACTGACACTGCAGCTCAAGACATCCTCTATTCAAATGGCTTTATCTAGATATGATGAGAGCTAAATGGCTATATCACCTGTCAAACATGTCTGTCTGTCTGTCTGTCTGTCTATCCTCTAATTAACATCTCCCTGTCATAAACCATCTATCCGTCAACAATGTATTACCTGTCCTGAATCTCTCTCTGTCCTCGCCCTAGCTCAATACACATGTGGTGCATATAACAGGCTGATTGATAAGCTCAGAATTAAAACCTTCATCTAGGAAATTTACCAGTAGATTTGTAAAAAAAAAAAAAAATTTAAAAAATCATCATTCATATTCTCACAAATGTAAAGGACAGAGGAAGTTGGATTTTTTTAATATTTTTTAATAATAATAAGGTAGTGCTCATATCCCTGACAGAAACTGTCATATGTTGATTGGTAGGTCGTGCACACACAGAGCACAGACATGGCAATTAACTCAGTTGGCTGATTTATCATCTGTGGGGGATATGGAGGGGTAGTCATGCAAAAAATAGGCTCATCATCGCCTCAGAGCAAGAGCAAGAATCTCTCCTGGTTCTGCATGTTCAGTCTGTGATGCTTCTAGCTCCATACAGGAGTTACCCTGCTCTTCCCAGGAAGCCTGCATCCTCCCTCCACAGGAAATCAATTTCTTTCACCATTTCCAGCTGATCGTCCGCTTGCACTAGCATAGACGTGGGTTCTGATGACAGACTGTGTAAATGAAGCATTCCGATGGAAATGGAGTTAGCCAACTCTATTATAAACTTCAATACAAGTATCATCGCTGATTTAAACCTATTGTTGCAATGGCAGGAAAACCGTAAAAAGATATTTTTATTTCCTGTTTCAAAATCAGAACACAGATTGAGAATATTTACTTGCTAGTAGCTTAATTTGGACTGTAAGATGTTTGTTTTTCCACATAGTTGAATTATCTTGGGAAACAAGTTTTACAATTTAAATATCAATCTTTATTTCGAGCACTTAATCTAGATGTTTTGAAGTGTCTTCTGAAATTCGTAGATCCTAGTTTAATTCTTTATTTGATAACACAGTGCAGTTGTGTTACTGAGTGACTGTACAAAGCTGTGGCTTATTAAGAACTGTATTCTTTTGAAGTGTGTGTCTTAGTCAGGGTTTCTATTCCTACGCAAGCATCATGACCAAGAAGCAAGTTGGGGAAGAAAGGGTTTATTGAGCTACACTGCTGTCAGGACTGGAACTCAAGCAGGTCAGGAAGTAGAAGCTGATGCAGAGGCCAAGGAGGGATGTTTCTTACTGGCTTGCTTCTCCTGGCTTGCTCAGCTTGCTCTCTTATAGAACCCAAGACTACCAGCCCAGGGATGGTACCACCCACAAGGGACTCTCTGCCCTTGATCACTAATTGAAAAAATGCCTTACATCTGGATCTCATGGAGGCATTTTCTCAACTGAAGATCCTTTCTCTGTGATAACTCTAGCTTGTGTCAAGTTGACACACAAAACCAGCCAGTACAGTATGTAGCACTAATTACTGTTGTCTTACCCTCTTTTTCTTCTCTTGGGGTTTAAGGGGGGAACTCTACATTGGATCTTGGGCTGTCCTTAGAAGGGTCAAGTCTTAATTATTGATCGAAACAGTCTTCATTATTGAAGTATGTAAAGCTATTGTTAGATCTGAAGTCGTTGCCATGCCATTAAGAATGCCATGGTAAGTCCAGTCCTGCCATTTCAAATTCTTTCCATGAAAGCGGAGACTCTGTGTTCCTTAATGAAGCAAGTACTGCCAACTCTCATGAATCTCTGTCAGCCATTAACACTGTCGTTTCTCATCTTTGATAATTGTTTATGCATGAGCTTGCAAAGCACTTAACAAAAATCAACTTTAATTTCTCAGATAAATCATTGCTACATCCAGTCCTGTCAAGTTTTAGAGGGAAGCAAGAAAAGTATAGTTTAGAAAAATGACTTTGAAAACCTGCAGTCAAGATGCTACTGTATACTTCAAAATGCAAATGTTTATTGAGAATTTAGTATTGCTGTTTCCCTGTCTAAAATAAACTCAGGATTATATGCTTTTAAGAGGAAATAAGAGGCCAGGTATTCTGGTGCACAAATTTTGTCTCAGCTCTCCAGAGTCAGAAACAGGCAGATCTCTCATCCCAGGCTACCTAGGTCTACACAGTAAATTTCAGGCAGCTTGATATAAAGAGACTCATCACTGATTGGTTTCCATCGGCATGAACTGTCCCCTTTGTACCTGCCCCTCCGAAAGCCCCTTTCATTTTTCATCTCCATCTCTTTTTCATGTTCAGGCATGAGAATCATTGCTCACCTGTTGCCATGGCGTCCCCCCCTCCAAACCTCTGTCAGTGGTATAAATCCTCATGGTCCAACAGGACCTGGCTTTGGAAACTTAAAGAGCTTGAAGGTATCCTCCTATGTTTGGTGCTCTATCAGCTTCCACCTTTTTTGACATTGATGAGGAGGATGCAGACAAGACCACAGGAGGCAAACGATTCAAGATGCCAAATCAGTTAATCATATATATGTGTATATATGGGTGTGTATTATATATACTATATATATGTATACATATATACTACTATACATACTATATATGATTCAAACTAATCATATATATGATCTAATCATACACATATACATGTATTCATCAGAAATGTGTGTGATATAGTATGTGATATGTATATAAATATATACATATATTCTCATATTAATCAAGAATATACTTAAATGGTATCCTGGCTAGGGGACATACTACAGAAATTTTTCTTTTACAAGCAATTCAGATTTGTAAATAAAGTATATACTTTGATATACTAAATTCATGATAAAATTTACCCACAAGATATGGCAAATTTAGAACCTTTTTCTGTATGCAGAAACATGAATTAAAATTAAGACCAATAGGGAAGTATTTTGACTTCAGATTTTTTTTAATTTTATAAGCCTTTAGGTTTGAGTTGAAATTGGAAGCTTTCTTTGCATCCTAGTATGAAAAGAAGTGTTTCTCTGCACATCTGTTATTTCTATATATTTGTAAAAATTTCATGATAGATAGCTTTACTTTGATTCCTTTCTACTGACAGTGTCATCTTCACAAGACAGAAAATCCTTTACATTTTTGACATTGTAATATAATTATATTTCCTCTCTGCCTTTCCTTCCTTCAACCTCTCCTATGTGTGTACCTCCCCTTCTATCTTCCGAACTTATGGTCTCTTTTTCTTTAAAAAGAAAAAGCAAGCATATACATACAAGAAAGCAAATTGTAAAGGGTGTGTGTCTGCGTGTGTGTGTGTGTGTGTGTGTGTGTACATGTGTGTGTGTGTACATACAAGTGTGTATGCTTAGTATGTGCATGCCACATACACATGGATGTTGGAAGAGGCCAGGAGAGTGTGTCAGATCACCTGCAGTGAGAGTTACAGATGGCTGTCAGCCATATGATCTGGATACTGAGAACTGACCTTGGATAATCTAGAAGAACTTCAAAGAGCTCTTAAGTGTTGAGTCATCATTACAGTTCCAAAATACACACTTAGTGGAAGAAAAAAATCTGCTTTAACTAGGGGACTGTGATTTTAAAAACTACTTCTTCTTCTTCTTCTTCTTCTTCTTCTTCTTCTTCTTCTTCTTCTTCTTCTTCTTCTTCTCTGTGGTGGTGCTGATGGTGGTTGTTTTTATGCTATTTGTTTTGTTTGTGTTTTGTTTGGGAAACAGAACTAGCCTGTCACTATGTCAATAAGTCTACCTTCAAATCTACAATCCCCTTGCCTCAGCATCCTATGTGCTGGTAATAAAGGTAGGCACCACTATGACAGTGTACTTCTTTCCAAACGCCGTTTGACACACAATGTTTTGTTAAGGCAGAAATCCCACATTTAACCTAATATTTTTAGTTTAAGCTTCTCAAGAAACTACTAAGTAAAGATCTTCGTACAAAGTAGTTAGATTGTTAGATTTGCTTCTTTAACTTTACCAAACTATTTGAAATTAGTAAAATGGCTAATTGTAAAAGTTTATTAACTATAATTGATATTTAAAATATCATGAAAACCTTCCGGCCAACTTCCCCACCCAGGCCAGTTCAGTGGCCTGATACCTGCCCAAACACTACAGCCTGCTAGCCTCCCAGGAGGTCTGCAGCAACCAAAGACACAGGTGAGAATCTTGCTCAAATATGTATACCAGCTGGGACAACCATGGGGCCTGGCTGATTAGGGACCCACCTTTCCCAACCCCATCCCCTGAGCTCCATCTTCCTTCCTGCCCACTTCCCCACCTGGGTCAGATCAGCAGCCTGACACCTGCCAAAACACTACAGCCTGTGAGCCATTCAGGAGAGCCACAGTAACCAAGGGCACAGGAGGCCTGCTCTAGCCAGAGACAACACTGCCTGCCTTCAAGGGGACCAGCTCTAACTCAGGTCACAGAGCTATACTTGCCTCCAAGGAGGCTGGTTCCAGTCAGTTGACACCAGAAAGAACTAGATGGCCAGAGGCAAGCACAAGATCATAAGCAACAGAAGCCAATGCAATTTGATACCATCAGAACCCAGTTGTCCACAACAGTAAGCGCTGGATATCCTAACATGGCTGAAAAGCAAAATAATGACCAAAAATCCCTGGAGATGGACAATTTAGGAAAGAAATCAGGAGCTACTGATTCAAGCATCACCAACAGAATATAAGAGACAGAAGAGAGACTCTCAGGCATACACAATAAGATAGAAGATATTGACACATCAGTCAAAGAAAATACAAAGTGTAAAAAGCTCCTAACCCAAAATATGAAGGAAATTTAGGACACAATAAAAATATCAAACCTAAGAATAAGAGGATAGAAAAGAGTGATGAATCCTAGATCAAAGAGACAGAAAACATCTTCAACAAAATCATAGAAGAAAACTTCCCTAACCTAAAAAGAGAGATGGCCATAAATGTACAAGAAACCTACAGAACACCAAATAGATTGGACCAGAAAAGAAAATCTTCTCATCACATAATAATCAAAACACTAAATGCACAGATATTAAAAGCTATAAGGGAAAAAGGCCAAGTAACATACAAAGGCAGACCTATCAGAATCAAACCAGACTTCTCATCAGAGACTTTAAAAGCCAGAAGATCCTGAACAGATCCAGTAGACCCTAAGAGAACACAAATGCCAGCCCAGAATACTACACCCAGCAAAACTTTCAATCATCAAAGATGGCGAAAGCAAGATATTCCATAATAAAACCAAATTTAAACAATATATTTCTACTAATACTGGGACAAAATCTCCAACACAAGGAAGGTAACTACAAGCAAATAAACATAAGAAACTAAACATTTCATAACAAACCCAAAAGAAGAGAATCATACATACATAATACCAACTCCCCCAACAAAAATAACAGGAACTATCATCTGTCTTTTATATCTCTCAACATTAATGGACTCAATTGCCCAATAAAAAGACATAAGCTAATAGACTGGATAAGCAAGCAGGATCTAGCATTTTGCTGCATTTCAGAAACACACCTCAGCAACAGAGACAGACACTACCTCAGAGAAAAAAGCTGGAAAAGATTTCCAAGCAAATAGTTCTAAGCAACAAGTGGGAGTTGCCATTCTAATAACCAATAAAAATAGACTTTCAATCAAAACTTATCAAATGAGATGGAAAAGGACACCTCATATCTATCAAAGGAAACATCCACAAGAAGGAAATCTCACTTCTGAACATCTATGCCCCAAATGCAAGAGCACCTACATTCATAAGAGAAACTTTACTAAAGCCCAAAACACACATTGAACCTCACACAATAACAGTGGAAGATTTCAACACCCCATTCTCAACCATGGACATGTCACTGAAACAGAAACAGAGACATACGAAACTAACAAAAGTTATGAACCAAATGGATTTAACAGATATCTATAGAACATTTCACCCCAAAACAAAAGAATATACCTTCTTCTCAGCACCTCATGTAACCTTCTCCAAAACTTACCATACAAAAAGTCTCAACAGATTCAAGAAAACTGGAATAACCCCATGCATTCTATCAGACCACCACAGACTAAGGCTAGACATTAATAACAACAAAAGCAACAGAAAGCCCACATACCCATGGAAACTGAACAACTCTCTGCTCAATAATAATTTGGTCAGGAAAGAAATAAATAAAGAAATCAAGGACTGTGGAATTTAATGAAAATGAAGATACATCATACCCAAACTTATGGAACACATGAAAGTAGTATTAAGAGGAAAATTCATAGCACTAAGTTCCTTCATAAAGAAATTGGAGAGAACCCATACAAGCAACTTAACAGCACATCTGAAAGCTCTAGAACAGAAAGAAGCAAACACACACAAGAGGGGTAAAAGAGGAAAAATATCCAAACTCAGGACTGAAATCAACCAGTTAAAAACAAAGAGAATGATACAAAGAATCAACAAAATCAAGAGCTGGTTCTTTGAGAAAATTAGACAAGATAGATAAACCCTTAGGCAAACTGACTAAAGCACACAGAGACAGTACCCAAATTAACAAAATCAGAAATGAAAAGGGTGAAATAACAGAAACTGATAAAATTCAAAAAAATATCATCAGAATCTACTACAAAAGCCTATGCTCTACAAAGCAAGAAATTCCAGATGAAATGGATGACTTTCTAGACAGATACCACGTACCAAAGTTAAATAAAGAGCAGATAAACTATCTAAACAGGCCCATAACCCCTAAGGAAATAGAAATAGTCATAAAAAAAAACTCCCAACCAAAATAAGGCCAGGGCCAGGTGAGTTTAGTGCAGAATTCTACTAGACCATCGAAGAAGAGCTAATACCAATACTCCTCAAAATATTCCACAAAATAGAAACAGAAGGATACCTAAACTGTGATACTTAAACCACACAAAGATCCAACAAAGAAAGAGAACTTCAGACCAATTTCGCTTATGAACATCAATGCAAAAATACTCAATAAAATCCTCACAAACCAAATAAAAGAACACACCAAAACCATCATTCACCACAATCAAGTAGGCTTCATCCCAGTGATGCATGGGTGGTTCAATATACAAATATCCATCAACATAATATACTATATAAACAAACTCAAGAAAAAAAGCCACATGATCATCTCTTAGATGCTGTAAAAGCATTTGACAAAATACAACACCCTTCATTTTAAAAGTCTTGGTGAGATCAGAAGTTCATGGCACATACCTAAAAGTAATAAAAGCAAATATATAGCAAACCAACAGCCAACATCAAATTAAGTGGAGAGAAACTAGAAGCAATCCCACTGAAATCCGGGACAAGACAAGAATGTCCATTCTCTCCCTATCTTTCCATCTTCTGAGGTCTTCTTCAATTTCTTTTTTCAGGGATTTGAAGTTCTTGTCATACAGAACTTTCACTTACTTGGTAATAGTTACACCCAAAAAAAAATTTTAAATGGGGTACAGAGCTAAACTGAGAATTTACAACAGAAGAATCTCGAATGGCCAAGAAGCACTTAAGGAAATGTTCAGAGTCCTTAGTCACCAGAGAAATGTAAATCAAAACAACCTGAGATTCCACCTCACACCAATCAGAATGGCTAAGATCAAAATCTCAAGGGATAGCACATGCTGGTGAGGATGTGGACAAAGAGGAACATTTCTTCATTGCAAACTGGTACAACCACTCAAATTCAATCTGATGGTTCCTCAGAAAATTGGAAATAGTTCTACCTGAAGATCCAGCTGTACCACTCTATATATACCCAAAAGATGCACCACCATACCACAAGGACATATGCTCCACTATGTTCATAGCAGCTTTCTTTGTAATAGCCAGAAGCTGGAAACAACCCAGGTGTCCCTCAACTGAAGAACAGATTCAGAAAATGTGATTCATTTACACTATGGAATACTATCCAGCTATTAAAATAGAGGAAATCATGAATTTTGCAGGCGATTGAACAAAACTAGAAAAGATCACCCAGTGTGAGGTAACTCAGACCCAAAAGGACATGGTATGTCCTCACTGATATGTGGATATTAGCCAAAAAATACAGAATACCTAGGATACAACCTACAGAATATAAGAAGTGTAACAAGCAGAAAGACTCAAGTGAGGATCCTTCAACCCCATTTAGAAGGGAGGGAGAAATAATCATGGGAGACAGAGGAAGGGAGAGACCTGGATGGGAGAGAAGATGAAGAGGGGAAAGGGGAAACAGGATCAGGTATTAGGGAGAGGACCAGGAGAATGAATGGAAATAAGCAGCCTTGGGGGATCGGAGGTTGGGGGACCCTCTAGAAAGTACCAGAGACCTGGGAGGTGAGAGAGTCTCAGGACTCAATGGGGGTGACCTTAGCCAAAATGCCCATCACTGGGAAAAGGGAACTCAAAGAGTCCACCTCCAGTAGATAAACAGGGCCTCAAATAGAGGGACAGGATTCCTAACCCACAGTCAAAATTTCTGACCTAGGATTATTCCTATTTAAAAGAACTGCAGGAGCAAACATGTAGAAGAGACTGATAGAAAGGCAGTCCAATGACCGGCCCAACTTGGGATCCATCTCATGGGGTGTGGGGAATGAGGAGGGGAGGAACCAAGGCCTGACACTACTACTGATGCTATGATGTGCTTACAAACAGGTACCTGGCATGGCTGTCCTCTGAGAGGCCCTACCAGCCGCTGACTGAGACAGAGGCAGATACTTAGACACAACCACTAGACTGAAGTTGGGGATCCCTGTGGTTGAGTTAGGGGAAGGATTGAAGAAGCTGAAAGGAAGAGTGACTGCATAGGAAGACCAGCAGTCTCAACCAACCCAGACCCCGGGGAGCTCCCAGAGATGGAGCCACCAACCAGGCAGCATACACAGGCCAATCCAAGGCCCCTGGCACAAATAAAGCAGATGTCTGCCTGGTCTGGCCACAGTGGGAGAAAGTGTGCTTAATCCTCGAGAGACTTGAGGCCCCAGGGAAGATAGATATAGATATAGATATAGATATAGATATATAGATATGTAGATATACCACAATATTACATACATGATTGATGATTATATATATAATCTAAAATTATATATAATTCTAAATTATATATAATATTATATATAAATTATATATTATA
>JADRCH010000082.1:8172724-8189259 GCA_019843965.1 Rhynchomys soricoides
TATAATTCTAAATTATATATAATATTATATATAAATTATATATTATATATATTATATTATAATTCTAAAATATTACAATTTAAGAATATATATATATTCTTAAATTTAAGAATATATATATATTCTTAAATTGTACTATTTCCTTTTGGAGGCTCTTAAGGATAAATTCCTTTTTTCCTACTCCTGGAAGCTGACTATGTTCCCTTATTCCCATGTCACTCTGACCCGGGGCTTTCTTTCCTCTCTTTAACTCACTCTGTGACTTGATTAGACCACTGAGTAACCTGGGATTATCCCAATAACTAAATATCCATCTCTCAAAATCCCACTTTGCTATGTGGGGTAGCATTTTGTTGGTGTCTGTGACTTTGGGGTTAGGATATAGGCATCTTGAACAGACCTTCTCCTAACTATGTCCAGGATTCTCTCAGTAAGAACATCTTTGTTAGAGTGTTTGAGAGAGAAACCAGAAAGCACTAGGCAGGCTTGTAAGTAGAACCTTGGGATGTGGAAGTGGATATGGAGACGTCTTAAAGACAGACAGAGAGAGAGATAAAATGGAGATATATGAAATGTCATAGAGGAATGGCAGAAGTAAAAACCTGAAAGGGTCTCAGGTAAAAGAATAAAACTGGAACCCTGTGGCCCATTTGGGACAGACAGACAACAAGCAATACAAATCCTACAACCCTAAGCGTTGTTTTTAAAAATAAAATCCCATATGTTCAATTTATCAAATGAAGACTCAAGAGCCAGACCCTGTGGTGAAAGCCTGCTAGCTCAGAGAGGCAGAGAAAGCACTCAGCTGACCTTCCTACTCAACTGATGTCCCAGAAGGAAAAAGACCCTTCTTCTTCACACTGTTTAAAATACCCTTCAACTTAAAGACCTTCCTTTCTCTTTCCTGGGTTTTCTTATGTTCGTGCCCTGTCAACTGGTTGGTTGTTCTGTCCCTTGGCCTATGGTTGACTTTTTTTAATTCTGTTTACGGAAAACTCTTGAGTTAAAGGTGTGTGCTTGCACTGAGCCACACCACAACAATGTGTTTCCAATAAACAGAAAGCTCTTGGGTTAAAAGTGTACGCCAGGGCTGAGCCACACCACAACAGGAAAGGGTTTTCCAGTTCACCATCTCAGGTTTCACAATGTGATCAAATATCCTCCAACATGTAAGACCCAAAACTCTGCAGCTGGATGAGGTAGACAAGGAAAATACTTCAAGATGTAGGCAAAAGCAAGGAGTTTCTAAACAGGGTTCTGTTTGCACAGGAAGTAATCCTAAGAATTGATACCTTGGGTTACCTGAACTTTATAAACACCTGCACAGTGAAGGAAGTCATCAGCACAGGGAAGAGACAACCTACAGAAAGAGAGAAAATCTCTTCCAAGCACGTATGTCATGAAAATTTAATATGTAGAAATAATAATAAACTTTAGAAGTTAAAAATCCCTTCTGATGAGAATTCATGTGGTCTTTGAGAATAAGGGATTAGCTGAACAGATATCGCAATGTTTATGAGCTTCTATGGAAACTGGAAGATTGATAATTAAGAGGGAAAATGAAATTATTTGGTGTTGTCCAGGCATGTGGGTATATCATGACACGAAATGAGGTTGTTAAAGTATTATCCAGGATAGGACCGGAACTTTCCAGATCATTACGATGGGAAGTTAATGGATCTAGATAGAGGGTACTGACAAGTTATGATTGATGGATCATGGACAGTCATCTGGATCATGAAACAATAGAATGGGGCCGACAGAAAGGACTGTGAGCATAAATCAGAACGCTAACTGGAATTCAAAAGGATGGGCAAAGAAGCAGTACACGTAAGCTAACAGGACAGACAGCCAGTTGCATGGAATATTCCAAATTAGACGGCTTAGATGACGCAAGCCCTGCCACGTGGCTCTGGAACATGCAGCTGTGGATTTTAAGATAAAGTTTTGGAGATCAAGAAAGTAGATTTTTATATTGCTTCACATTTCATCTGAACACAATTGTCACCAAGATAATAGGATCCCTGATAGTAAATGAAGAACAACCTACTTTGCGGGTGACGAGAGAATGGGAAGAATGAGGGAAGCTGTGAAGAGAGGGGGGAGGGGATATCTACCACAGTCTGTGACTTGGTAGCTAAAAAAGTATTGCCCAGAAGTGGCTGGCGTTAAACTGATGCCTCGTCTCCCAACATGCTTGTCGGTGCAAAAAAGATTCGTTTTAATTATGCAAGAATGACTAAAAAAATCACGCTTAATTTTGATATGGGCAACTGCCTTTCTCACACAATAAATTTTAGGTTCTACAAATTCAGAGGTGTTACATCTTAGAAACATTTTCAAAATGACTTTAAGAAAATCATTAAGGGAAATAAGTACAGGGAGCCTTAAGTTGCTTGAGAACACATCTCTACCAATTTCTGTTATAACGTCCCGCATATGAAGGATAGTAATGTTCAGTCTAACTATAGGACTGTTTCTCACAAGATTGCGTTCTCAACCTTGCAGCTAACACAGATTAAGTTGTCAAGAATCCCTTCCATTCCAGTTGGTGGCAGGGGTGGGATTTATGATGCTGTTTTCTCTCACTGTAACAAGCTTTGTCCCAGGATTTCAGTTTTTAGGATCTTATGTCCTCATATGTCTCCCAGGAGATAACACTGGATGGTGTTGGTGTCGCTTTGACCTTTCCTGTGTCCCATTGTTTCACTAACTCTTCATTATGACTGTTCCCTCTGCAGTGCACCTCAGCAGCCAGTGACACAAGAAAGGAAGGCAGAAGGACTCTATTCATAAACGTTGAGCAGACACAGGCAGCCAACGCAGACCCTGTTCCCAGCACCTTTAGCTTGGTTTATTGTCATTTAAACATAGTCATTAAGCTGGAAACAAAACAAACCTCTGACATATAAATCATGAATCAATGTTATGAGGAGATATATTTTTATTATTCACAGAATTTCTCACCTAGAAAGTTATGTAATTTAACCTGTAAGTTCCCAAAAGAAGTAGGGCTTAAATCTCCCCCATTCCATGTATAACACTATCAGCTGTTACTTGGGTTGAGAGAGATACTTTTTTACCACAAGCTTAAAAATATTATGTACATATTATGTAATAAGCAACAAGAAGCAAAGACTCAAAGGGCATGGTCCTGTTATAGTATATTTCAGATAGCAAGATGACTATCTAAAAACGGACTGGACCTCAGGGATAGAATTTAGATAAAGACGTAAAATGATACATATGCAATGGTTGTGAGTTTGTTTGACATTAAGACAGCATCCGGCGGCCACATGCCCTGTGGTGAGGGGCACTGATGTGGGCAAGGTTAGGAAGCTAGCCCAATTAAAGACCCAAGAGGATATCAGACCTTGGGATTAGACTCCTTGCTGTCAGGTAACTATTCCCCCATAGTTCCTCATTCCAGAGTAAAAATGACTTAGACCATGATTCACTTATCTCAAAGGCTAAGATATGACGCTCTTTGTAAAGACACGGAAGCACTGGAGTCCGAGCTATTGTGACACTGGAAATATGCAGCTGGTGATCAAAGAATTAGGGTAAGAGAGAAAACTATGATGAATATGAATTCCTCCGATATCCTTTTGTCTTGAATAACTGGCTCAAAAAGGGTTAAGCAGACAATTTTAACAAGTTAGACAGACTTTCCTATAATAAAAATATCTTCAGTCCTTCTGTTATTAATGAATTCTTTCAGTGAGCTCATAAATTTAAAAGCATAGGCAAAGTTGTGGCTTTCTTCAGAAAAAATTTCAAGGTTAGGTTAAGTCAGAATTCCATTTGCTTTAAAATTTCTAAAAATGAATAGAAAATATTAATATTTAGTTTGTTATTCCCTAATCAGAATAAAAGGAATAATAACATATTAATAAAATATTTGAAAAGTTTATAGAATATTATATCTCCTTTCCAGTTCTACACATTAAAATGTTCTTGGGGACTTTATAGTGTAAAATATTTGGGTGTTATTTTCATATAATAATTAGTTTTAATCTGGTATCTGTTTAAAATAGTAAAGGAAGAAACTAAAAGTGGTTCATCTATTAAAACCTCATCAATTGTCTAAAATGGTGTTATATAAAAACAAATCTTTCCTCTTTCCTCTTCTGAATCATTTACTTTTCCAATTTCTCTGCAGGTCAAAGAATTTTGTTGGCTTGGTCTGAGGCAAGTGATGCCTGGGAGACTTAATTTCTTTTACTGCATTGTTTCCTGTTGACCTGTAGACACTCAAGGTTAGGAGATGGTTCATTGATAATAAATTAGTAAATATTTTAGGTTCAACTTGCTCATCTCCTCTCCTTTCTCATATGCATCTGTATGGATAATTTGCCAAGTTACAGATATTACAGAAACATGCTGATGCCTGTATTTGTTACACATTTTATTCCTCTGGCTCTGCCTTTCAGATTTCCTGGCCAACATCTTTTTTTTTTTCACACCATCTTCCTGACTTACCCAGACAGTGAGCTGACCAAGCGAGACATTGCTATGCTGCTCCCCTTGAGCCCTTAATCACACCCATTTAGGTATTTTCTCTCTCTCCAGCCACATACTAAGCAAAGGAAAGGACTTTGTCTACCTGGCCAATGTTACTTTCTTGTGGTCTAGCATCATGTCTGTTCAACAAATACTTTTCTTGATAATTAATTAATTTTTAAAGTTTTGCACACAATCAATTTTGGTCAGATTCTTTCCCCTACCTACCCAATTTCATATTCTTCCTCTCTTAAAAAAGGTTATCTGCTACAAAACAAAACACGAAGACTGTTCTCTGTTGGCCTACTCCAGAGTGTGCTTGCTATGTCCAGTATCACACCATTGAAGAAAACTGATTTTCCCTCTTCCAGAAGCTTTCAAATGCAAGTAACTTCTTAACTGGAGGTGGAACTCTGTTCCCAGTTCCACTTTCTCTGTGTTGGACCACCGCCTGGCTCGAATTTGTGCAGGACTTGTGTGGACTGTCTCAGTCTTTGTGAGTTCATATATGCATCAGCCCTGTTATGACTGAAAAATGGATGTCATTGTTATATCTCCTCTCTACCTTATCCTTCCATCCCCCTCCCCGCTTAGTCTTCCTTTTTAAAACATCGTATTCAGTTTCCTCTTTGTCGAACAGCTCCTCTCCCCCTCTGTAGTCCCTTACCATCTACCTAACTTCTGTGGATGTTGTGAATGAAACACACACATCTAAACATAAAAGCTGGCACTGAAGTATAAGATACTCAATACTTGTCTGTTGGGGTCTAGGTTATCTCACTCGGGATGATTGTTTCCAGCTCTGCCCACTTACCTGTGAATTTCACATTTCCTTTTTCTTAACAGCAGAATAATCCTCCACTGTGTAAACGTACCACATCGTCACTATCTGAGGAGTTGACGAACATTTATGCTGTATTCCATCTCTGGCTATTATGAATACAGCAGCAATGAACATAGATGAGCAAGCATCTCTATAGTAGGATGTCCTTTATGTGTATGGCCGAGAGTGGTAGAGGTGGTTGTGTGCTAGATCTATTTAAGGCTTACTGCTTTACACTGTGGCTGTACAAGTTTGCACTCTCACCAGCAATGGATGAGTGCTCCCCTTTCCCACATCCTCACCAGCACTTGCTGTCATTTGATTTATTGGTCTTAGTTTAGTCACTCTTATTGAGGTAAGATGAGATCTCAAAGTAGTTCTGATTTGCATTTCCATGATGACTGAGGACATTGATCGGTTCCTTAAGAATTTCTCTGCCATTTGCATGTCTTCATTTGAAAATGCTCCCTTTAGTTCTATACCTTATATTTTTAAACTGGGTTATTTGTCTTCTTGATGTTCATTTGTGTGTTCTGTGTATATTTTAGATACCCTCTGTCAGTTATATAATTGGTAACTATTTTTCTCTTTATGTAAGTTGTCTCTTTGCTCAAATGATGGTATCCTTTTCTTTACAAAAGCTTTCCACCTCATGAGATCCCACTAATTGTTGGTCTTGAGGTCTGTGTTATCAGTGTCCTATTCAGAAAGCTCTTTCCTATGTCAATGAGTTCATGTATATTCACTACTTTGTCTTCTATTAGAGTCATGATATCTGGTCTTATGTTAAGGTCCTTGATCCATTTGGATAAATTTGTTGTGTCTATCTACTATCTAATTTTGGATCTATCTACACACTTCAACCTACAGCTATCTGGTTTTACCAGCAAATACATCTTGAAATTTTGAATCAATGGGTCTGAGAGTTATATCGGTGGTTTACAGCATTAACTGCTCTTACAGAAGACCTGAGTTCAGTTCCCAGCACCCACCACTATAACCCTAGCTCCGGGAGATCAGACGCCCTCTTCCGTCCTCTGTTGACACCTATGTTTTTCTCGAGTGTACACATACATAGAGATAGAGATAAAAGCATTCAAAAATAGAATAAAATCTTTTTAAAAAAATATGAGTCACTGACTCTCTTATAGGAAGGTTACTATTTATCTCAAAACAAATCATCTGATAAATTAAAGCAAAACAATCCCTGTTTACTTAATTAAAGAGTTCATTTGATAATCAGTTGATAAATATAAGTTGGGAACTACTAGGCTCTAGCATTCTATGAACGTGAGTTCTGAAGACTGTACTCTCATGAAACATTTTATCACTTGATATGTTATTGCTAGTACTGAGAGGCTTTATTTGATTTGGTTTCTGTCCCTGATAGTTTGTCTGTCTGGGGGCTTTCCTAAGTCATAAAAGCCAGATGGTGATTTGATTGGGCTTTTTGAAATAGTGTTCTTGTTAAATTTTACATATTTTTTAATATTTAAACTCTGTTGACAATTTTTAGATTTCATACTAACAGCCATGTAGATGGCATTTTCCTTACTGAACATTAGTGAGCCTTCTCAGGCTGTCATGGAACAAGCATAGACTGGTCATTTGGAACACTTATAAAAGCCCTTAGATATTTGCCAGGATTCTGTTAGAATAGCAAGCTCTCCCAAGCCACTTACTTTCTCAACAACTGACTGAAAGCTCCAATAGAAACAATCGTTGTCTGCATTTACACGAGCATTCTTACTGCGGATGGGATCTGTGTTATGGTACTCAGTTAGTCCACAGCAAAGCCATTGGCTCTGAATCCAGACTTGTACCCCAACTCTGACAAAAATTGCCGCTGAGAGGGAGACATCCCATAAACTCTCGGAAAGACTATTTTACATTTCTCATGATTTCTCTTTACACTAAGATATGGCCTTCACTACTCATGTGACAGTACATTTTCCGACGTAATGATCCCTAATAAATCCTAATGACCAGTGTGAATCCGGGTATCTCAAGCTAAAACTGCAAAAATGGACCGCTGTTACAGTATGCCTCCACTGGGCAATGCATTCCAGATTCCTGCCATCATAGTGTATTTCTAATTTCAATATTTATTAGTAAGTTGGAAATGTTGTAATTCTGCAAACCAGCAAAGTAAGACACCATAAAGTCAACCATCTAGGAAGGAACATGCCATGCAGAGTCCTTCATAGCATGTTTCTATAACATAGGAAAGTATCCGAATCCCTGACGGGCTGTTGAAGAGATAGCTATTAATTCCGCGATGTCTAAAAAATTCATATGTTTCTAATGTTGTGTTGATCTCTGAGGCTTCTTAATGGGGAAAGCAAAGAAAAGATCTAGAAATTTTTTTTTAAAATACCATAGGTATGTAGGCTCATAAATATGTGATAAACACAGTGAGAACATTTCCAGAGAGAATCTGAGTGTTGCCTAGGCAACACGGATGGAGCTGCGGCCTTTTAGCTTCCGCTCTTTGCAGCCATTCTTCCGGTGTTCAGAGTACCCACAATGCCACACAAAAACCATGCATAATCAACAGAGGGGGTCACCATTTGACTGCCATCTCTGCCGCTGACGCCCTTGCTGAAGACTATTTTTACTCGGTCATATTTTCTACGGTGTTTCAACATCTTGATAAATTCACACCACGAAACTGCTGGTAACTCTCCTTCACTTGTTCTATAGTTTTGCAAATTTTTTTATATTTAATACATGAATTTAAAAATCTTGGACGTTCTTTAGCAGTTTCACATATTAACATCCCGTGAGTCTTCATATTTGAACATGGTATTTAGAATTGCGTTGCTTAATCACATCGGCAGACTCTCTACTATTCACGATTGTTTCCATGAGGGCCTGAGAACATACCATCTGTGATTTTAAACTGTTTCAAATCTTTCGTGGCTTGTTTCAGGATGAACCCAATGCCTGTTGAATGACCCAGGCTATATTGGGGCAAAAAGGACTGTTGTACAAATACATTTAGATCTAGTCAGATTAACAGAACTTCAATTCTTCCATTTTGTCTGTAATCTTGAGTCTCTTATTTCTTTTTCTAAAAAGGAATTTGAGATCATTAACTATAAGTGTAATTAATATATCAGTGCACACAAGTCTATTGGTTTCTAAATGTATTTTGTGGCTGTTTCTTTGCATTTTAGAATTGTTATGTCTTGGTCAGATGACTTTTTTATTTTTTTTTTAAAGATTTATTTATTTATTTTAGGTATGTGAGCACACTGTCACTGACGCATCAGATGAGGGCATCAGATCCCGGTCAGATAATTTATCACTATCTAATATTCCTCTTTCTACCTGATGATTCTTTGTTCTAATCTCTAATCTGTTCAACGTTAACGGAGCCATTCCAGGTTTTACGCTAGTGTCTCACTAGCCTGGATTCCCTAACCTTATTCATTACATATGTAGCAATTGTTGTAGACCAGATGAAATCCAGTCTTCTTTATTCAGTTTGATGACATTTTTAAAAGTACTGTGCTTTGTTAGTCTGCATTTAAAACAATTTTTGGAATGCTTTCATGTAGGCTTACCACAACATTCCTTGTTTTGGGCTAGCTTGTTGTACTTACTGGCTGTTGTTTTGCTTCTTACTTTTTTCCATTTCCAGCATTCTTTAAACACTATCTACTATTATATACTCATTTATGTATCTTCAACAACTATTTCTTTTGATCACTGGTAACTGAGTTTAAGAAAAAAAGCCAGGGCTGGAGAGATAGCTTAATGGTTAAGAGCACCGACTGCTCTTCCAAAGGTCCTGAGTTCAATTCCCAGCAACCACATGGTGACTCACAACCATCTGTAATGGGATTCAATGCCCTCTTCTGGTGTGTCTGAAAAACAGCTACAGTGTACTATATAAATATAATAAATACATGTTTTTTAAAAAAGGAAGAAGGAAAGAAAGGAAGGAAGACAGACAAGTTTCAGGCCCAGTGTCATGTTTTCCGCTCTGCCAGAGGATATCTGAGGCCACCCGACCCCCTTGTTCCTGTTTTTAAGCCAGCTCTACCACCTATAGAATCAGAGTCAGGCTCTGCCATGGAGATGAGAAACACAGCACCACTGTGCTTTGGAGCAAGTCCCACACATTAGTTAGAAACAGCTCACTGCAAGAAAGTTCAGCTTCCAGTTGAGAGACCTCTAAAATAACCATTTCTAGTGTTGCTCCCATCCACCAGAAAAGACACCTAAAAGACACCAGGCAAGTGAAATGAGGGACGTTACTCAGCAGGAAGAAAGCAAAGCTACCAAGACAATGGAGTTAGACCCTCAGAATAGAACCATCTAGACTGGATTCGAACAAATGGGAAGAAGCTGGCTATGTAAGACCATGTGAAATCAAACCCTCAAGGCAGTCTATATAAAATGCCTTTGGTGAAAACACAAAATAAAATTTATAATGGGTATAAAATCTTACCATAAATTCCCAAAATCTTGATTTTTGTATGGTTTTATTTTTAGAGCCCACATTTATTACTCTTTTTTGAAACTTTTTAACCAACAAGAATTTATTGTGTGATTGGACAGCACATAGAGAAGTAAGTTCTAAAACTCATCAAAAATGTAAGAAATCTTGTGATGTGACTGTAAGTATTAAAATCAAAGAGAAATGTCAAGGTTTAGGAAAAACAATTAAAATATGAATCACTGTGAAGTTAAAGCAATTGTTGACAAGAATTGGAGCTGTTTAATAGAACATTAAATACATCTACAAGTGTAGTTTCTGCTACACATAATTTTTTATATCAGTCATGTTATATTAGATTCTATTCCAGTGCATTCTAGTGTAAAATCTCCAAGTCAATTTAGGAGCAAATTGCTAGATATAATATAAATATCACAAGCTTCTGGATACTATTAAACTTTGAGAGAGAATAACTCTACAGGAAGCTCACCCAAGGGCAGAAGATATCAGGTCTGTAATCACTTTGATTTTGTTACCCAAGTAGGAGACTTGGCACACTGCCTTCAGAGGCCACGACAGTCAAATTCCAGGGGGTAAATGGAGCAAAGGGCAAGAAATGTCATAGTATAGAATTCAAGAATTTGGGGTTAAAAAAAAAAAATAAAACTTTACAGTTAAAACTTTAGATTCCTCTTTAAGTTTCGAAAAGAAGCCCCTAGCTACCTCATTCACCCTTTATTGAGGAAAGAAATCTCAGAAGACAGCCTTCAAACTGGAACCTAGATTGGGATAGATAAGCCCAGACATCAGCCTTCACAGACCAGTTCTGAGGGTGCACATGAACGGAATCTTTGTCAGAGAAAGGAGCTCCACGCCAAGGAGTTTCTCTTATTCTCCATGATTAATGACATGCCACCCTCTATTTCTTTTCCCTATTCTTATTAAAGCACACAGGTCTGCATCAAAAATAAATCCTTTGCTATCACATCTATCTTTGATGTAGAATCTGAGGCAGCTACATTTTCTCTTTCACCCCCCAAAACAGTATTTTCTATACTACAGTCCTGCAGATCTCTGCCAAACATGCTCAATATAGGTTTTCATACAGGTGACTCAATTCTCATCTGTCAAGTAATGGACCAGTAAAATTAAAGTCAAATGCTCATATGTGTTCCTGGATTGCGGCTGTCTTTGTCACTGTTCTGTGGCTATGTAAAGACACCAGGACCAAGGTAACTCTTATTTATTAAAAAAAAAAAAAAAAAAAGCATTCCATTGGGTCTGACTTACAGTTTCAAAGTTTAGTCCATTATCATGGCAGAGAGCATGGCAACAGGCAGGAGTAATACTAGTGGAGTAGCTGAGAGCTATATCCTGATCCAAAAACAGAGAGAGAGAGAGAGAGAGAGAGAGAGAGAGAGAGAGAGAGATACTGACTGAGCCAGGCATGGGATTTTGCAACCTCAAAGCCCATCCCTAATGACACACTTTCTCTGAGAAGGTCACACCTACTCCAACAGGCCACACCCTCTAATCCTTCTAATCCTTTCAAACAGTTCCATTCCCTGGTGACTACAGATTCAAATATCTGAGCCTATGGAAGCCATTCCTACTCAAACCACCATAACAGCCATCACTAGTTTGATGGATCCAAAATAGATGCTAAAAATAAAACCTATCCATGTTCCTGAAGCTATGAGACCAAGCTGTCAAATGGTTAGCATCCTAACAGCTACAGTCCTGGTGGGATGTTCTGCCTTGAGCTTATATTGAGTAGGCTGTGGAATGAGAAAATGAGGACTTTGAAAATAAAGCTCCTTAATGTTATACACCATATTATCTAGTATACACATTCCCATTAGAATAAGTAAGCAGGGAGCAAAAACACCCCCCAAATAGTGTAGGGACTATAGCTTAACTTGTCCTCTGCCATGTGATGGGAAGTTCTGATGGAAGGTCCGTGTCTTTGGGGCACTCTGAATCTTGGAGGTCAGAATATTTGATTCTCAATATTAGAAGTTTTCTGTTTGATTTTAAATTATCACTACATCAATGAAACTAGAAAGTCCCCTTTGACACTCTTCGCTTAGCATTAATAGTGTTAATAGTCTAAAGGGCTAAAGAAACAAACTAATTATTCCATGTCAAAACATTAATTCTCAGTCCTGGTTGATAATATCTCCATCAACTCAGCAAATGCTTTCATTTTCCTTTTTTTATGTGAAAATTAGATCCAGAGACTATTTGCATATAATAAAAGTGGTTTGTAAACTGAAGTCTAATCAAACCAGAAGTACTGATTTTGGCTATGATTTTCAATAAGATATATTTTTAACTTCTAACTAACCTAGTAGCAGACCTCCAGGAAAGTCCCTATGACCATCACTTCTATAACCTTCCTAAATTAAATAGGACTTTTGTGCAGAGTAAAGAGGGACGGTGATACAGGGAAATCTTCTGGAAGACTCCAGCTATTTCACTCTGCTCTCAGTTTTAGAAATATTTTAAGACAGAACCATCCACCTATGCCATTCTTATTTCTGTCAAGTTAGTTAATGCGCTTTTATTATTTTAAAGTATGGCTTTGGGCAATGCTTTATTGATAGGAAACCACTCTATCCAGTGTGGATAGCATAGACATCTTCATAAGGTCTGAGTGTATTGTGTTGGTTCACACTCTAATCCTACATGATGAATGTTCAGGTTGAGCTAGAAGATTGGCTGATTTAAACTTCACTTGGATTCTCTACTTAGCCAGTTCTCCCTAAGTCATTCACGATTTCAGAGTACAACATGGCAGGAGTGTGAAGTCCATGGTTTCAAATGTGCTGTGTTTCATTTACAGAAATTGCTATGTTGCACTGAAATCGGTTTCTCTGCATTACTTCCCTCCGCTCCAGCTCTTCAATCACGTGGGACAGTAGAACAAGGGTAATTCACTGCTGTGCACAACTGTGGACACATTTGTCCCCTTCGTATTCCAGTTGTTCTTAAAAGATTCCCTTTATGTTCTTGGACCTCAGGGTTTCAATTGTGTTGGTTTGTATTGCTATACTAAAATGAAAGATCTAGGGTTGCAAAGTATTGATACGCTTGCAATCTTCTTTAATGTCTCCCAGACCCTGTTCCTTTTAGGTAATTTCTCCTTATTGGCAAGCCAGTCATTCTGCCAAAGAACAATTTTTATAGCAATCAACACTTTTAATAATTCTCTCATACTCAATAATGTCACATATACGACTAGCTTTTTAAATCAAGCACAATAATTCGTTATCTTAATTGTGTGAGCTTATGGTGAGAACGTAGCTAGTGGCACTCTCAGCTCTTAAGTAATGAACCACTTCATTATTAGCGAGAAAGGACAAAATGAAAGTAAATCTCATGCTCCTGAACACCAAGGATTTGGATGGGCTTTTGGTCTGGAGTGCAGTTTGGATCTAACAGCCTTCAAAAGTGTCACAGCCTGACAAAAGTAGGGTCCCCAGCAGATTCGGAAATGTTCTAATGATCAAGTACAGGTTCTCAGGGGCACATGGGGGTAAAGTCCTTCCTATCCTTTCTGTGCAGATCATGAGGTGAGGGCTTGCTCTAACACACATTCCTGTGGCAATGTGTTGCTTTACCATGCAATCAAAAGCATCTCAGACTAAACCTCCCAAATCTGAGGTCCCACTGAACCCTCCCTAAATCTCGACTTTGGTTATGGCAATCAAAGCTAACAAGGTTATCCACTAAAAGCATTGTAATTGTTAGAAAGTCTTTACTGTTTTATTCTGTGTGTATATGAAGGGGATGGTATACAATATATAACAAATACCTTTTATTATATAATATTATATTACTATTCAATCTATATGAACATCATGTTATAGAGTAATGGAAAGGTTAAGGCATAGGATACACATGTGCAATGAGACAGCTTTTAGATACACTATTTAAAAGCAGTGTAACATTGTATTTCATATCTGCCAGTGCCTCAAAATACGAGCCATCTGTAAATATTCCAACATTCCTCATCACATAGGAGAAATAGCTAATGACTTTCTAACTCTATTAAGGACCAGATATTGAGAATAATGTATATTCTATATGTGCCGCTATCTTCAGCTCTCCATTTGATCTTTGTACAATGATTCAAGTAACTTGGAAAAAGACAGAGCTCTTAGGTGCCAGGGAAGCTAAGTTCAGCCTCATTTCTAAATTCTTATTGTTAACTAGAAGACCAGCCACTAGTGTATGAGTCTTCACTTAGGAGCCAGTAGAAACTTGTCTCCAGAACTTACCAAGGCAGAGGATGCTTGCTCCAGTTTCTGTTGGATTGTCTCTCTGGCTTGGACTAGAACCTCTCCACCTTCTAATTTATGAAAAATGCTTTATTCTGATCTCATGAAATAGTCTCTTTTCCATTATCCATTATTCTCTCACTTACAAATTCATTACTCAAAGAAAGAAAACATTCTAAAAATAATCATCAAAAGGAAGCTCACTGGCAAATGGAGAGCCTAATGTCACACAAAAGAACAGTTACAGAATAGAGTATCTTGAGATTCTATATTCCAGACATGAAATACTATGTATTCTTGCCGTGGTTAAGTACAAACCACTTGCCTCTTCTTTTTTATTTAACTTTTTTTTATTAAATTATTTTATTTATTTACATTCCAAAAGTTGTCCCCCTTCTCAATCCCCCTCCCTGAGTTCTTTACCCCATCTCTCCCAGCCTCTGAGAGGGTGCTCCCCACCCATCCCCACCAGCATCTATCTTCCCTGGGGCACCAAGTTTCCACAGGATTAAGCGCATCCTCTCCCCGAGGCCATACCAGGACGTCCTCTGCTACATATGTGCCTGGGGCCATGAACCAGCCCATGAATGCTCCTTGATTTTTAGCTTAGTCTCTAAAAGCTGAGGGGTCCTGATTAGTTTACACTATTGTTCTTCCTATGGGATTGCAATCCCCTTGAGCTCTTTCAGTCCTTCCTCTGACCTTTCTAATAATATTGGTCCCCGACCTCAATCTAAAAATTGGCTGTAAGTATCTGCACTTGTCTCAGTCAGTTGCTGGTAGAGCATCTCAGAGGACAGTTATGCTAGGCTCCTGTGTGCAAGCACAACATGGCATCAGCGACAATGTCAGGATTTGGTGTGCACGCACAGAATGGATCCCAATTTGGGCCAGTCACTGGATGGCCTTTCTGTCAGTCTCTGCTCCATTTTTGTCTCTGCATTTCCTTTAGACAGGAACAATTTTAGGTTAAAAATTTTGAAGATGGGAGGGTGGCCCCCTGCCACAACTGGGGGGCCATGTCTATTTACTGGAAATAGTCTCTTCAGTTTCCATCTCCCTACTGTTAGGTACTTCGGCTAATGTCATCCCATTGAGTTCTGGTAGCCTCTCACATCTCAGGTCTCTGGGACTTTCTAGAGGTTCCCCCTACTCCCTAACCCCCACTGCTGCATATTTCTATTCATTCTCCTAGCCCTCTGGGCTTGTCTCCTGTCTCTCCCCACACCTGATCCTGCCCCTCCTTTTCCCTTCCCCTCTCCCCCCCCACCAAGTTTCTTCCTTCCTGTCCTGCGCTACCGTCTCGCCAGCAAGAACGACGCGGCACACAAAGGATCCTTCTGCAGTAAAGCTTTAATGCATCTTGAGAGGGAGAGCATAAGCTTGCCACGAGTGGAGACCCTGAACAATAGAACACCCATCCCTTATATAGGTCACAGCGCTTGCCTGGGACATGGAGCTTCCCCATTGGCTCCCGCATATCAGGCCAGATGACGCCACGAGAGAGGCTGAGACTCTGAGGTGGAAAATTACCAGGTGCATGCGCACTAGCCTGTTTACAACTTGTCCTCGGCCGGATGTAGGCGCCATCTTGTAATGGCGAATGTGGGTGAGACTCGGGCGGCTTCCCACACCTTCCCTCTGTCCCCCATGATTATTTTGTTCCCCTTCTAAGTGGGTTTCTGTTATCCACACTTGGGCCTTCCTTCTTGTTAAGCTTCCTATGGTCTGTGAGTGTAATAGGCTGCTACGAACATGGTGGAGCACATGTCCTTGTGATGTGCTGGAGCATCGTTTGGATATATTCCCAAGAGTGGTATAGCTGGGTCTTCAGGTAGAACTAGTCCCAATTTTCTCAGGAACCCCCAGATCAATTTCCAGAGTGGTTGTACCAGCTTGCAATCTCACCAGCAATGGAGGAGTGTTCCTCTTTCTCCACATCCTCGCCAGCATCTGCTGTCACCTGAGGTTTTGATCTTAGCCATTCTGACTGGTGTGAGGTGGAACCTCAGGGTGGTTTTGATTTGCATTTCCCTGATGACTAAGGATGCTGAACATTTCCTTAAATGCTTCTCAGCCATTTGAGATTCCTCTGTTGAGAATTCTCTGTTACTTTGTCTATCTTCTTCTATTTTTGAGGTTATCATATACCTAAGCCGTTGCCCCTTTCCCTTTTCTCCCTGAAAGCCTTCCTATTCACTTCCTTGTTTTCTTTTAAATTTGTAGCCTCTTTTTTCATTCATTGCTGTTCCATGCATATATGTATAAGATGTATATGTGAGTATGTGTATCATATGTATATACATATATAATGCATGTGTATTGTATTGTATGTGTATACATTTATGATATATATGTGTATGTGTATTATATGTATATATATGATATATATGTGTATGTGTGTTATATGTGTATGTATAGACATATATATGTGTGTATCTGTATGTATATGTGTATACACATATGATATATATGTGTA
>JADRCH010000082.1:8200848-8212530 GCA_019843965.1 Rhynchomys soricoides
TGGGGATGTGACGCTGAGGTAGAAGACCACGGGGGCGCTGCTTCCGCTGACCCCACTCACATGGGGATGACTGTGCACTTCCGCTTTCCTCTGTCTCAGACTCTTCCGTAGTAAAGAACACACAGATGATAACTCCGCATTGCAATTCCATAGACGTGTCTAAGTCCTGCAGTAATGAAGGACAGACTGAAAACGATGCTTTCCTCTCCTCAGATGAGGGAGGAGCCGGATACAAGCTGTGTCAAGTATAAAACGGGCAGAGTGGTATTTAATCCACAAATCACAGAAAGCTGAGAGTTAACATTTGTATGACTTTTACTTAAATCACTTATAAGCACCAACATCAAAAAAACTTTTCCTTCTCTTTTATTCACACTTAAATGCAGTGGGAGAATCAGCTTTCTGCCAGTTTAAGGTAACTCTGACCTCAAAGGCCTTCTGTCCACATATCTTTTATTTGTCTGCATCATGCATCCATTCACACATACATCTGTTCATAGAATTGCTATACTTTGCACCATGAGTTCTCCTGGAAAGCCCATGTGTTGAAGGCATGACTGCAATCTAATTGCGAGACAGCAAAGCATTAAGGGGATGAGACTCAGTTGGACAAGTTACATCATGTAATTGAACAACTGAAAGAGACAGCTCTTTCCTGTCTCTTTCTCTCTCTTCCCCTTCTTCCTGTAAAGAACATCATGTAAAGAACAGAGTTGCACTGCTACAGACTCCCACTGTGATGCCCTGTGCTGTCCCAGGCTCCTACTGTGAAGTCCTGTGCTGCTATAGGCTCCTGAAGTAAGGCCCTGTGCTACCATGGGCCCAAACCAAACAGACACTGAAATCTCTGGGAAGGGTGAGCCAAATAAACCTTTTCTATTGTTATGTTAACCTCTCTTGGTTTTGTTTTGTTTTGTTTTTGTTTTTCGGTTTTTTGCTTTTTGGTGGTTTGGTTTGGTTTGGTTTGATTTTTGGGTTTTGAGTTTTTTGGTTTTTTGGTTTTTTTGTTTTGTTTTGTCACAATGCTGGTAAGCTGACCAAAGCATCCTGATGCTAAACAACAGGTCCTAACATGATCAGCAAGCCTGCTGCTGCTGCTGCAGTGTTAGCACCTGCTCATCTAGGACAGGTCTAATACTGCCCTTTTTTGAGGTCAATAAGGAACTCCCTGGCACAGAATCTCATCAGGTTTCCAGCTGCAAGATCCTGTATTGATGCTGATTTTATCTGTGCAATCCGGGTATTTAGACTGAGTTTTTGTGTGGGAATTCAAGGTGAAATTAGATATATCACAGTTAGGGTTACTATTGCTGTGATGAAACACCATGAGCAAAACAACTCAGGAAGGAAAGGGTTTATCTGGCTTATGTTTCCACATCACAGTTCATCATCAAGAAAGTCAGGACAGGAACTCAAGCAGGGCAGGAACCTGGAGGCAGGAGATGATAGAGAGGCCATGGAGGGGTGCTGCTTACTGGCTTGCTCTACATGACTTGCTCAGCCTGCTTTCATACAGAACCCAGGACCACCAGCCCACAGATGCACCACCCACAATGGGCCATCGCCCATCAATCACTAATTAAGAAAATGCCCCAAAGGCTTGCTTATGGCCCCATCTTACAGAGGCATTTTCTTAAGTGGGGCCCCTCCTCTGACTTTAGGCTGTGTGGAGTTGGCATAAAATGAGCCAGCACAATCACGTGGTACGCTTTAGGGATAAAATAAAACATAGGCGGACCTGTACATTTGTGCCACAGAACAGAAACCAGAAAGATGTTTCTAGGACACTCTTTTTTCACACTTCTGTATTCTGTATATGTGGAGGGGGGCGTGCTGTGGTTTACCCATGGATTTTTTTAACTTGTCCTCTCAATATATATGTATCAAAGACAATGAGTGAGATGAGTACTCCCTGTGGTGCCTTGTGAGTAAACACAGTCTCTGTGCAGCTCCAAATCTCTGTCCACCTTCCATTATTTGACAGTAAGGCATTTCACATAATTCGTGAGTATTCTTCTCTCCTGTTAGATATCTTTTCCTCATATAGTACTTGAGACTCGTCAAGGCCAACCATGAAGAACAGGGGATTTGCTTAGAAAAATTCTATCTGGGGCCGTGCAAGGTCCAAACTCCTTAAGCAATCTTAATTTAAGATGAATGAGATCACTTTTGTCCATTCATTCTGAAGTCTTCACTTGAAGCAAAACAGCAAGAACCCATTCATATTTTATGACTTGCCTCTGTTACCTTTCTATTTTCGACAGGGATTGTGCTCAGAGAAATATTGTCCTAATGTAGAATATTGTATTTTAAGTAAAACGGCAATTTACAACTGATTTTTAGCAAAGCTACTAGAAAAAATTATGAAAACATGGGTTCAGGATACTTGAATAGGTACATCACATGCTGCTAAGAGGTCTAGCTTGTAGTAAGCATCTAAGCATATTTTTGATAGAAATATATGAAGCCAGACTGACTGTACTTTCGAGAAATAGTATAAGAAATAATTGACTTTCAAAAATATGACTTGGACTTTTTTATACTTTTCCTTTAGTTAATTCAAAACACTTTGAAAGCCAATTAAAATATACCTGTACATCACGTGCAGCCTTACAGTACAATTGTAAGCCTTTGGTAATGGGCATAACTTGCTTAAGATCACCACGCCATCTTTACCACAGGCAGCCTTAAGGACATCAAAAAACTCGTTTTTATTACATGTCAGTTCATGCACAAGTCACTGAGACACCTCTATACCTACACTCAACAACCTGCAACCTAATGGAGAAAAACATAAAGGAATATTATGTTATTCTTGTTGTTTAAAGGGATATAAAATCTTTATTGAGTGGTACTTTACAAGGCAGCAGGAATTGAGCAATACTTAAATTCTTTTCTATTGCTCTACACAAAAACTAATTAAGCCAGTTTAATGGCTACCTGATTTTTTTTGTTATGTAGACTTCAAAGAAATATCATCGCAGGCTCTCCCAAACTGTTCACTAACCATATCATAAAAATCAAAATCCTGAGTTGAATAAACCAGTGGTTTCTCCAGTATAAGTTTTTCTTTCTTTTCACAGGGCTCAGTTTCCCACAGTTTAAAATAATTTGATTCCTGGGAGAAATGAAGCAGAGATAGGATTAGGGAGGAATTGGCTTAAGGATTGCATTGATTCCCAGTGAATAAGCTGCCGGTGAGTTCGTAATGATGGATTGCATTCTGCCTGAAGAAGGCGGCTCCCTTTCCTTCTGCTTACCCTTGAAAGAGTTGATAGGGCTCCAGGGTTCCAGCTTCCATACAAATTACCAGATGTCTTTCAACCAAAGAAAACCTGTCTCTGTCTTAACACTCAAGCTGCATTTTTGTGAAGAAAACACACCCAGAGCTGACAAAGCACACCAACCATGAGCTTAAGATGTTCCTTCCTTGACTAGCTCTTAGGATTGTTAGTCACATGATCCCCGAGTCTTCACAAGCAATGGGTCCTGCTTCAGCAGCCAGCTACACTGAAGCTTCTTCTTAGGAGAGAGGAAAAGATGATAACAAACTTGTAAACTACAAAAATGACCATTTGCACTATTGTTGACAGAGTTAGTGGCAAATCTGGCTTTACCTATGAGCAGTGCGTTCATTTAGGATGGTTTTTATGGACTCTTGGCAAAGCATTCTGTTTTTCCTTAGAAGAAAAATAAGCCAAAATACCACTACCCATTTTTCTGTCCAGCACTGGTTTTTTGGTTGGTTGGTTGGTTGGTTGGTTGGTTGGTTTGGTTGATTTTTTTGGCTTGGTTTTTGCTTTAATTTGCAGGAATATTTTTTATAGAGTTGTGAATATTTTGAGATTCCTTTTATGCTCTAACAAGTTGGTCAATTTCAAGAATGCTGGCAGAAGTCATGAATCTGGGGACAGAGATCATGGCTACCATGGGGACCATGGGACTCTACCTGTCCTGTACTAAATCTCATTGGTGTGATGGAGTGTCTCCTGGATGCCAGACCCAACAAGTGTTGTGAAACAGCAGAAGACCTCCAAGCCTAAAATCATTCTGTCTTTGAACCTTTGAGTTGGCTACTAGCTGTCTACACAATTGTTAAAGGCAAAAATTATGTCTATCTCATACAAACCTAATTTCTGTCTGCCCCCAAGATCCTATGAATCCTACAAAGATGCTTTCGACACAAACTTTACTTTTACTTTACTTTCTTTTACTTTGGTATATGACTTTAATCCCAGAACTCAGGAGGCAGAGGCAGAGGCAGGCGGATCTCTGTGAGTTTGAGGCCAGCCTTGTCCACAAAGCATGCTCCAAGACAAACAGGACTGTTACATAGAGAAACCCCATCTCAAAAAACAAACAAACAAACAAAACCCTTCCTGCTTCTGCTCAGAAAATGGAAAAAAAAAAAAAAACAAAACAAAAAGACCCACAGAGATGGGTAGATATCTACCAGGTGTCATTTGATGTCCTTGGAATATATCATTAGCAGCCTGGGTCTCTCTCGTCTTCTGTCTTACCTCATTCCTATTGAAATCGGTTATCAAAGGACCTTTTTGTTTGCTTTGTCTTGTTTCTGTTTTCAGGATAGAATCTGGCTATAAACCCCAGCTGGCCTCAAATGTAGCATCCCTCTGCCTGCACCTCATGTGACAGGCATGCCACTATGCTCAGCTCAGTTGCTGCGTCTTTAAATTAAAAGTGTCCTTTCTTTACTCCCTTTGCTCTTTAGACATTTCTTTAAGGTGATCTCACGGTTCTTTTCAGATTTATCCTTCCTGTCCTGGCATTGTTCACATCTGGAGTTCAATTGTGTCTTACAAATTTCAAAATCAGATATTTTTATCAGCGACACATCTACTTTGTCGAATATTTGGAAAGCACATTAGTCACAGACTTGAAATCAAACCCTGGCAAGCTTTACCTGCTATAAAGTTAAAGCATGGCTCAGTAGCCATGGTCTCTCTCCTCCCTGTCTACTGTGTCAGCTTTGTACCTTGAGGCAGAAATTGTGAACAACTAAACCATAGTCTCTAGATAAGACTATCTTCCCTTCAGAGGATCTCATTTTTCTTAACACAATGCTAAGGAGCGCACAACCTAGAAGCTGACTTTGATCTGGTAAAGCAAACATTTTAAGTCTATGTCCACCATCTTAGGATAGAACATTAGCCTTGAGCTTGTCCATGAGATATTTGAATTTGGTCTCACAGATGTCTTCAGCTTAGCTCACAGGCCTCACTTCCTTCAGATGGAACGACCTATGAGTTGATATGCAATGGCTTTCATTGAGAGTCCCTCAATTAGCCAGCATCATCAAGCCAGACTGGAGTACTGATCAATGTCATGAAAGTTTCCCTGTGTTTTGTTGGGTCCACATTCCCCGCATTCCTATGTACCCAGTAGGGACATGATGTGTAGTTTTATCTCAGTTGGCCAACACAAACTCTTTTCTTCTCCTGAACATTTTGTAGCCTCCACTAACTGCTTGTGTTCCAGAAAGCTTTAATGTCTTTAACAAATATTGTTTTGTGTTACATTATAATTTGTTAAATATAATTTAAATTTGGGATTGAAAAACAAAAACCCAATTTTATCTGGAGGCAGAATTCATTGTTCTCTCTGATTTAAAATGAAAAAAATATATATTTAGATCATACCAAACAGGACAATAATAGTCCATAGTGATTTTCAAGTGCTTTATGAATATTTATAAGGGAATTAAAATACTGGCACATCTCCATTTATCTCTGGTCTTAGGATGATTTTTATCTCTAATGTAATCCTCATTATCTACATTGATATTGTTAATTATGCAGTTAATCTGTACAGTTATTTTAGATGGAACTTGGATTCTGTCAAAGTTCTGTATAATGGCATAAGGTTAAAAGTTACTGTTTGTATTTCTGCTAATGAATACCACCACACTCCTCCAAGTGCTTCTACCAGGCCTAGATCCTTAAACTCAATCCTGGATAATAAAAAAGTCACACTTAAATAAGCATGTGGAATTCTAAAGAACGTGTTCACTCATCTCAGCTGTTCAATGGATTCTCCCAGCCAAGCCTTATCAATGTCTTATATTAAAAGCCAATTATTTTTGCTTCTGCATCCTCCAGTAGATTTCTCACGGTCCACTATGATCAAGTGCCACAGACTGAGTGCTGTGTGTGCTCATTCACCTATCCACACTCTAGAGGGCAGAAATCCCAGACCAAGCATCTATGCGGCTCTCTTTCATGGTCTTCCTTTCTTGGAGTTCGTATATAGCAGTGTTTCATTTTTCTAACTTTAAAAAAGTTATTAGTTCTTTGGAAGCTTTGCATAATGTGTTTTGATCTGTTCCCCTCCCTCCTCCAGCATCCCAGATTCACTCATCTTCCCTACTCAAACAACTTTGTGTTCCTAGATAGATAGATAGATAGATGAGAGAGATATCATTCATAGATAGATAGATAGATAGATAGATGAGAGAGATATGATAGATTGATAGATAGATGAGAGAAATATGATAGATTGATAGATAGATAAGAGAGATATGATAGATAAGAGAGATTAGATAGGAGAGATATGATAGATAGATAGATACATACATACATGCATGGATAGAGAGAGATATGATAGATTGGTAGGTAGATAGATAGATGAGAGAAATATGATAGATTGATAGATAAGAGAGATATGATAGATAGATAGATAGACAGACAGACAGATACATAAACATAGATAGATAGATGAGAGAAATATGATAGATTGATAGATGAGATATGATAGATAGATAAGAGAGATATGATAGATATAGATGTACAGATAGATAGATGATTGATATATAGATAAATATAGATAGATGTAGAGATAGATAGGTGGGTAGGTAGGTAGAGAGAGAGAGAGAGAGAGAGAGAGAGAGAAAGAGAGAGATGATAGATAGATATAGATGTAGAGGTAGGTAGGTAGGTAGGTAGGTAACCTAGACTACAATGCAATGGGTCTCCTTAGGACATCTTTGCAGATGCCTTGCTCTTCCTAGTAGATCAAGTCCCCACTTCCCTCCCTCACCCTCCTACTGCTTCATTCCTGGTGCTCTCAGCCCTGGCAGGCCCATTTCTGCTTCCTTGTTCCTGGGTATTCCATCGCCCTCATTTTCCTTTCTCCCCATTCTTAAGATCTCTTCTGAGGGAAGCAGGTAGGTAATCCTCAGATCTTCACTCTCCCTCCAAATCCAAATCCCCCAGTCTCATGCCCAGCTCTGTAGCACACCACCTGCTACCCTTTTCCCTTCCTCTCTGCCCCTATCTCCAGAGGGTCATGCAGATCTTCTCTTCCTCACCACCACCTCCCTTTGTCTCAGCCTCCCTCTCTCTCAGGCATTCCCTAGGAACCCAACAGCCACGTTGACCAGGGAGGCAGATCTTCAGACCTTCATTCTCTCTCCTCTCCTCCATGCCCACTCCCCTGCCTCATCCTCAGCTCTGTAGCAGACCAGAAGCTGTAGCTCTCCTTCCTCTCTACTGTTGTTTTCAACAAAATCTGAATCTTTCAATTTTACCAATGAAGACTCAGGGGCCAGATGCTGGGTGTGAGCCTGCTAGCTCGGAGAGACAGAGAAAGCACCCAGATGATTTTCCTCCTCAGCTGATGCCCCAGAAAGAAAGGGAAGCTCTACTCCATGCTATCTCAGAAAAACTTTCAAACTGAATATCCCTCCCTTCTCCATGTCTCTATCTGTCCTCCTAACTCGCTATGGCTTCTCCATGTCTCTATCTGTCCTCCTAACTCGCTATGGTTTTTTCCTATGTTCACTTCCTGTCGACTGCTTGCTGGATACGCCTCTTGACCTATGGTGGACTTTATTTAATCCTGTTTACAATAAACAGAAAACTCTTGGAGTAAAGGTGTGTACGAAGGCTGAGCCACACCATAACTAGGAACAGATTTTTCCAGTAAATAATCTCCAGGTTCACAGTGTGATCAAATATCCTGCAATACTCCATGCCCATTCCCAGGGAACTGAACAGATCCTAATGGCACACACTGCTTTCCTCCCTCTTGTGGACACCATCAGTGGCCTCCTCTAGCCCATCCCCATTCATAAGTGTTAGCTACCAATACCTACAAATACATTTTACCTAGAACCCCTAGTGACCACACCTGGCAGGATCTCAGAAACACTTTTCAACCAGGCAACACAACCACCACACTCTAAGACCCAAAAAGGGCAACAGAAACCAAGCAACAAAACACCCACCCAACAAGATCAACACCAGATATCAGCACCTAGAATTCCAATCATCCCAAATAGAAATGCCTAGACACCAGCATAAAAACTCAATCCATAACAGCCAAGGCACTATGTCTCCAATAGAGTCCAGCAACCCTACCAGAGTAGGCCCTGAGAAATGCAATACAGCTGAAGCACCTGGCAAGAACTTCAAAATAGCCTTTATGATACGTCAGAAGTCCTTAAAGAGAAAATGAATGAATCCATTAAAGAAATCTATAAAAATATAAATTTATAATGGAAGGAATGAAGAGTTCAAGATTTGCAAGTAGAAATGGAATCAATAAAAATATTCCAAGCTGCACATTTGCTACATTATATATGGCGAAGTGTAGATCCAGCCTGTGTATGTTCTTTGGTTGGTGATTCAGTCTCTGGGAGCCCCAAAGGTCCAGGTTCGTTGACTCTGTTAGTTTTCCTGTGGAGTTCCTACCCCCTTAGAGGCCGAAATCCTTCCTCCTGTTCTTCCATAAGAGTCCCCAAGCTCTATACATTGTAGGTGTCTGTATCTGTCGAGTCGGCTACTCAGTGGACCCTCTCAGAGGACAACATGCTCCTGTCTGCAGATGTGCAACTTGGTCTTTATGTGGGTCCCAAATAACTGGAGCAGGGGCTATTCCAAAAGCTGTTGCCTGTATGTGGGATATGTTCTTCTAGCTGGGCTGCCTTGTCTGGCCTCAGTGGGAGAGGAAGCACCTAGGCTAGCAGAGACTTGAAGTGATCGGGTGGATGGGATACCCACAGGGGACCCCACGTGCTCAGAGGAGAAGGGGAGGAGGGGATGGGGGAGGATTGTGAGAGGAGGTGACCAGGAGGGGAGGAGTGAGCGGGATGTAAAGTGAAAAAGTAAGAAAAAATAAATTTTTAAAAAAAAATCCAAACTGAGGAAAAACTGAATTTTGTTGGTTTTCTCCTTATTCTTGATGATTTCTCATACATACAGTGGAATATGCCACTGCCTTCCCCTGCCTTTACACACTTCCTGTGTTCCCTACAGTAAATCCCTCTCCACACACCCTACCCTCTAATTCTTTTCTCTAATCACTCACAAGTCCAGTTGGCACATCTCACATGTTCATGGTCTGAGGCCATCCACTGGGGCATGAGAAACCTATCAGTACACACATTTAAAAAAAACGATTCCTCTTCCCCAGTGTCTTAGTTAGGGGTTTACTGCTGTGAACAGATACCATGACCAAGGCAACTCTTATAAGAACAACCTTTAATTGAGGCTGGCTTACTGGTTCAGAGGTTCAGTCCATTATCATCAAGGTGGGAGCATGGCAGCATCCAGGCCGGCATGGTGCAGGAGGAGGTGAGAGGTCTACATCTTCATCTGAAGGCTGCTAGTGGAAGACTGGCTTCCAGGCAGCTAGGACTAGAGTATTTAAGCCCACACCCACAGTGACACACCTACTCCAACAAGGCCGCACCTCCAAATAGTGCCACTCCCTGAGCCAAGCACATTCAAACCATGATACTCAGTATCTATCAACTATTATAACTCTACAGTAAGGGGTGGGCCTAAAGCATTCCTGCCACATCTATGCTACAGTGTCTCAATCCTGTTCAGGTGGCCACAACCAGTGTGAGCTCCTGAGAGTGAGACCCCATCACAAGTCCCGAAGACAACACTTCAGGGCATCTCTCCTCCTTCATCTTCCAGCTCCCACATTCTTTATCTCTGCACTGTCTGAGGCTGACGGCACGAAGAATAATTGTGGTAACCAAACTCAGCTTCCCTTCTGGCTTTGCAACTCAAGTCTGCCAACGACGGACTAGTGGAAAGCCTTGCTGATTATGATACCTTATGGAAGATTTGGAGCATTTCCTCTGAAACCATTATGTTTTCACAGAGCAATAAGAATAAAGCTCAAGGCTACTAAAAGACAACTGTACTGGCTGGTTTTGTGTGTCAACTTGACACAAGCTGAAGTTATCACAGAGAAAGGAGCTTCAGTTGAGAAGATGCCTCCATGAGATCCAGCGGTAAGGCATTTTCTCAATTAGTGGTCGAGGGGGGAGGGACCCTTGTGAGTGGTACCATCCCTGGGCTGGTGGTCTTGGGCTCTATAAGAAAGCAGGCTGAGCAAGCCAGGAGGAGCAAGCAAGCCAGTAAGCAGCATTCCTCCTTGGCCTCTGCATCAGCTCCTGCTCCTTGACCTTCTTGAGTTCCAGTCCTGACTTCCTTTGGGGATGAACAGCAATGTGGAAGTGTAAGCTGAATAAACCCTTTCCTCCCCAACTTGCATCTTGGTCATGGTGTTTGTGCAGGAATAGAAACCCTGACTAAGATAACAACCAAGGAGCCAAACCAAAGGTGTCACAGGCAGGGAAAGAGTGCAGAGCTATGAGAGTATGTTATGATTCTGATATTAAAGCTACCTAAAAGTAAATGCCAAAGCATGAATGAGCATGGAAGATATAATATAATATGTATTTTATAATTATAATATAATTATATAAGCTATATATTTATATACTATATAAAACATATTATATTTTGTATAATTTATAAATTATAAATTATATATTATAACTATATTTATGATATATATTATATACTATATATAATGTTATATTATTATATTATTATACTATAGTATATTATATTATATATATTACTATTAAAATATATACTATATATAATATAGTATATATAAAATATATAGTTATAATAGTATAATTTTTAGGTTTTAGAAACACACTATGAGAAGTGAAAGACTTTCTGCAGTGGAATTAGCACAGTCAATGAGGCCACTAAGCAGAATATCATTCCACATGAGTACAGATCACAGGGAATTACTCAAACTCACATGGCAGGCAAGACCTGGGATATAGCAAAGGACCATGTCAGGCTCTGACTCACTCTATCACTTTGTCTCGGATAGATATAAGTGGACACTTCAGAGAAAGTGAAGAGAAATAGCCAAATGGGAAATTCAAGTTAACCATATAGAATTGTCATTTATATAATGTTCTCTCTCTCTCTCTCTGTCTGTCTTGCTCTCTCAATCTCTTTCTCCTCTCTCTGCTCTCCATCAGAGGCCTGCCCTAGTATCTGCCTGAGAGCTGAAGGCTTCACAGCTCCATGTTTTAGGACCCTCAGATCCCTCACCATTTCAGGTTTCCCAGGGGCCTCTATAACCTGACACTGGGGTTCTCATCTTCAGTATGATGATTTGTTCACCGAAGAAAACCCACAAAAGCCTGTTAAAAGTTTAAAATTACATCTTTTATCTTGTCTAAGACACTTATCTTTCTTCTTCTTATCCCACACCTACTTCCTGGAACGAACTGCCTATCACTGAGGATTCTCACAAGTTACAGTTCCTTGTAGTTGGTGTGGAGCACAGGCACCACACACAAAGACACACACACACCTCACCCACTGACAGACACCA
>JADRCH010000082.1:8212540-8224023 GCA_019843965.1 Rhynchomys soricoides
ACAAAGACACACACACACCTCACCCACTGACAGACACCACACACAAAGACACACACACACCTCACCCACTGACAGATACCACACACAGACACACACACACACACACACAGTCCTTACCCGCTGATAGATACTACACACAAATACCCACACCCACTTCACCCACTGACAGACACCACACACACACACACACACACCTCACCCACTGACAGACACCACACACAAAGACACACACACACCTCACCCACTGACAGACACCACACACACACACACACCTCACCCACTGACAGATACCACACACAGACACACACACACACACACAGTCCTTACCCGCTGATAGATACTACACACAAATACCCACACCCACTTCACCCATTGACAGATAGCATACACACACACACACACACACACCCCATCTCACCCCCAGATACCACACTCAAACACACACAAACATGTACACACACATAGCACAAACACATCCTCTCATACCTCACCTAAGGACACACACCAAACATGCAAGCAACTAGAGAACAAAACTAAACCAAATTCAGATGTTAAAGGCAATTGTGCCTTCAGAATGATAGAAAAGTCTTCTATGATTTTATACACTGTAACCAACGTTTAAGATGAGCATTTCTAACTGCATTGCTTGTTTGCGCTTAATACAGGTCATTTAGCCAACTGCAATACTTGGATTTACATGTGTGAAAAGGTCATGACAGTAATATAGTGGGTACTTGTGAATTACTTCTACATTGAAAATCAGGCTTCTCAAAAGTACGGAATACTCAAGAGTCACTTCAAACAACTGTAGGGCTGAGTGTGAGGTAGGTCCCAGATGGAGGACTTGGAGAAGGGACTGAAGGAGCTGAGGGAGTTGGCAGCCCCAGGGAGGGAGCAACAGTGGCAACCGGCCTGACCCCTCGATGTTCCCAGAGACTGGATCACCATCCAAAGAATACCCATGGAGGAACCCATGGTGCTGACCACTGTTGTGGCAGAGGAGGGTCTTGTTAGCCATCAGGGGAAACAGAGGCCCTTGGGCCTGAGGGTGTTAGATCCCCCAGTCTAGGAGAATGCCAAGGAGGGAAGATGAGAGTGGGTGGGTGGGTGGGTGGGTGGGAGAATACCCCCATAGTGGCAGGGGGAGGGGGAGAGAATGGGGAGGTTCCAAAGGGGAGATCTGGAAAGGGGGAAACATTTGAAATGTAAAGAAAGTATGAAGAAGAAAAAAAAGAAAGAAAATCAGGCTTCTGCTGTTGGTTAAATCAAATTCGTTTCCCCTGGAAATTGTATGTTGTTATCTACATTAAAACAACTTTCCAAAACCAAAACAAAACCAAAAAAAAAAAAAAAAAAACAACTTTGCAAATTCATTTTGGTTAGATAAAATCGCTTCACATTACTCTGGTTATTTTTCATTCTACATCCCACTGTTGTCTAAAAGACTACTCAAACATAATTTTTTTTCAATTTTTAATCTAATATCTTAAGTTGGCTAATTATCATATCAATATGCTGCAATCACTTATGGCCAGCTTTACTTCAGATGTAACAGATAAAATAATATTTTATCTTTACTTCCAGAAAGCGTTAAGCCTTTTCTGATGATTTTATATTTAAGGTTTTTTAAATTGTAAGTCATCTACATATACACACTACATCTGGAAAATACTAATATTCTCGTAATATGCCATGCATAACTTCTGTACATACATACATTGGCTACATACTGATAATATGAAAACTTACCATATTTATATAAGATTTTATTAAAGTGAAGGATTTTAAATTATATATGTGATAATTGTTACATTATTAACTCTACAGCATTTTAGCTGTAATTGAACTTGTTTAGATACTAAGAGTAAACCATTAAATATAATAGTGTATGCCCTTGAGTGCCAGGCATGTTGGTTGATTTTTAGGTTAACATGAGCTAATAGCTTAGATTATGACTAATCAGATGGCATTGATCATGTTGTAAACTACTTTTCTTCCACCTGAAGGTTGTACTTCTTAGAAAACATTTACTCTTATGCTGAATAAATATTGAAATTGTCTTATTAGGGGAACGGGAAATAGTAAATTCAATGATGTGCTTCTAATGGATTTATAACGCTTTGACGTGATAATATTTCAAAATAGTTGGCTGAAATCCAAAATCTTTTGTCTTCGTATTAGTGGAGGAGCAGAAGAAATTAGGGAAACTAATGCACTCATTCACAGCTTGATGTTATCGAGTCTTACTAAATTGATTTCATGATTCTTCAGCGGCAGCTCAGCCCACATTTCAAAGGCAGAGCATCAACATGTAAGGTGTAGGTGCAGAGCGGTGATTTTTAGAATGAGTTAGAAGAACAGAGAGCAGGAGAATCAGAAGAAAGGGATGTAGAGTGTGCAGGACTGTCAGCAAGCATTAAAACATGTCTGATATCATTTGGGTTGTGTGCCGTTTTATGTGCACATGTGTAGTGGAGATGCCTATGAATGGATTTGTAATATGAATATATATCTCGTTGTTGGTTCCATCCAGAATGTTTTGAAGTTAATAGTCAACATATTGTTAATAAACTCATAAGCATTATATAGGGAGCTTCTAGTCACTTCTGAAAATTTACTATTAGAGAGTTTCTTCTCACAATGAAAAACATCAAGAAATTTTCCAAGAGAAAAATCAAGACAACCTACAAAATCATCCCCAGAAACGTTACAACAGAAGCAGAAATCCTTGTGTATTGAGACTAAAATCCTCTTTAAAGTAGCTTAAATTAAGCTTTAAAATCAGATTTTTTTTAATTTATCAATTGAATTTTCAAAATGTATTTTATGTTTTATGGCTGGTAAAATCATGACCAGACTAAACCCAGAGTGTAACAAAACTATAGTGTAATCCTAGGATTCATGACCATATGGCTCACGTAGACTTGGGGAAAAGTGAAAGAATCTTGTGTAAACCCTAGCCATTGAGCCCCATGAGGGAAGAGTGTTCCTGTCCTGTGTGTTTGCCATCTGTTGGGAGCTCATGTTATCATGCGAGCATGAGGGGTTTACTCAGAAAAAAAAAATGCAAACAATTAAACTACTTTATAATGGTATGGCTTGTTTATAAAACTAAAATAAAATTGAAATAAAGAAGATGCGAATAAGTGAAAATATTTCTTATTCATGAGTTGACAAAAACTATTTTTAAAATACCTATGTCCCTCCAAGCAATCTACGGATTCGCCATAGTGCCCATGGGAACTCACTGGGACTTCCACTATCAGTCTGGAAATTCACAGGGTCCACAAAGGATGTCAAATGACCTAACTTAACCTCAAACAAAATAGGTACAAAGCTGGACAACATAATGCTAACCCAGAGTGCATTGCGCTGCTCTGGTAATAAAAAACAGGCTCCTTCTTGCCAACACACACAGGGGCTCAAAATTAGTTCAGAAACAGAGCTGGCTGATCTTCACAAAAGAGTCAGGAGGAAGCAAGATGTGGCACACACGCCTTTGATCCCAACACTCCTGAGACAGAGGCAGGCAGAGCTCTGTGAGTTTGAGGCCACCCTGGTCTATCTAGCAAGTTCCAGATTAGCCAGAGGTACATAAAATAGAGACCCTGTCTCAAAAACAAAAGTTTTAAGAATACACTTTGTAAAAAAGAATGCTCTTCAGTAAACAGTATTATGAAAACTGAATATACACGTGCAGAAGAACAAAACCAGACCTTCTTCTTACTGTACCCAAAAATCTGTTCAAACTTGAGTGAAATGCAATTAGAAGACATCAGATAATAAGTATATTCCATAAATGCAAAGGAGGGGGGAGTGGGGATATGGGAGAGCCTGGTGCATGATTATATTTATTACATAAAAGAGAATAAAGATTCTCCCAAAATCTCAAAGTTGACCTACCACGGCATCCAGCATTCTGTTTGGCATATGTCTGTCAAAAATGAAATTAATATGTTCATAGTAGCATTGTTAACAATAGCCAACTCAGTTGTATCATGAATTTTTTTCTTAGTTTTGAAATGAGATTCCTAGATAAGAACCAGCCAGCTGAAGAACACTATCATTTTCTCTCCTGTGGATAGGAGGCTCCAGGAGTGTTTCAATTAAGGGTAAAAATTCAGCCCTGTTCCAGCTGCCCCTGAGGTAGAAGTCATCTCAGTGCCTTTGTACCCAAGAACAGGTCCTCAATATAGCTTTTAACGTTTTTACCAGAGCTTGAATTTTTAAATGATCTCTTTACATTTCTGACACTGGAATTGTTTCTAAAAGAAAGGGAAGTATATAAGTGATGCAAACAAATCTCGTGACATTCAGACATGAGGAAGGAGGGTTGTAAAAGATTAGGTGCAGGAGGTTTGTAAGACCTCGTGTTCACAGGAAGGCACTTAGGGAACCCAGGCATGATAAATGCACAGGGCTGTCTATTCAAAAGAAAATATGTATAACCTGTTTTCCATCCAGAAGGCTGGGGATGAATGTGGCCAATAGCCTGGTGATCCAGGCACTATTGGTATGGTCACCAGGCCACACCGGCTCCCCTAGACCCTTATCTTGGGCTTTTTCTTTCCCTTGAGCCTATTTCTGAAGCTAATCTATAGAATTTATCTTTACAGAAGATGCCGCTTGTACTTTACAAGAATCTCTATGTTGTTGAAGTGGAAACTTCTAGTTCTTTGGAAAGTCAGTCATGTCAAATGATGTCTTGCTGGGACACACAGGTGCAAGGATGTATTGCCAAAGCAAACACGTGAAAAACTGTTTTCCTGAAGCAGACAGGTGGAAGGATGTTCGGCCATAGCAAACACGTGAAAGGACCCGTGATGAAGGAGTGGAAACACGACCCCACAGACAGTGTGAAGGAGCATTAAGCCTTGGTTTGGCTTGCTATACCTTGTTATTTTTTGATAACGGCATACATGTATTGGTTCGCTTCATATACCATTGTTGAGCTCAACTTGTGATACTGCCATCATTAGGAGAAACTTGCCCAAGAACTGCTCCTGAGGTTCCTGTGGCAGCTTGCTACCTCTGGCCTGGCCAGAGACTGTTGGCAGAGCCTGGTGAGCCTGGCAGTTTCTTCAGGATTGAACTACAGTTGCTGGTTCGTGCCTGCTGTCTGCCTGCCTAGAGGACTGGTCTGCAGCTGCTGAATCATATTTGGTGCTTGCTAAGGGACTGAACTCTGCCAAAGAAGATCAAGCTTGTCCCCCAAAGAACTAACGCTGAACAGGTCGGGTTCCCCCACATCCCGATAACTGTTCTCTTCCACTGCCTCTGCCGGGTGCTGGGCTAGAGGAGAGGTTGAACCCTTATTAAAAGTAGGTTGCAAAAAAAATTATGCCTACATGTAGTCATGCCTTAAGCTTTATTTTGATTGAGTTAATTATCACCAGGAAACTTTTTTGCCAAATTGTGCTGTGCATAAACATGCCTAAAATAAACTACCCATTGTCAGACTCTTGAAGTTTGAGCCAACACAGGCTACTGAGTCAGGTTGAACCAAAGTGCCTTTACCTCTCCTGGGTGGACACTCTGCTGGCTGCAGGAGTAGCAGAGACGCCCACCATTAGGGACTATGTGGTACAGTGTGTAGAGAGTGGTTAGCTTCTTATAGACATGGGGGAGTTCTAGTTCCACTCACTTCCTCTGATCCTGCAAAATGAAGAAGCCCATTCCCCTCACCTTTGGCATTACAACCAAACAGCTGAAGAATCACCTTTAGAGAAGGAGAGCCCTCCCCCTGGCATCCAGTTTGGAGGTTTCAGATCATGGCTACCTGGGCACACTGCCATAGAGCCCTTGGCTAGGTAGTATGGCACGGCATGGCAGAGAAAGGAGCTCAGCTCATGGCAATAGCGAGCCAAGGTCCTGGCATTTCTCTCAATATCATGGCACAACACACACACACATATACATATAACACACACACAAACACTCTTATACACAAACACGTATACATACATATATATACACATACACATACACTTACGCACACACATGTACACATGCACACACATGTACACACATGCATATACATGCACACACACATATACACATTCACACATGCATACACACACTCACACACATACACATGTACACATGCACACACACACATACACACTCTTATACACAAACACGTATACATACACATATACACATATACACACATACACACATACATACATACACATACACTTATGCACACACATGTACACATACACACATGTACACATGCACACACATGTACACACACGCATACACATGCACACACACATATACACATGCACACATGCATACACACACTCACACACATACACATGTACACACACATACACACACATAATTGCAGGACTTCCATTTTTCTCTCTCACACACACTCCCAAGTAACAGGGCTCATTCATCAAATACCACAACCTGAAAATTGAGAACCAAAATAAATTTTTCATGAGGTAACTATATCAGATGTTGTGTTAAAGCACATAGAATTTGTATTGCATGTGATAAGAGCTGAAATTCAATGCAGTTCTTCTCCAAGCCTTCAATAGTCTCTTAGGTTCCACAATAGTTAAGTCTGATAGATTCTGCTACATTGGTCATGTGATTATTAAAACAGATTCTGAAACTATCTGATGGACACCCCTATTTTTTATGAAATAGAATTTTAAGCTAAGTGAAGAGTAAGGTGGTCTCACAGACTCATGAATGAATATATCTTAAATAAGAAGCCTAGATAAATAAATATGAGGAAATAAATTTTAAAATTACCACCCATAATATCACAGACAATCAACATTATGTCTTGATATGTACATTTTGAAATGTCTATTATAAATAATCTGATTTTATCAAACAATATACAATATAAAACCTTGAATTCCACTGGACGCATGTCAGGTCTAACTTCTTTCTTTCTTTCTTTCTTTCTTTCTTTCAGTCATGGCTAGGCATATATCTTATGAGCGAACACTCTTCTTACAAAAGTAGGAATAATTACACTGTCCTTAGGAGAGGGTAACAAAATTGTCACAAAATAACATCTCAATGGAAGATGGAAATGTGGCTATTTCTCCTTTGCTCTGGAAGGCAGGGTTTCATAGACAGGACTGTCTATGTCAGATGAAACTGGTCCTTTAGACAGAGCAACGTGAACAAATGTAAATAGAATCAACACAAGGAATTTGGCTCATGCCTGATTTACAAGCCCTTGAGAGACTGAGGCTGGAGCATTACCATGAGTTTGAGGTTAGCCATGACAAACTCACAGCTAACAGAGTAAGTTTTAGGCTAGCCTGAGATACAAAGTAAGACCCTGTTTCAATCCATCTCCTCTAAACAAACAGGAAAACATGCAAATAAAACTAGAATGATGACCCGTAACTTTTCTAGGCAGGTAAGTAGTAAACACGCTTTCACAAGTCTGCAAAAGCAGATTGTAAAATTCATAGTGATTTAGAGAATCAATGAATAGTCATTCTTAAATTAGTTACTGCTTCATACCCAGTAATACAATACAATGAAAGTATACCTCTAGGTAAGATTATAATTAGTATTAGCATAGGTTTCAATGTCAGGATTAGTGTGAACAATGAATACTCTCTACCTTTCAAAGAAACAAGATTCTTGAGTGATCTCTTTCTTTCTTTCTTTCTTTCCTTCTTTCTTTCAGTCATGGCTAGGCATATATCTTATGAGCGAACACTCTTCTTATAAAAGTAGGAATAATTACACTGTCCTTAGGAGAGGGTAACAAAATTGTCACAAAATAACATCTCAATGGAAGATGGAAATGTGGCTATTTCTCCTTTGCTCTGGAAGGCAGGGTTTCATAGACAGGACTGTCTATGTCAGATGAAACTGGTCCTTTAGACAAAGCAAAGTGAACAAATGTAAATAAATAACCCAACAGGGAGAGGCTGTGGTACAAACAACATAAATCAACTGAGTTTCCCAAGGACAGTTTTCTCTACAAAAGCTTGGCATTTTTAAGCTTTTACAAGAAAGAAAGTGAACTAACAAAACCATCATCTACAGTTTACACAAAATGCCTCCAATCAAAGAATCAAACCTGAACCACATTATCAACAAGGCATGATTAATAAACATTAGGTGGTATCTGACAACTAGTGTATTGTATGAAGAGTGACGAGACTCTAGCCAGCTGGAACACGACAAACATGGCCTTTCCTTCCTTCTTTCCCGTTCCCTCTGTCTTGCTTAAAAAAAAAACAAAAAAAAAAAAAACAATAGGTTACATTCCTAAAGATAACTACCAAGATCTGTTCCCTTAGTTGGCCACTTCCTACTCCTGAGGCTGACCACCAAGGTCAAGCTACCAAAGTATTGAAGTCCAGCAATCAAGAGTCCCCTTTGGCTTACCTAATTAACATGCCCAAGTAAAAGTAATGACCCCATCCTAACACAGGGTTTCCCCTCTCACCTTTATAGACTGCCATTTTCCTATGGCCAACACTGTCCCCTCTATCCAGAGGCAGTCCTTTGTCTCCCAGGACAAATACCCCTTTTGTCCCTCCCTGCTCCCTTCCTTTTCTACCTCACCCTCTATCTCCTGTCTTTATCTCACATTACCAGCTCGTTGTCCCTGTGTGCTGAGAACCTGGTCTTGGGTTGTTTGAGCTAACTCAAGGTTCCCTACAAGTAGTGTCATAAATAACACATTTTGAAATAAAATATATATTAAATTTTCTGCTTGTTTTTTAATACCATAAATAATATCTGCATCCCTATAAAAATCGTCCCTATTGCTGTCTGAAGGCCCACTAAACAAGTTCAATGTGTTATTAAATATATAATGTATCACGGTGGAATTCCAGAATCTCTCTGGGTTCATGACCCTGGGATGTGACTCTGCTGTGGCACATAGCACTTATAGATGCAGTGATAACTCTGATCCATGATACTCTTCTGACAGGTGACGCTTAGTGGCACATTATGGCACCTACTGACATACACCATTACACCAAGGATGCAGTACGATATGACTTCACCACTCATATCCTGGATGACAGATTGCAAGCCCACCAGGGATGGAGGAATCCAAAATCGAATTTCAAAAGCCACTCCTCGATCCTATTCGAGAATAAAATCCAATTCTTTCCTTATCATTTTGAGATAGCAATGATATCTACAATAGCTACAATCTCCCAAACTCATAAATAATACATGTTGCTTATATTGTGGGTGTTCCTATGAAACATAGCTCACTTTGGAAGAAATAATCTTGCAGTAAAAGCAGATGAGGAAGATGACATGTGAACGCAGTCTGGGGGTTTTATAAGCAGGAGATATGAGGGCAGATTCAGAATTACCATGAGGAAGAAATGACAAACTGAAGGGATTTACATTAAAGTAAATCATGAAACTGCCAGGGCATGAAACCTATAAACTCAACCTCAGTTTCTGACGTAGAAATTCAGAATAGCACAGAACAAGCTAGTTCAATGTGAATAATTCTGCGTATTTAGATGAGAGCTGTATAAAGGATATTAATTCTGCTTTAGACTCACAAATGCCAGCACAGGCTGGATCCTGTGCCAAGAAAATCAGTAAGTATGACCAGTTCAGTCAAACACTGCATGTTATGACTAATATAAGTTCATCAGTCTAGATGTGAAATGTGTCTTGCATGGTGATTCCTGGCCAAGGTCTGGGTAAGGTGTAGTTGCCAGCCTTGCAAGTCAATCACAGTATGTTCTATGCATCTTTGGCATGAGATTCCAGGTTGGGGCCTTGAAATTCCAAATGGGGGGTATAGAATTCCAGGGGTGTGTGCACACATATGCACATGCATGTGATTTCAGATGTGTATGTGTGTGTGTGTGTATACTATATCTGTTTGTGCGGGTGTGCATAGGAGCCTGTGTGCTGAGACTAGATGTCTACTATATCAGGCAACTTTATTGTTTTTGTTCTATTGTTTGAAACAGACTTTCTAACTAAACATAGCACCTATAACTTTGACAAGGCTGACTAGGCAATGAGCTCTAAGGATGCCTCTGTCTCCTCCCTCCCCTTCATCCCAGTTCTGGGATTACAGATGTCTTCCAGGGTGTTTGGATTCCACATGATGCTAGGAATTTAAACTCAGGCTCTCCTGCTTGCACTGTAAGCATTTTACTGACTGAGCCATCTCTCTGGCCTCTTTTGGCTTTGATTTTCCTTTATTTTGGTCTTTTTGGTAGTAGCCCTTGGATCAAGCTCAGCATTTTGTGTATTCTAGGCTAGCTCTCTACCAATGAGCTACTCTTCCCCCTACCTGCAAGAACAATGCTAACAAAAGTATTTCATTATCCCAGTGGAGACCTTGAAAGTGATAAATAAAAATACTTGATACTTAGTGTTTTATAAGTAAGAAATTCTTTAGACCTCATAAAGCTTAGTAGATCTGGTTTAACCACCTTTGGCAAGTTTCATAGTAGGCACAAAACCCTGAGGAATTAGAAAAGGTTGGCATGGGCAGTGGTGGCGCACGCCTTTAATCCCAGCACTTGGGAGGCAGAGACAGACGGATTTCTGAGTTCGAGGCCAGCCTGGTCTACAGAGTGAGTTCCAGGACAGCCAGGGCTACACAGAGAAACCCTGTCTCAAAAAACCAAAAAAAAAAAAAAAAAAAAAGAAAGAAAAGGTTGGCATGTCCCAGCCCAAAGTCTGAAAATTTTCCCGTATCACCTCACATATGACTTCTCTCCTACATTTTTGCTAAAAATGGAAAGTTATTTACTCTACTGTATTCAACTTTAATTAACACCTACTTTGGGGAATCTGGAGCCCCAGGTAAGTGGGACAAGTTCCCTGGCTCACTGGCCATATTTACACCTTTGCATTAGGACCTCTTGCTTTGGCAACCCTAGGATGATATAAAAATACAGTTTCAATTTGGATCTGTCAAAATAGACAGAACTTAGAACCATCTGAAGTCAAGTTGTCTAGTATACAGCAGCACTGGATTTGAGGATTCTGAGATCAAGAAATAACTGGAAAAGACATAGGAATGATTGCCATTTCTCTTTTACCAAGCATTGAGCACATTGTGTTATTTAAACCACAGCCAGCTTTTCAGATATATAATCTGAGCATCAGCTAGCATGGATTCGGGTCCTTACTGCTTGAGTTCAGCCTCAGTCCCACCGCCAGCATCCCTGGTGCCTTAATAGCATCATGCTTTGTTTCCCAAACTCACCACATTCCTGGTTATTTCAATAATCAGAAAAGACACATTGATGTATTTATTTTATTTCACTTTTCTTATCATTTTCTTGAATTAGTTTACTGATGCAAGGAAAAAATTCCTAAATCATACAAACTTCCTACACACTTCCTACACTTTTTTGTTTCTCTCTCCCTCTCTGCCTCTCTCTCTACCCCTCTGCCCCTCTGTCCTCCCCTGCCTCTGCCTCTGCCTCTGCCTCTGCCTCTGCCTCTGCCTCTGCCTCTGCCTCTGCCTCTGCCTCTGCCTCTGCCTC
>JADRCH010000082.1:8224033-8236747 GCA_019843965.1 Rhynchomys soricoides
GCCTCTGCCTCTGCCTCTGCCTCTGCCTCTGCCTCTGCCTCTGCCTCAGTCAGGGTTTCTATTCCTGTACAAACATCATGACCAAGAAGCAAGTTGGGGAGGAAAGGGTTTATTCAGCTTACACTTCCACACTGCTGTTCATTACCAAAAGAAGTCAGGACTGGAACGCAAGCAGGTCAGGAAGCAGGAGCTGATGCAGAGGCCATGGAGGGATGTTCCTTACTTGCTTACTTCCCCTGGCTTGCTAAGTTTGCTTTCTTATAGAACCCAAGACTAACACCCACTAGGGGCCCTCCCCACTTGATCACTAATTGAGAAAATGCCTTACCGCTGGATCTCATGGAGGCATTTCCTCAAGGGAGGCTCCTTTCTCTGTGATAATTCCAGCTTGTGTCAAGTTGACACAGAACCAGCCAGCACAGCCTCTCTCTGTCTCTCTATATTTACTTTCTTTTTTCTGTTGGATAGAAGTAAGATGAACCTATATCCCCTGTTCCCCTGAAAAGACATGGAGAAGTGCAAACCAACTCAACCTATGAATCACAGTTTGCTGACACCTAGTTTATGGACATAATGTTGAAAACAGACAAGTTACACCCATCAAGTCTCATCAACAAGGCTGCCTAAATATAAGATGACCAAAGAAAATAAAAACAGACATTCAGAGCAGACCAGGCAGGGATCCATAGGGATTCAACTCTACACAAAAATCTACAGGCAACTAAGGGATGCTGAAAGGTAGATTAGTCTTCCCCATGGAAGAGCCCTCCAACTGATTACCCACAACAAAAGGTCATCCTAAAAAACATATATATGAATAATATTATATAGACTGAGACGATAGGCTAGACTATAAAACAAATAATTTAAAATATACTGCCTGGGAAGGATTTAACAATCTACTATGAGAAAGTTCATTTTAAAAGTTAACTCTGGGCCTGGAGAGATGGCTCAGTGGTTAAGAGAATTGACTGCTCTTCCAGAGGTCCTGAGTTCAATTCCCAGCAACCACATGGTGGCTCACAACCATCTGGAATGGGATCAGATGCCCTCTCCTGGTGCGTCTGAAGACAGGTACATTGTATGCATATGCATAAAATGAATAAATAATTCTTTTTTTTTTTTTTAAATAAAAGTTAACTCTGAACAAAGAGCTCTTAATAGAGTTTGGTCAGATACTTCATGAAAAGAACAAATATGTGAATTTATATATATGTGTGTGTGTGTGTGTGTGTGTATGTGTACTATATTATTTCTATTGCGTTTATAATATATTCCATAATGTATAGTAATCATATTATAGTTATGAAAGCTTATTAATATATTAATATTATATATAATATATATGTAACAACTCCTTTTGTTGTTTTGGTTCTGTTTGTTTGTTTCGTGAGACAAGGTTTCTCTGTGTAGCCCTGGGCACATAGTCCTGGAACTCAACTCTGTAGACCAGGCTGGCTCAGTCTCAGAGATCCATCTGCCTCTGCCTCTCGAGCGCTGGGATCAAAGGTGTGCGCCACTACCTCATGACTAAAGATCTGAATCTTACCATGTAAAACAATAGTAAGCTTTAGTACCAGAAAGCACAATCACTTTTGATGTCTTGATTGTTGAGATTCACTGTTCTCACTTTATTATCCTTTCAATGAAAATGTTTTAAGAGAAATGGCACAAGTTTTAATTTAATGTAGAAAATCATGTTGGAACTCCTAATGTGAGCACAAGGAACTACAGATATCCCACAAATGTCAGAATAACAAGTAAAGGAAGAGAAATAGCGTAAAGAGCTTCTTACTGATGATGAGGCAAAGAAAGAAACAAGAATACAAAACAGCTTGAACACATTCGAAACGGATGACTTAACGTCAAACATTAGTAGCGCCAGCAAGTATTGTTTTGTGGTTTTAAAAGAAGATGTCATATGCTTCACTGGAATCCCCACAAGGATGCCGAGAAGATGTGAAAGAGCCGTACCACACATACACTGATGGAAAAGAAGCTGGTGTCCCTAATCCCCATCCACACAGACCCTAGGTCAGTGGGCACAACCATGACAAAGGCACTTGATTTATAGCAATAAAGACTGGATCCCATTTCTTTTTTATGGTATAGCCTCAAAATATTAAGGGCAAACATTTTAAAAACAGGTAAACATACTTAAATATTGTGTCCACATGTGGTTTTTTGTGGGGGGGGAGGGGGGAGAGAGAGAGAGAATACATTGAGTGATAATCAAAATGTAGCTATTACAATTTATGGGGTTAGCTAACATCACAGTTGGAGGCTGATTTATGGCTGTTAAAGTACACATTTCCATGACGCAAAGATCATTATGTGCCTTTTCAGAACCCACATTTCCCCAGATGTGGAAAAACAAAAAGAAACTGTCAAACAAACAAACAGAGCAAATGATATATGAATTTGTGATCATCTCCACAAAGGAAACAGTGACACAGAACAATAACAGAAAGAGCTGGGAAATCAAACTAAATGATTCTCAGTGCCAGGTTCAGAATAAACTGCCACCAGGATGGAGGGAAGTGTATGAGAAAATGGTCTTCAGGCAGAGCAGGAAGTCCAGACACCCACCCTGGGATGAATGGATGGAGCTTGCTGGGGGGCTCAGTGAACACGCAGACCCTGGCATTTATATAGGGTGCGGGTAGAGAAATTCTCAGTCCATAGCTTTGAAAGATGGCTCAGAGGGCAAAATGTTTGTTGTACAAACATAAGAGTCACGTTTGGATCCCTGACAGGTATCTGTAGCCCCAGAATTTGTGGACAGGTACACTGAGTTCTTACTTAGGACCACTTACCAGCCAATCTAGTTAATTGCTGAGGTTCAGATTCATTGATAGACTCTGTCTACAAAAGACAAAAAAAGGTAGAAAGCAATAAGCAAACACAGTAGGTTTCTGCCTCTGCCCTACACTCGCTCATTCATGGAGGACACAGAGAGAGGGAGAGAAAGAAAAAGAAAATCTCGGCTAATAAATAAGAAGAAAAACTCTAAATCTGATAGAGCTTTGTAGGTTACTTAAGAATGCCTTCCACTCACTCCGTGGAATGAAGGCCACCAGAGACTTCCCACCAGAGGGTTAGCATGATGTTTTAAAGAGCAACGCTGTGAATTGTGTTGAAAGTACCCGGTGAAAGAAGGGGTCCCAGAATGAAGTTTTCACTCTGGACCTCTTCTACCGGTCTACTTTCAACACAAGTACAAATAAGTGTGCAGCCTCAATCAGTGTAAATCCTCAGGCATGACACTACATCTGAGAACTAAGCATCCTGGTGCCAAGTGTCTAACAAGTTTTTGTGACTAATATACTTAGTCTTTGCAAAGACTGCCGTTACCATAATCCTCAAAGAAAAGTTCCCATGTGGGTCTGGCATAGCAGATCATATAAGAAAGCTATGTGACCATTTCTGCCCCTATTTGAAGTCTCAGAAAAGTCAAACCCAGGTTTGAAGTTTCTCTCACACACAGAGAAGCCAATGGTAGGCATATGGTATACCGAAAACTAAACATGGGAAGATAAATAAAAATTAACTGAAATACTTTTCATTGGATTGGCTAGAGTACACAATACATATTTGAGTCTGACATCTTGTTTACCTACCATTGATTTTAAATTGCCAGTTGTTCTCTAAGTTCAATCAGCTCACACTGCTGTCATGAAAAGTGATATCAAACATACACCTGGCTAGAGGTATCATCCATTCACTACTAATTAAGTTTCTATATGAGGTAGGTAATAACCTTCATGTTATATAGATGAGGAACCAAAAGAAGAGGGAAGTTAGAAAATTGAATAGAGTGGTTAGGTAATTATATTGATTGATTGATTGATAGGTAGAAAGATAGATGATAGATAGATAGATAGATAGATAGAGATGATAAATTACTTATATAGCAATGGTTTAAATTTCATCCTTAATACAATTTTAACATCTGGAATTGATGTAGTTAAGATTGCAGTTAACCCTTTAAACTTCTTGCTTTGAGACATTTAACTATGACAGTATGTCATAATTAAATATGACAGTATGTGACAAAAAACAATTGCACCAAATAAATTAAGTAGCAAGAATAACTTCATTCACAATACTGCCACAGGAATCAAGTCATTAAAATATAGAAGACCCTGAATTAGGTACTACTAAAACCCAAAAACAAGAGGGTTATTGAGCACCGGTGTGAGCTAGTAAGAACGCTGGACAGTAGACAGGAAAGTATAGATTTTCCTGTGCCAATTGTTCCTATTCCAATTTTCTTTGTACCAATTCCTGTAACTCATGTGCTCGTTGGGTCGGATTCTGCCTCCCAAAAAGATTGGAAGATAAGGGCCTACTTTTTCAGTTAATCACATTTTGAAGCAATAACAGGCCATTTGTAAAATACCCTTGATGTGTATCTATCTCAAGGCTAAGGAAGAACTTAACAATTGAAGGTCTTTTTATAAACTATGTGAGACGTGAAGTCAAGGTTTGAATTCACGAAGACATCTGTGTAGGTTTGGGTCAAATGAGAAATATGTTGAGGCAATCTTTTTCCCAGGCTATGCTGAAGTTCATTTTCTTATACATAAAAATACAATAATATATACTTTCAACTATAGAAAGGAATTGGTTATTGAAAGCACTATAAACTTATGTAAAGATGAATTGCGCTCTTAGGTAATTTAGACTGCAATATTTTAAACTTCAGAATGAAATTCATTCTTGAAACAAATAGTCTGGTCGTTTTAAAAGACAGATGGCCACAAACATACCTTAACTCAGCTGTAAATAGCTAATGTACTTTTTGGTACTTTAAGACAAATATAGCTGTTTCCACATTTTAAAGTATTTTACTGCCATTAATCAGCAACCTCTGTTATAAATCCAGAACTTTTTAAATTCTTTAAACTTTAAGATTTAGTGAATCACGGGAATAATACATAAATTTTTGAGTATGATTAAAACTACTCAAACAAAACAAGTTTATATAGAAATAAAAATTACCACCTGGATGTTGATATTGAAGAATGAATCAATTCTACTAAGACAATATTTTACATTTTAATAGGTAAATGTATTAAAACTATGCCTTGACTCTTAAAGCTAACTTCTACTCTGCAGTTGACAGATTAAACTGTTGTTTCTATTCTTCCTTCTTTTAAGGATGGCAACATGAAGTTCCAAGTGAGTATTTTTGTAAAGAAAGCATGTTACTGCTTAAGAAAATGCACTGAAGTCAAGTGTCTACACATTGGCACCACTAGCATTGGCACGTATTTTGAAAATTGCTCAAAAAGTGCATTCACATATCTTTGAAATATGTTTTTAAATTAAAAGGGCACAGAAATGCCAGGGTAAATGTGATACCCAACTCTGGTGGAACGTGATAACTCACAACGTCTGTTCATAAGACTAAACTCTCCAGGCTTAGGCATTGCAAGCGCTTGTCTTGGCTATGGAGCTTATTGTGTTGAGTGAAAAAAGAGACATTCAGTGCCTTCTCAACCTTTCATTTTAGTAATGCTAGGTAGACTACCCTCCCTGCATACAGGTAGGGTCTCAGGGAAAATATTTATGCTTCCTGTGACTTTAATAACTACATGGAGCCAGGCAGTGGTGGCGCACGCCTTTAATCCCAGCACTCGGGAGGCAGAGGCAGGCAGATTTCTGAATTCGAGGCCAGCCTGGTCTACAGAGTGAGTTCCAGGACAGCCAGGGCTACACAGAGAAACCCTGTCTCGGAAAAAAAAAAAAAAAAATTACATTGAAGTGTCACTGAGCCAAGTGTTTAGATGCAGGGGAAGAGAGCTGATTCTGGAGTACCACCTTCAAGAGTAAACATCTTCTAAACTAAAGTAACCCCCAGAGAGTAGGTAAGCCCTGCTGAAAAACAGCTATTTGTCCTTCCAAAATATAACATGCTAAAAATTCTAGAATCATGTTTACGTTTTAAATTTTTCTTTGAGAATTTCATACATATATGCAATGAACTATAACCAATCTCCATTATCCCTTCCACTACCCCCAGGGTCTCCCCGTGTGACTGTCTCTATTCCCACTTCTTTAGCCAGTCCCTGTTCAGACCCCAGAGAATCCCAAATCATCCCTGCCTGTTTTAGCGAAACGCATTGTGAAATATTATGATCACAGAAATGATGGCAGTTTTGTAGAAACAGGTCTTTCTTTGAAACATAAAGTTAATTGTTAATAATTCAATTTAATCCAGTGTAAAAAAAAAAAGAAAAATTTAAGAAAATGCAAAAGTATTCATGTTCTCAAATTGAACTAGCCTCACTGACAGCAGCCGGCCACTAAGTAAGAAGTATGGCACCATTGGGGTCTTTTTTTATTATTATTTTGTTTGTTTATTTTTTTGATACTTTATTTACATTTCAAAAGTTTCCCCCTTTCCAGATCTCCCCTTTGTAACCCCCATCCCCTCCCCCTGCCCCTGCCTCTATGAGGGTGTTCCCCCACCCACTCACTCTCATCTTCCCTCCTTGGCATTCCCCTATACTGGGGCATCTAACACCCTCAAGTCCAAGGGCCTCTCCTCCCCCTGATGGCTAACAAGATCCTCCTCTGCCACATATGTGGCCAGCAGCATGGGTCCCTCCATGTGTATTCTTTGGTTGGTGATCCAGTCTCCAGGAGTATCGTGGTGTCAGGCCAATTGCCACTGTTGCTCCCTCCCTGGGGCTGCAAACTCCCTCAGCTCCTTCAGTCCCTTCTCCAACTCCTCCCAATGGGACCTCACACTCAGCCCTACTGTTGCTGCGAAGTGACTCTTGGGTATTCAGAACTTTTGGGCTAATAACTACTTATCAGTGAGTACATACTGTGTTCATTCTTTTGTGACTGCATTACCTCGCTCAGGATGATATTTTCAAGATCCATCCATTTGCCTGCGAATTTCATGAAGTCATTGTTTTTAATAGCTGAGTAGTATTCCATTGTGTAAATGTACCACATTTTCTGTATCCATTCCTCTGTGGAGGGTCATCTGGGTTGTTTCCAGCTTCTGGCTATTATAAATATGGCTGCTATGAACAAGGTGGAGCATGTGTCTATATTACATGTTGGACCATCTTCTGGGTATATGCCAGGAAACCAAAATATTCTATGACAAAACCAAATTTACACAGTATGCTTCCACAAACCCAACCCTACAAAGGCTAATAGATGGAAAAAGCTGACTCAAGGAGGGAAACTACACCCTAGAAAAACCATTGGTGTCTTGCTGCACACAAAAACACTGTAGAAGATGGAAAGACCAATCAAATGGGAGATGGAAGACCTGTTCCAAGACAAGCAGAAACACTAATTGGGAGAGAAATCCTTTCATCATCTTGTATGCTACAATTATCTACTATATATTCATATATTTGAAATTCATGCATTCTCAGTGATTTGCAATGACTCTTTCAAAATCTAAGCCCCACCAAGTGCCTTTTCTCGATTTTTAATATATTTTATTTTTATTAATTGACTATTCAAGCAACAAAGCATCACCATAATCATGAAAACAAATGCAAGTCTGCTGTGTGAGTGAGGAAGGTCGGTGCTCCTTTGAGTATTTTCCCTTATCCACGGGGTTGTGTTCTCCTTCCAAATTAACATGCTAGTTACATCATCCAAGTACCGACAGATAAAAGACTAGAGTGTGCCATGATTACACTAACTTTATGTTTTACAGGAAAATTTAAATTTACTGATGTGAGTCGTTCCATCCAACATGAAAATTATAACCTACTGCTTCCAACTATGTTCAGGTGACTCTTGTTGGTTTTAGGCTAATTTAGTTTATTTGGTGGTCAATGTACAGTGTGTGTGTGTGTGTGTGTGTGTGTGTGTGTATGTGTGTGTTAAATGGCTTTTTAAAAGTATAAATTCAAATGTTTTCTTCCTCGTGAACAGTTTTTCCCCACACATTAAGTACCCTGATCATTTAATAACCTATTTCCTTAGCAATACAGTTTATCATATGTAGTGGTCTCTCACTTACAGTTCTGTACAGTCATCATGAAGGAAAACAAGGGAAGAAACTCAAGCAGGAATCTGGAAGCAGGAGCTGAAACACAGACCACGGAGGAATGCTGGCTTTCTAGCTTTCTCAATATAGTTCGCTCCATTTTTACTATGACTCGGGACTGCTGCCTAAGGGTAGCCAACGCCCAAGGTAGACTGGCCCCTCCCACATCAATCATTCATCAAGAAAACAACTTACAGACTAGCCTACAGATTACTCCGATAGAGGCGTTTTACTCAGCTGAGGTCCCCCCTTCCTAGTTGTCTTAGTTAGGATTTCCATCCTTAAGAAGAGACATGATGACCAAAGCAATTCTTATTAGGATAACATTTAATTGGGGCTGGCTTACAGGTTCAGCGGTTCCGTCCATTATCATCATGTCAGGAAGCATGGCAGCGTCCAACCAGGCATGGCACTGGAGAAGGAGCTGAGAGTTCTACATATTGATCAGAAGGCAGCCAGGAGAAGACTCTTTCCGGCAGGCATCCAGGATGAGAGTCTCTTCCACCCTCGACAGAGCTGCAAAGCCCGCCCCCACAGTGATGCACTTCCTCCAACAAGGCCACACCCATTCCAACAAGGCCACACCTCCTAATATTGCCACTTCCTGTGGGCCAAACATTTTCAATCCACCACGCCAAATGACTCTAGTTTCTGTAACACTAACAAAAAAAAAACTAAACAGCGCATTTAACTTCTTATTTTTTCCATTTCTTATAACAATAATTGCTTCCTCTTGTTAATTAAATTAGATAGCAACATCAGTATAAAATTAAATAGTAATAAATAGAATGACCCGTCATGTCTTCAGTATATTAAATATTTTAATTTTCTCCATCAGAATATGCAAAGGTAGCTAATCTTTTACTGAGGAAAATAAATCATGCTGTAAAACCATTTATCATTTTTCCCTTCTTTTTACTACGTTTAATATGATCAGATATTAAATTCTATCAAATGCTTTTCCATATCCAAGGGAGTAATTTTTCCTCTTATAGTTTTTAATATAACATATTTCTTAATATCAAACTATATTTGCACTTATGACCTTAGGGTTTTTTTTTTTTAATTTTTGGTTTATTTTTCTACTTGATAATTTGTTGATTTACATTGACTTTCATCAATGAAGGAATTTGTATTTTAGTGAAATGTTTGATTTTTCAAGGTTAATATTCTGTGTGTGTGAGAGAGGGAGAGAGAGCGCACAGAGGGAAGGTGGGAGTGTGTCTGTCTGGTCAGGTGATCCCCAGTGGATTAGAATGCTAGGTAAAGTGCAATAATTATTTTAAATAATTTTCTTCTTGGATAAAATTTTGAAAACTTAAGATTGTGCATTTCTTTAGATAATACTCAAATCCAAATGTACCAGCATCTGAAATATTCAAAGTATGAACACAGGCTCTACAGATTCAGTTAATCAAATTACCTCTGACTCAATAATTTACTAACTTAGCAAATGCTTACATTTTGATTATAGGGATCAAATCTAACTAAGTTCTTGTGCCTGCAAGGCAAGTGTTCAACCACTGAGATTCCCCAACTTCCCGGCAGATCAAATGCTTCCTAAACACTTGGTAATTTTCAATTAGACAAGATGTTAGAGGAGGTGCAATCCAGGCAATGTCTCCCAGATAAGTCATCATGAAACTAAGTCTTAAAGATTCTCCTAAGTCATTGCTATATACAAATTCCTTGTGTGAATTCTGCGGTGACAGATGGCACGCTGCTCTTATATAATAATTTTTATAGAGAGCTATATATAAAATCACACACAAAAGTTAATGAAACTTAAAATCTATACCACTTAATGAACTTTTATACAGTTGGTAGGGTTTTTAAAAATTATATTATTGATTTACATTCCAAATGTTGCCCCCCTTTCCAGTTCCCCACTCCCAGAGTTCTTTGCCCCCTTCCCTTTGCCTCTGAGAGGGTGCTCCCCCACCCATCCACCCACCCTCTCACCCCCACCCCGATCCCTCTTCCCTGGGGCATCAAGTCTCTACAGGATGCCAAAAATGCCCAACAGTGGGGAGATGGAACCTGAAGAGAACACCTCCAGTAGATAGACAGGGGCCCCAGTTAGGGATGGGGTCACCAAACCACCTTCAAATTTTTTGACCCAGAATTGTTCCTGTCTAAAAGAAATGCAGGAACAAAACTGAGGTTATCAAACCCTGACACTGTTACTGATGCCATGTTCTGCTTGCAGATGGGAAACCTAGCACGGCTGTCCTCTGAGAGGCTCTACCTACAAGGCATTTTAAACTCTGTTTAAAATGTAAAGCATTTCTGGACAAAGAAGTAACAACTTATTCAAAAGAACAAAAATACCTACATTCCTTCCATCGCCACATGATGTAACATTTCAGATGTAATGTTTGATCTTTGTTTAGAATAGAGTTGCTGGTTTAGAAAGCTTTCCTTTAATACTTCCATCCTAACGTCTGACTGCTGTGTGACCTCACAAGTCCACTAGGTTTCTAGATGCCAAAGAACACAATATGGAGGCATTGCAGCTACCAATGGTGAGAGTAATTGCAGCAGTTAGCTCTTATATTTTTACCATCAATCAGTCACTCAAACTGAATCTGGGGCTGAACCCTGTGTCTTTACATCTCGTCTCTCACACCTGATACTTCAGACACTGAAATCCAAAGTTCTTTTTTATCTCAACGTAAGGACCCTCCTTACTTTGCAAAAAGAGTAAAGAGAATAAAGAGAATAAATAGCAAAGAGTTAGGGTAGGTGTATAAACTGGGGGGGGGGGGGGTGCTGTCATCTTGGAGTAAGGACCTCCAGGGGAAGGAAGAACCCATTCTGCCTAGCTGGTTTTTATATTTGTTTAATATACTTAATTAATGACCTTTGGCAAGGTACACAGGACATTTGTTCATTTTGTCAACATTCTTAACAGTGAATTTCCAAATCCTCTTTTTTTTTTTTTTTTTTTTTTTTTTTTTGGTTTTTCGAGACAGGGTTTCTCTGTGTAGCCCCTGGCTGTCCTGGAACTCACTCTGTAGACCAGGCTGGCCTCGAACTCAGAAATCCGCCTGCCTCTGCCTCCCAAGTGCTGGGATTAAAGGCGTGCGCCACCACTGCCTGGCCAAATCCTCATTTTTTTAAATTTTCCTGTTAGATGCTTGAATCCCTTTCACGATACTCTTTTGTCTATGAAGTCATTCCAAAGCCTTCTGGTCAACCTGACTGCTCTTTGTACTTTGTTCTTGTGCTAAACAATGGACAGTGAGGAAATGTTGGAAATTCTTAACAAATAATTACATGAAAATATCTACCCACTAAATAAAAATATGTAAATTAATTTTGCAAGAATCTAACCTTTCCACGAAGTCACTAAAAAATATGTCTCAGCACTCTGTCCTCTGTCTGGATTATGACAGATATTGAAATGAATTTTTCATTTTGGGATGTTAATGACTTGTGAAATTGGGCCATGAGTTACTCTATCCAAATACATAAAAACTTGGCTTCAAATTTTGACTCTGTGAACAATGGGCAGCTTTTCCTTTCTTTGAGGATATGTGGTGTGCTCTTTATAAGGATCAGAAGCTTCAAAACAGGCAAAATAAAATAAAATTCAAATATGACTTTCACTAGTTATTTAGAAGAACTAAGATTTAAAAATTAATTAGAAAATATCAAGAAAAACCTTTCTTTTCATCATCCTAAAGAACACAAAATCACAATACTGAAAAATCAGACAGAACAGGATAGGTTATAATGTTTCTTGTGACAAAACAAATCTTTCTCACATGCAGACATGTACACATACATGTACCTGTACACCACATGAACATAAACCACACACACACACACACAATTTAAAACTGAAGAATGCGAGAGCTGCTTGCATAAAATCAGTTATGCTTAAGGATCACTGCTGATCCTTTAATTGGACTCATAGATCAAATTAACCCCAGAATTTTCCTGGTTTTAAAGAAACCAAGGAAATGTAATAATGGTTTTTGAAGTATTAAGTATTGCTTAGGTTTTGTCTACTCTTTGACCTGTTTCAGGTAGCACAACATTGGATTAATGAGATAATAATAGAAATGAGGAGGAGGAGGATTAATTTTGGTTGTTGACTTGAACAGACTCTGGAAAGCCTAGGATCAAATCCAACCTTTAGGCATTAAGATGGACATAGTCATCTACAAACGTCACACTCAAGAATTATGCATCCAAACCAATTACACAAAAATAATTACAAAAAAAAAAAAAACCTCATAATATTTTAAGCAGGTTTGTGGTTTTAAGAGGAGCCACATTCACAGCCACGTTTTCCTGTGGGTGACAAGTTGAACATGCCTGGCAGCACATGTTGAGTCATACATCTGGGACATCTAGGAAGGCACGTCTGTGGAGGATTAGCAAAGGATATAAAACACAACTTGGATGTGAGGGGGCATGACCCCTGGGCAGGAGGGCAGGATTTATATAAAGGGGAGGGGGCATAAGCCTGAAGAGGGCCAGCAGTCCTGGGGCCATGGTTCTCTGGATGTCAAGGAAATTCAAAGTAGGTTGTTGAGACAGAATCTCACTTTAATGCTTTGTCCTGAAACTTATTGCATTGGTAGGGGTGGTCTCAAGAACACAGAGATTTGCCTGCCTCTACCTCACTTCCCGTGTGTTGGTATTACTGACGTAACCCACCACACCTGTCT
>JADRCH010000082.1:8236757-8267290 GCA_019843965.1 Rhynchomys soricoides
CACTTCCCGTGTGTTGGTATTACTGACGTAACCCACCACACCTGTCTATACCTCACTTCCCGTGTGTTGGTATTACTGACGTAACCCCCCACACCTGTCTAATTTTGTTTTTCTTAATGGTTGTTTTATTACACCCCCTTATGCTTATGAATATGTAGATAAGATTTCTCAGAAATAAAAATAATTCAATATACAACCAGAGTAATATGGAAACACTTCTTAATGGAGAAGGGTGGAAAACACCCGGGTGTGTCAAAACATAGGGATCACTGATAAGAGGGTCAGAATTAAGAGTTACGAAGATTTCAGATGTTAAGAATTTCACTGCTTAGAAATCGTATGGAACTAGTCCAGTGCACATACAAAGGATCGTACATGAGTTGACAGTGTCTACTAGGCATCTTTAGTAAGTTGTCAGTAGCTATTGTTTATGAGATGATAAATGACAGTCCTGTGAATTAAAAAAAATGGTTTTATAAAATATGGTAATTTGTCTCATGAAGTGTCACGGTCTGCAGGATTCACCGTGTTCCGCCATTCCTGGTCTGCAAAGATGTCTTAAGGGCAGCCATTTCCAGATCACTTTAATTACATTTAGGGGAATTTTAATTTGATTAAGATTTATGGAAATTAATTCACTACCCTTCAAAGAAAATGAAAGACTCAATAGAGCTGTAATTAAACACAAAATCAAAGAGAAAAGCGATGTGCAAGCAAGCCAGGTCCTGCCACCGGCTCCAGATTCATCTGTCAGATTGGAGATCTACTGCAAAGCCGGTTGATAGAGACAGTTTCATAAAAATGGTACTCCTGCCTTTTTAACAAGTAGATGAGAGTGATAGACCGATAGACAGGATTGTCCTGACACCACAAGAAATAGAGACAACCGAGCGCAAAGTAAATCCATGCTCTGATACATAGGCAGGAGTTAGCCTCACAAAGGCTATTTATTTCAAAGTAACAGTGGTAACTCATATAAAATGGTTTTTAGGTGATTTATAGATATGAATCTCATCTTCACTCTGGGAAAAATTTTTGATCAGCAAATTTTTTTCCCAGGAAGAAAATACTTGCTTAAAGGTTTCTATCTTAGCCTGTTTCTAGCTGGGTCAATTCCATAAATGAGAATTACGGAGTCAGAGCACATGGCATAGCCCTCTTCTAGGCAATCCACTAGTTAGTAATGAACAGCATGGATGGCAGATCTGGGGAGACTGTGGTGATAGTTACCCCGCCTTCATATTTTATAGGCACATAATGCAGGTTGCAATTTCAACTTGAGAGATCTCTCTCTCAGTTTTTGGTGCTTAATTGTGATTATCCAGTCACTTATTGGACATTTACCATGCATATACCTCCTCTGGAATACAGTGCCAGCTTTAGGGTCTCAAATTATCAAGCATGTTATGCAACTGACCTTCTTTCTTTGGGACTCCACTTTTTCTTATATGTTACATTCCCAAGTTAGTAAAGAAATATATCTATAAAGATAAGAATGTTATCAACTTCACATATCAGGGACAGAAAACAGAGAGTTTAGTTCATTTCGGTTTAGTTCATTTAAGTGGCATTTTTATAAGAAAGATTGGATACTTTCATTATTTATGATATTTTTTACTCTTTTTTTAAATACTGTAGAAATGAGATACATTGACCTTGTCTATATATTTCTACAAAGCTCCAAATAATTCTTCCCAAATATTATTAAAATAAAATTTCAAAACTAACAATGTCGCCGGGCAGTGGTGGTGCATGCCTTTAATCCCAGCACTTGGGAGGCAGAGGCAGGCAGATTTCTGAGTTCCAGGCCAGCCTGGTCTACAGAGTGAGTTCCAGGACAGCCAGGGCTACACAGAGAAACCCTGTCTCGAAAAACCAAAAAAAAAAAAAAAAAAACCTAACAATGTCATTGAGACAGTGAAGGCAGCTTTCAGTATTGTCTTCCACTGACTGATAAATGTTCTTATATGAAATGGGACAGACACTTGCCACATGTTGTCAATAGGACTTCGAAGTGAGCATGTGAAAAACCTTTGTCTCACACTGTAGTGCTGTACCGACAGTAGCACGCAAATTGGAGTCTGTGTTCTATCCCAAGGGGTTGTTTGAAGGTCACTGGGGAAGAGGTCTGCCACAGTCATTTTTCCTGGGTCCCTAGTCCACCACCTATAATGTGGCTTTTTCAGAATGTTGGCTGATGAAAACCGTGTCCTTAGCTGCCAGTTCCAACCAAAGCACTCCCCTCGGGATCCCTAAATGCTTACTGCATTCATCTGCATTGCTCCTCACTCTGTTGCTGAACACTCATCTGGATTCCTGGTTGAACTTGCCAGCCCAGGCTCCTGCCAACAAGCCTTGTTAGAAACAAGACAGGCAAGAATGAAGACCATTCTCAGCAATCAGACTGTCGACATTCCAGAAAATGTAGACATCACTCTGAAGGGACACACAGTCATTGTGAAGGGTCCCAGGGGAACTCTGTAGAGGGACTTCAATCACATCAACATAGAGCTGAGTTTTCTTGGAAAGAAAAAGAAAAGGCTCCGGGTTGACAACTGGTGGGGTAACAGGAAGGAAGTGGCTACTGTCAGAGCCATCTGCAGCCGTGTTCAGAACATGATCAAGGGTGTTACACTGGACTTCCATTACAAGATGAGGTCTGGATGTGCTCACTTCGCCATCAATGTCGTTATTCAGGAAAATGGGTCTTTGGTTGAAATACGAAATTTCTTGGGTGAAAAATACACCCGCAGGGTTCAGATGAGGACAGGTGCTGCTTGTTCTGTCTCTCAAGCCCAGAAGGATGAATTAATCCTTGAAGGAAATGATATTGAGCTTGTTTCAAATTCAGCTGCTCTGATTCAGCAAGCCACAACAGTTAAAAACAAGGATATCAGAAAGTTTTTGGGCGGCATCTATGTGTCTGAGAAGGGAACTATGCAGCCAGCTGACGAGTGAGACCTCAGTTTCCTAGCTCCAGAAACAAAATCCTGATCACAAGTACAATTTAGTACAATTTGGGCTCTTTGGGGACAATAAAAGACTTATATATTGAAAAAGAAAGAAAGAAAAGAAACAAGACAGGCTCCGCCCCTTTCCGAGCTAAGCCTTGGCAGATAGATGGGGATCCTATGGTCCTGGCTTTGGTGATTTTGCTGAGCTTCACATTGCTCCCTTCCTATAAGTCTTATTGCCTTAAGCAAAAATATAAAATTCAAGCTCCAGGCATTTTAATAAGTGGAGAGGAACCTCAAGCAAATGAGAGGCCCCTGCCTGAAGGTGCTATGATTGCAGAGGACCACACAACGATTTAGTGCGGTTTGCTCACTCAGCCATTCTCCATGCACCTCCCCACTCCCCGCCCTCTGGTTTTGATATCTTTGGTTTATTGTCTGAGGTCTTTGTGACATTTTATCTTCAAACACTCAAGCGAGAGAGGCAAGTATTCTGCCTCAGTTTTCACTTGAGCATTCGTGCCGACAGTCACGGGACAATTTAAGCTTAACTACACAGACTTACCAAGATTTTCTTCCCACCCCACCCCCACCTTTTTTTTTTTTTCTTTAAGGTTTGGTTCCCTCTGCAGAATTTAGACTATCTTTATTAATAACTTTTTACCTTTAATTTATCTCTCTCGTTTTTTACATTTATGACCAATGTTTTTACTTATGAGCTTAGGGGGGGTTTTTTCCCTTTTCTTTCTAACTAGCATGCTTAACTTATACACATCAGTGGTGCTCTCTGTGCTATTTTATATTTCAGTACATGAGCGCGTCAAACACGAATGGAATCAAGCCTCAAGACTTGGTTGTAACGTTTAAAAGAATTTTAAGGGAATTGAAAACGAAACACACAAAGTAGTGTTTGCTAGACTAAAAGGAATCTGTATCTCCAGCGACGTGATACATAATATCGTACCCTGTGGTTATTTTAATTCATTTAAAATACCCTTGATCATGTTTAACTACATTCCAAAATGTTCCCAACATTTTTAGCGGAAGCCTTGGCTGGAGCTAGCATCTCCTTCTCACGTGGGACCAAACACCCTGGCGATTCTTTCATGCCCAGTTAAATATCACAGTAGTTATTTAAGTTTTATCTCTGCCATGTTTTTTCTTTTTTTTTTTTTTTTTTTTTTTTTTCGGTTTTTTGTGGGTTTGTTTTTTTTTTTTAATCCTGAATAAGATGAAAGTCGTGGAGGTTTGGAAAAATAATCTTCTGTAAATAACTTACAATCGCGTAATCATGAAAATTTGAATACGTGTGATTTTAAAGCTTTATAATATCTTTTTAAAAATCACTTCATCCCAATTAACAAATAAAAATAATACACAGCTGTTTTCCAAAAGCCACATGAACAAACAGCCTAAATTCTATGCATATCAGTGAAGTCTATACAGTTGCAATGGCTACAGAAGGGAGCGCACTCCACTTAGGGGGCTGTACATGCACCGTCAACTGAATTCCACCATCAGTTGCTTGTTTGCTTGCTTGTTTGCTTGCTTGTTTAATTACAAACCTCCTCCAAGCTGCAGCTATCTGATGGTACAAAGATGCCAAAAATATACACTGGAGAAAAGAGAGCATCTTCACACACGAGACTGGGAAAGTGACTCCCCATGTGTAGAAGGATAAAACAGGATCTCTACCTCTACTCTTATACAAAAATCAGTTCCAAATGGATCAAAGGTCTTAATTTCAGATCTGAAACGCTAGGACTGTTAGAGAAAATCATAGGAAAAACATTAAGTTAAAGGTATAGATAGGCAAGGGTTCTCAACAGGACTCCAGTTGCCCAAGAATTAATGCTAATGATGGACAAATGGGACTTAAAAGCTTTTATATAGCAAAGGAAACAGTTAATAATAAATTGAAGACATGACACGTAGACTAGGAGAAAAATCTCTGCTAACTATATATCTGACAGAGGGTTAACATCTAAAATATATAAAAACTAAATAAGATATCAAACACCCTACTCAGCAAATGCCTTATGTAATAAATAGTTTTCAAAAGATGAAATACAAAGCCCCCCCCAAAAAAAACATGAGAAAACATTCACTCCCATTTGCAATCAGAGAGATGCAAGTCAAAATCATGTCGAGATTCTACGTCACTTCATTAAGATGACACGCTTTGAGAAAACAAAGATCTAGGAGGACATTTATTTTGTGTTTTCACTCACAGAGATGCTAAGTTCTCAGCTGTAAATATGGGTTGCATTTAGAATATCCACAGAGGTAAGCACGGAGGGGGAAGGAGAGACAGTAGGACACAGTACTATAGAGAGAAGAGGGCGTAATGGGATGCAAAGGGTTAAATGAGGGGTGAGGGACGGGAGGGATGAGGGGATACGGGAAGAGATAACTAATACTAACGAGAAGTTTAAAAGGATGTCTGGAAAAGTACTAACGTGGAAACTTCCTAAAACATATACATAGTATGCACATACACAACACACATATACATACATATACACATACACACACGCATACATACATATACAGACACACATACACAACACACATATATACACATACATACACACACATAAATACACACACATACACAGACATACACACAGACATACACATGCACACACATACATATATACACACATACATACACGTACATGCACACATACACACACATGCACACACATACATACACACATATATATACATACATACACACATATGCACACACATACATACATACATACACACACACACACACACACACACACATACACATACAAGAGTGTAAGTGAAGTTAACTTACAATGCGGGCAGTTGGGCTATTCCCCAACTAGACATCACTATCCCCTCAGAGAAGATGCACCTAACCCTCAACTGGAGGCCACAGGGAGTTTAGAAGTCTGGTGGGGTGGGGGTGGGGACATCCTCATGGAGACGGGAGGGGGGGGCTGGGGGGGAGGAGGTATGAGATGAGGAACAGTCAGAGGGTGGACCGGGAGGGGGATAAAATCTGGAGTGTAAATAAAAAAAGATTAAATTTGAAATTTAAAATAATAGCCGGGCAGTGGTGGCGCACGCCTTTAATCCCAGCACTCAGGAGGCAGAGGCAGGCGGATTTCTGAGTTCGAGGCCAGCCTGGTCTACAGAGTGAGTTCCAGGACAGCCAGGGCTGTACAGAGAAACCCTGTCTCGAAAAACCAAAAGAAAAAAGAAAAATGAAAAACAAATACTTTAAATGAAGAAGAAAGGAAGGAAGGAAGAAGGGAAGAAGGTAGGGGAGAGAAAGAGAACTTGCTATTGTTAAGTATGATCTCTGTAGGTCATTTCTGAGCATTGATCTCTCTGTCTCTCTGTGTCTGTCTCTCCCTCTCCCATCCTGCTCATGTGTGTGTGTGTGTGTATGTGTGTGTGTGTACGTGCACACTGTTGTTTAAAACCTTCAATTAAACATAGATGTCTCATGCTGTCATTTCTGAAGTAACCCCTCCCCTAGCCTTTCCTCCGCAGCTCTGGACGTCCACCTCATGCTTCACATGTAACTTCTTGCTCCAGAGAGAGGTTTCCCGTCGCTAACATTAGTGACCACTGTTTCTCTGCTCTGACCTCAATGATGAGGCGTCAGGGGAAGGCAATCCTTATAGGTGGTCCTAAAAGTAAATTTGAACAGACAAGTATAAAATTTAAAGGATGTCTGTTTTGCTCTCCCAAGAACCCAGAATGAAGAAAACTCACTGCGTTCGGGATGGTCCTGTGAAAAGAGTAACTGAGACAGAGAAGACTTGGAGTGTCCCCTGATGTTTGCTTTTCCCCGGTTGCCTCGTTGTGTGCTTCTGGCGATCCAACAAATTGATTCTGACATCTTCTGCTTATTTTAGAGTGTCTCTGTGAGATGTGAAGTTTGAAGCTTCCTATTCCGCTAAGATTCTTCTAAACTTCTAATCTTTTAGATATTTTATTCACGATACTTCACAGAATCTGTTACATGCAATGCAGCCATATTACCTCCTGTTCACTTTTCTGGGTACAGTATTATTTAGTGGCTTACCATTTGGCAAGTAATTCATCTTGCACTAAAAATATCAACTTCCTTATGACACAAACATATTCACAAATATGGTGCCTTCTGCATCCTCAGGTACTACAGTCGAGGTCTGTGGGATAGTGCAGGACTGCACAGCGTGAAGCTTTGGCTAACATTACTACAAGCTGCGGACCATCCAGACATTTGCTTTTCATACATCCTTGCAGATGGGTCCAGCTTTGTAATGTTGTGACCTAATGTCACCATCTGCAAAGTTCATGTTCAAAACTGTACAAGTGTTTTGTTTGTTTTTTAATCACAAAAAAATAAAAATAAAAATCCATCATGTTTTAAGTGAGCTTATGGTTTTGGGGGGAGGACAGGAAAGATTCATTGTAATGACTAATCTTGGTTGTCAACTTGATATGTGTACAATCATCAGTAGAGGGGTTGCCTCCATCAGACTAGCCTGTGGCCACACATGTGGGGCATTTCCATGATTGCTAATTGATGTAGTAGCCCAGCCCACTGTGGCAAGTACCACCCCAAGGCAGGTAATGTGGGCCTGGGCTATATGAGAGAAGTAGCGAAATGTGATCCTGGGAGCAAGCCAGTACGTATCATTCCTCAGTCCAGTCATTTCAAGTGTGTTTATCTGCTTCTGACTCCCAGCTCCTTGTTCCACATGTGTTAGTATAACACGTGAGTGATACCACAGACTCAAATACTATGCAAAAGCAGAGCATTTATTCTTCAGAAATCCGGCGTGTAGGGGTCTACCATTCATCAAAATGGCGACCTGGATTAGGGGAATTGAAGGGTTGGATAGGCGTCCTTTATCCTGATTGGTTGAATCTATCTCTAGGAGTATGGGTGTCTCTGGGATTGGCTAGGGCTTTGGGGACTTTCCAGAACCGTTGCTGGAGGGAAGGGACTAAAAACTGTTGCTGACTTCTTTCCCCACCCCCACCCCCCCACCCCAGGCCAGGTGGCAGAGCAGTTCCTGATTGGCGGCCTGCAGGCTGTGATTTTTCCAGGAACTAGCTTGGTCAATTCTGGAAAACAGAAACTTAGGGATAGTCTCCTGGATTGCCAGTTTGGAACCTATCAGGTTTGGAACCTGGCTGGGTCCTCTCTCTGTTCCTCTGTCCCAATCACTGTCTAATTCATAATGTTCAATTCAATTATTCCTATTATTGTCAAGGGTATGTTGAATAATGATGATTTTTTACTGTAATACTTAGAATATATTCACTGTGTCACATAAAAACCACATTGTATCGCCATAGCCACTTTTCTAACTAAAATAATACACACCTTTTCATAATGCATTGGTGTTTTTTTCTTGAGACAACTTCCCTCTGTAGTTCAGGCTGGGGTTGAATTTATGATGGTCTTGCCTCCATCTCTAAGTGTTGGGATTATTTGTGTGTCTACCACAGTGCCCAGGTCAATAATAATCCCTTCATATATTCAGTATAACTAAAAGCGAAATGAACTTACTTAGCCAACTGTATCTACAAGCTATTTAAAATAACGTCTTTTTTTTTTTCACTTCTGCCTACTGGGTTGCCCCATCCAGCCTTACCATGGGGTGAGGTGCCTAGTCTTACTGCAACTTAATACGCCATGTTTGGTTGATATCCACAGGAGGCCTGCCTTTTTCCAAAGAGAAACAGAGGAGTGGATGATGTGGAAGAAGAGGGGAGGGTCTTGGAGGAGAGGAGGGAGGGAAACTGTGGTCTTAGTGTAATATATAAGAAAAGAATACATTTTGAAATTGTTTAAATAATGTCATTTTCACATTAAGGGACATGAAATTATCAATGTTGATTGGATGAAATGGGTGTGCTAACTTCATTATATGACCAAAGAAACAAGCTCTGTCCAGTTCAAAGGCTGCTGGCTTTGTGAACAGGTTTTCACAGGCTTTAAACTCTTCTGACAGCAGTGGCTTGTCAGAGTCGATTCAGTGGCTATAGTTTCTAAATTTAGAGAAACTGGAGGCTACACTTGAACTGTGTGAAAATTGCCTGCTGATCAATAACACAGATCATTTGTTAAACCATAGCACTGTTCCTTGCCTCAAAAAACTGTCCTGTGAATCCAAGCTTTTCAACCGTGGCTTTCTAAGTATAGTCTCTTATCCAGAGTGAGTGCTCCCTGGGAAGTCCTTAGAAGCATGCACTGAGAGATTCTAGTCTTACTACATCAGCAGGGGTAGGGGTGAAGGTAAACAAGCACACCCGCTACTGCCATACTGTACACGTGCAGTATCCCAGTCCGTAGCCACTGTCCACATGGGTAATCCTGTTCACACACCTGCCGTCTTCCAATATCGCCCCATAGCACCACAGGCATGCCTGTTCTTAAATAGACCATGTCTCATCTGTGCCGCCTGGTGGCACAGGCGTACATGTTGGCATGCCCGCCACAGCTCAAAGCTGCTGTGTGGTGGTGTGGGCACACTCGTTCCCGTGCTTGCTGTGTCTGCAGTGCGGCCATGTGCTTACCTGTTTGTACACCTGTGTCCAGCACTACCATGTGGCCATGTAGATATACCTGTTCACATGCCTGCTGTAAATCACAGTGGCAACATCTGGCAGAGCAGGAACACCTGTTTGCACTTTTGGTGTCCCAGCACCTCCGTTAACAGCAAGGGCACACCTGAGCGTGCCTGCCACTTCCCAGTGCTGCTAAGCGTCTGCATGGTCATACCCATTCACACCTATTGAGTCCCAGCACTGCTATGTAAGTAGGGCCTGTCTCTTTGTATGCCTGCCAGGTCTCAGCACTGCAGTGTGGTAGCTTGAGCATGCGCCTGACATAAAACAGGGCCTCCACCTGGCAATGTGGGCACACCTGTGGGATGTGGGCACAATGTGGGATGCCCACAGCATCCCAGCCTTGCTGGGAAGCTTCGATGCATCTGGTCATTCCTGCTATATACCAGGGCCACTACTTAGCAACATAACCAGGCCTGTTCATGTACCTGCCTTGTCCCAGTTCTACCACATGGAGCATGGGCATGCCTATTTGCATACCAGGCAGTGTAAGAAAGCCTGTTCATGCCTGCTGTGTCCCAGGGCCTTGTGTGAGAGGATGAGCAAGCCTGTTCCCAAACCTGCTATGCCCTATAACACCCCATGGCAATGGAGGCATACCTGTGTGCACACCTACTATGTTCCAGCTTCATCATGTGGTGTCATGGACATGCTTGTCCATGCACCTGTCATATCCCAGAACCAAATGTGGCAGGACTGCTTTTGCTCCTGCTGTGTCCCCACCAAGTGGCATTATAGATAAGCCTATTACTGTATCTGCATGTCCTAGCACTCCACAAGGAGGGTACTCCTGTTTACCCTTGCCATATCTCAGCTATGCTGAATAGCTACTCAGCCCTGCCTATTAACGTGTGTGAAGCCCCAGCACTACCATGTAGGACAGACACTCCTGTTTGGATGCCTACCATTCCCCAACATTGCTACCTGGTGGCTTGAGCCAGCGTTTTCACAGCAGCTGTGCACCAGCACCTCCACCTAGGGGTGCAAGCATACTTGTTCATGCACTTGGCACATCCTGGCATCAACACACAGTGGCACAGGTAGTCCTATTCACACGACTATCAAGTCCAGTGCTATCAAATTATGACATGAGCATGCGTTCGGATGCCTGCCGTGTCCAAGAGATGCCACGCATCAGCTTAGATGCACCTGTTTACATGCCAGCCATCTCCTAGTACTGCCACTCAGTGCCTGGGCGTACCTGTTCACACACCTGCCATTTCTCAGCGATGTCATGTGGCCTGAGCATATCTATGTGCACACCTGCTATGTCTCAGCAGTGTCATCTGACGGCCTAGGTATACCTGCCTATATGCCTTCCATTTCCTGAGGCAGCCACCTGTTGACAAGAGCATGCTTGTTCCTGCATTAGCAGTGTCCCAGAACTAGCATGCAGTGATTCAAAAAGCCCTGTATATATAATTGGCATTACTGCTGAGTTCCAGCAATGCCACAAAGCACCACGGGCACATTTCTTTATGCCTGCTGTGTCTCAGTGCCACCACATGGTGGTACGGAAGTGCCTGTGTGTGCCTGCCAGGTCCCAGGGCTTGACAGCATGAACATTCCAGTTTGTGTGCATGTCCTGTCTCAGCACGGTGGCAGCAAAGGCACACCTGTTCGAGTTTCTGCTGTGGCCCAGCACAGCCACCTGACACCTGTTCTCACTTGTCATCTCCCAGCAATGTTGCATGATGTAAACAAACCTTTTTACACACCTGTCATACCCCAGCTATGCCGTGTGGCAGTATGAGTGTGCCTACTCATGCCTGCTGTGTTCTGGCACTGCCACGTGGGTATGCTTGTTGGCATGCCTGCCATGTCCCTGCGTAAGGGGAGGAACGGATATTAAAATCTGGTTCCCTGATTGGTTCTTGATTTGGTCAATAAAGAAGACAAGAGCCAATTGCTGGGTGAAGGGAAAAGGGTGGGATTTCCGGGTCCCAGAAGGAAGAGGAGGGGCAGAGGGAAAGAGAGGGCTTTTCAGCAGGTTTTGGAACAGGATGCGTGCTACGACCATGTAAGATCTTGGGTGGCTGGAAACGGCGGCCTCTGCCACCAGTGGTTGGCTAAAATAGGTCAGCTGATAAGAGCCCAACAATTGTGTGATCCGGCTCATTTTAAAATGATAAACTGTCTAGTGGTTTGTTTGTTTGTTTTTTGGTTTTTCGAGACAGGGTTTCTCTGTATAGCCCTAGCTGTCCTGGAACTCACTCTGTAGACCAGGCTAGCCTCGAACTCAGAAATCTGCCTGTCTCTGCCTCCCGAGTGCTGGGATTAAAGGCGTGCGCCACCACTGCCCTGTCTAGTGGTTTTATTCCATGGGGCTAACTAAGGTGGGCAGGAGAAAGAGAGCAGCCTGGGCTATAGCTGTTGGCTTGGCAAAGCTAGCCCAGAGGGGCCAGTGGAGTGCGGACCACAGCTCCTAGATTTTCCTGATTGGGGGATGGTTGTGATGGAGTTGGAGCAAGGGGAACGGGGAGAGGTCAGAGCGCGGGCCTTGGCACCCGGCAAGAAGGTAGCGTGTTTTTAAAACTACACACAACATCCCTGTGACAGCATCTGGCAATGGGAGCATGCCTGTTCATGCGCCTGCCGTGTCACAGGGCCAACACAGGCCAGATAGGAAGACCTAATCATCTGAGTCACGGTGCTTCCTCGTGGTGGCATGAGCCTCTTGGCTCACTTGCAATATACAAGCATGCCAGTTAGCATGCTTGGTGTGTCCCCGTGAGGCTACGTGGTGTGGTGGTACAGGCATGACTCACCTGCCATACACCAGTGCCACCATGCCTGTTCGAGTCCTGCTGTGCAACAGTGCTGCCATGTGGTGGCACTGTCACACCTGTTAACACGTACGTGATCTCCCCAGTGCCACCACGTGGCAGTGAAGGATTACCTGACACGTTATAGCACAGACCACTGGTGGTACAGGCCTGCCTACTCACATGCATGCCATGTCCCAGCCTCACAATATGGAAGCATAGGAAGAGCCATCACACATCTGTCTTACACAAACACCACAATGTGCCGCCTGGGTGCTGCTCCGTGTCCACTTCTCCCCCTTGGGAGAGCCTGGCCCATTGCTGGAGGAGGGGAAGCTTAGCTGTGAAGGGTGCAACTCAGGGCCCTGGTCAGCTGTACATGCACAAACAAAGAATACACACAGAAACAGCTTCAGAGAACTGGTTTCATTTAATGGTGGGGAGAAAGGGGTATTTATGCCCCTGGGGAGGTGGGCAGAGTCTCTGGGGCAAGGTTAGTATGGCCATGCACAATTAACCAGGACGGGGGTATTGGAAAATCTGCATACTCAAGGGAGAAAACCTTAAAACTGCCTGTTTGCGGGCATGCCATGACCCCCATGTTAACATATGACAGCATAGGCACACCTCTTTACAGACCTGCTGTGTCCAAGTGCTCTGAGACAATTCAGGCATATATGTTTGAGCCTGCCATATCCCATTGCTGCCATGTGGTGGCGCAGGTATGCCTGTTTACACAGCTGCCCTGTTCCAGTATGCCATGTTTGTGTTCCTGCTGTGTGCCAGCACTCAAATGTGGCACATCTGCTGAATCCTAGTGTGATAATATTATGGGCACGGACATGTCTGTCTCCCTGCCTGCCACGACAGCGCCACTGTATTACGGTACAAGGATACCTGTTTGCATGCCTTGCCAACACATGGTGGTGCAGGCAGGACCGTTTGCAAGTCTGAGTTCTGGCACTGGGTCCTTGGCAGCATTGGTGGAAAGGCAAGCTTGTTTGTATACCTGCTGTATCCCAGTGCCGCCACATGGTGGTGCAGGCACACTAGAGGCACACCTGCCATGTCCGTTACTGTCCTGTAGTAGCCTGGACATGCCTAGTCTCACTTGCTATGGCCTAGCCTCATGCTTTGGAAGCAGGGGTATGACTGTTTGCACTCCCAGCACTAGTACCTACATACGCCTGTTTGCCTACCTGTGATGCCCCAGATCTGCCATGTGGCTGCCTGACACACCCGATCACAAGCCTGTCCGGTCCCAACACTGCCACATGGCAGCACAGATACACCAGTTTGCATGCCTGCTGTGTGCCAGCACCTCATCTGGCAGCAAGAGTGTGCCTGTTCATGCACCTGCCATGTCCCATGATGCTTTGTGGCAGCACATGTGCTTATACAGCTGCTACGTCAAAGCGCCACTATGTGCTAGCACGTGCACACCTGTTGACACACCTGTCCTATCCCAGCAGAGGCACATGTGTTACATAGGCATGCTCGTTTGCACACCTCCCGTGTCCAGGATTGCCATGTCCCAGAGTTGCCATGTGGTGGTTTGGGTAGCCCTATTCACACTTGCTGTAGTCTGGTACTGTCATGTGGTAGCACAGATGCATTTGTTTGTGCCTGCTGTGTCCCAGCCCCAAAATGTGGTGGCATGAGCAGACCTGGTCCAGTGTCTGTCAAATCCCAGGCTGACAGCCTGGTGGAATAGATATGTCTGTTTGCATGACTGTGGTGTTCCAGCACTGGCATCTTATGGTGCAGACTTCTGTTTGAACTCGAGCCATGTCCCAGCCTTGGACGCAGAAGTGTAGGCGTGCCTATTCACACCCATATCCCAGCACTGCATATTACAGCTTGGGTAACCCTATTCACACAACTGCCATGTGCCAGCACAGATGGTTTTGGCACACCTGATCACAGTGCCGCCAAGTGTTGGCAAGGGCAAACCTGTTTACACACCTGCTTTGTCCCCACTTGGCCACATGGTGGGTGGGCATGCCTGTCTGCATGGCTGCCATGTTCAAGCAATGCCATGTGGTGGCATGAGCATGCATTTGCACACCCGCTTCATTCCAGCCCGGCTACATGGCAGCACAGGCAAACCTATCAGTGTACCTCTGTGTCCCAGCAATTCCACGTGGCTTGCAAGCACGCCTGCCATGTTAATGCCATCATGTGGTAGTATGAGCACACCTATTTGTGTGTCTACTGTTTCACAATGCACAATTCACCTGGCAGTAGAGGCATAACTGTTTGCACACCTGCCATGTCCCATCAGAGCTTTGTGGTAGCTCCACCATGCCTGTTTATGCCCACCATGTCCCAGTGCCACCACACGCAGCACAGGCGTACTGGCTGGTTTTGTGTGTCAACTTGACACAAGCTGAAGTTATCACAGAGAAAGGACCTTCAGTTGAGAAAATGCCTCCATGAGATCCAGCTGTAAGGCATTTTCTCAATTAGTGATCAAGGGGGGAGGGTCCATTGTAGGTGGTGCCATCCCTGGGCTGGTAGTCCTGGGTTCTATAAGAAAGTAGGCTGAGCAAGTCAGTAAGCATTTCTCTATGGCTTCTACATCCACTCCTGCCTCCAAGTTCCTACCCTGTGTGAGTTCCTATCCTGACTTCCTTTGGTGATGAATAGCAATGTGAAAGTGTAAGATGAATAAACTCTTTCCTCCCCAACTTGCTTCTTGTCCTTGATGTTTCATGCTGGAATAGAAATCCTGACTAAGACAACAGAGATGCCTATAGTATTGTCCCAGTAACAGCACATGGCAGTGGGACACACCTGTTCATGCACCCACTATGTTCCACCTGCCATGTCTGAACACCAAAACATGGTGGAGCTTGCAGACCAACTCATGTGTCTGCCGAGTTCCCAGTACAGATACAGTGGCAGCACAGTCGTGCCTGCATTCACACCCACCATGTCCAAGAAACGCCATGGGTTGTCAAGAGCACACTTTGTGCATGTCTGACATGTCCCGGCACCACCAAGTGGCAGGGCGGGCACACCCGTTCCCATGCCTGATGGGTCCCAGTGATGATATGCTGGGGAGTGGGCACACCTGTTTGCACACCTGCCACTTCCAAGGCTGCCACATGGTAGCACAGGCACACTTATGAGCTTGATATGTCCCAGGGCCACTAACTAGGGGCACAGACATGCCTGTTTGCATGCGTGCGTGTCCTATCTCGGCCACTTGGGAAGCATAGGCATGCTTGTTCATGACTGCCATGTTCCAGAGCCACCATTCAGGAGCAAGGCATGACTGTTTGCCTGCCTCCATGCCCCAGTACCACCAAAGACTCCTATACACACAGCTTCTGTGTTGCAGGACCACCAAGTGGCTGCATGGGAGTGCCTAGTCCTCTCTACCTCATCCTGACACCGTCTAGTGGTAGCATGGTCCCAGCACTGCCAAGTGACAACATAGCATGCCTAGCCGCACTGCAACTATGTCCAGTCCCAGTATGTGGCAGGGCAGATAGGCATTTCCATATGTCTGCCATGTCCCAGCACCATTGTGTCAGCACAGGCATGCCAGTTGATGAGCCTGCTGTGTTCCAGCGGCAGTACATGGAATGTGTGTTCGTGTGACTGTCCACGGGAGGGAATGGGCATACGTGTTCACCTCCATTCTGAGTCACATCGACGCAGAGTGACTGCCCACCCTTGTCTGCATGCCTGTCACGTCCCTGGGCTGCTACATAGTGGCACAGGCATACCTTTGCTGTGTCTGAGCACAACCACTTCCCAGTGTGGACATGCCTCCTGATGGCATGACACGCATGTTCACATCCCTGCCATCTGTGTCCCAGCACTGGCACACAATGCTGTACATGGGACTGTTCTCCCATCTGCTGAGTTCCCGTGCTACCAAGTGGCTGTGCAGCTATGCCTACTTGCACACCAGCCAGGTCTAAGCAATGCCATGTGTTGGCCCGGGCACACCTCCTCTCTCACCTGCCGCGCCCCAATGCCATCAGGTGTTGGCACATGCGTGCTGGTTCATACACCTACCATGTCCTGGCATTGCAACCTGGAAGCAAGGGCATGCCTGTTTCCATGCCTGCTATATCTAATCACCACCAAGTCATGAAGTGATCGAATAGCTCAACCCCTGCTTTATCATAGCGCTGCCATGTGGGGCACATGCAGGATTCTTTGCATGTCTGCTGTGTCCCATCACCTTTGTGTGGCAGCATGGAATGCCTGTCCACACAACATTCACGTCCCCACTTCACCATGTAAGGGCAAAAATAGGGTTATTCATGTATCAACCAAGTCCCAATGCTGCCAGGTGGTGGCACAGCCACACTCCTTTGCACCCATGGAAACATGCTAGCACACCTGTTTCTACACACACACACACACCTGCCATGTTCCAGCTCTGGCACCTGCTGTCATGGCTATACATATTCATGCTCATGGCATGTTGCAGTGTAGAAGCATGAACATAGCTGTTTGCACCCCCATCGTGACCCAGCAATGAATTACGCAGTCCGGGTATGGCTGTTTGTATACACACTGTGACTGGCACTGCTACCTGATAGCCATGGCATACCTGTTCATACATCCGCCACATCCCAGGACCACCACATGGCAGCCTTGGCTCACCTGTTCACATCTCTAATGTGTCCAGGTGCCTCCACTCGGTGGCATGACCATGCCTGTGCACATGCTAGCTTGTAACATTGCCACCATCACCACCTGCTTGTCCACAGGCCTGCCATGTCCTGTCACCACAAACCAGAAGTATGGCATGCCTATTCAAGCACCTGCTGTGTTCTAGTGAGGCTGTGTCTGTTTGCACACCTGCGATGTCCCAGGGAGGTGCCACACAGAGGCAATGCCACTCCTGTTTGCATAACTGCCAGGTCAGCAATGCCTCCAAACAGTATGAAGATGCCTGGGCCAGGGATAGTGGTGTACACTTTTAGTCCACTTGGGGGGGGGGCGCCGAGGCAAGAGGATCTCTGTGAGTTCAAGGCCATCCTGGTCTACAAAACAAGTCCAGGACAGCCAGGGCTGAGTTACACAGAAAAACACAAAGTACAAACTGTCTCGAAAAAAAAAAAAACAACCAAAAAAGAATGGAAGGGAGGGAGGGAGGGAGGGAGGGAGGGAAGGAAGGAAAAGGGAAAAGAATGGAGATGCCTATTTGCTTATCTGTTTTGCAAGCCTTTAGTGTCACATGGAGACACAGGCCTGGCTGTCCAAGCCTGCCATGTACCAGGATTGCCAACTGGTAGTATGACCTACCTGTCCATACACCTGCCATTTCCCAAAGTCAACACACAATGGCATGAACAGAACTATTTGCAAGTCTGCCAAAGTTCAGCACTGCCACACAGCGGTGCAGCATGCTAGTCCATGGTATGGTCATGTATGTTTATGCTAGTCTGTGGTAAGAACTTCCATGTAGTGGCACAAGCAAGCCTCTTCTTGACTGTTGTGTCCCAGGCCCGTGATGTGAACTGTGAGCATGCTTGCTTGCACCCCTGTGGTATCCCAGCACCTGGGTATGCAGCCTGGGTACACCATCTGCACACTTGCCATGTTGCAGCCTTGACACACCTAATCACAAGCCTGCTGTGTCCCGCCCCTGCCATGTGGCAGCAGAGTCACACCTGTTAGGCACTTTGTATGTACCAGTGTTTGTTAGCAGGTGGTGGACGGCGCATGCCTGCTCTGATGCCTGTCATGGCAGTTCTGCTGTCTGGCGGCACAGGCATGTTTGTTAGAGTGCCTGTCTCATCACAGCTTTGGGGCAGCAGGAGCATGCCTGTTTGCATGTGATGTGGCACAGTACTGACATGTGGTGACATGGACATGTGTGTTTGTATGCCTGCCATATCCAATAGCTACCACATGGTCCAAAACACCAAACACGAATCAGTAGCAGTGGCTCGATCCAGAAGAAACAAACCACAAGGCTCTGCCAAATCAGCACAAGTCCATGGAAGCACCAAGAAGCAGCTGGGATACCACGAGAAGTTCTCTGGCACTTTTCTCTCTATGACGTCATGACAAGTGAAGATCGGCAAAGACCAGGAAGGCGTTGCCAGGTGAACAATGCAAGAGCATCCTCTCACTCACTCTCTGTGGGGTTATGTTTATATTCCTTCTAAACATCTCACACCCTCTCAAGTGTACACCCCAGCAATCATGCGCCCTTTCACAAGACAGCTTCCGGAAAAACATCACATGACACAACTGAGTCTCCAAGAAGACCAGAAATTTCTGCTTCACATGTGGCACATGCATGCCTGCTCACCATATCCTTGCCACCACACCATATCACCATGTCATGCCTGTCCATGAATCTGCCATGTCCCACATAGTGGCACAAGCACACCTGTTCATGTCTGCCATGTCTGAGCACCACTACACTCTGATGTGGGCATGCCCAATATGACATATTCAGGGGCCACCACATGTATCATGGCACACCTCTTCACGTACTTTCTGTGTTCCAGTGCCAAGACATGGTGGTGTGGGATGCCTGTTCTCACATGTACCAAGCTCCAGGACTGTCACATGCCTGCACGGGTATGCATGTTTGCACGCCAGCCATGTCCAAGTCATGCAATGTGTCAGCCTGAGAGTGACTCCTTTCTTACCTGTCATGTACCAGTAATGACCAGTGGTGCCTGTTTGCATGCCTGCTGTGTCCCAACAATAAAACAGCTGCCATGTTCTGTGTTGCCGCGTGGTAACACAGACGAACCTGTTTGCATGACTGCATGTCCCGTCACTGCCACATGTAGTACAAGCACAACTGTTCAAACTATGTCACAGTGTCATCACCTGGAAGCATTAGAAGAACTGTTTACACCCGGGACTTCCCCCAGTAGCACCATGCGGTCGTTTAGCATGGCTGTTTATACAATATCTGTGTCCTAGCACTGTCATGCAGGGCTGGCACAGACAAGACCTATTCAAACATCTACTGAGTTCTAGGGCCACCGTGTGGTGGGACAGCATACCTCTTCAAACCTGTGGAATCCCCCAACACCACCAAGAAGCAGAGATGACACACCTATTTGCACATGTCCTAGCTCTGGCACCTTCCATAGTAGGCACGTCTGTTCGCATCCATGCCATGTCCCAGCCTCAAAATGTGAAAATGTGGACATAGCTGTCTGCACTCCTGCTGAATCTCAGTAACACAATACGTGACCTGGGTATACCTGTTTGCACACCTGTTGTGTTCCAGCACTGCCACCTGGTATCCTAGGCACGCCTGTTCACACATCTGATATGTCCCGGGACTATGACATGGCAGCCTGAGCTCATCTGTTTGCATGCACACCGTACCCCAGTATTGCTATGTGGTGGCATCCACAATACCATGTGTGTGCCAGCCCTATAACATCACTGCCGTGTGACGATGTGAGCCTGCTTTCTTCACATGTCTGCCATGTCCCATCACCATAAAGTGGTGGCAGAGCATGTCTGATCACACACCTACCATGTCTCAGCATCATCACATGGCCATGCCCATTTGCACAACTGCTATGTTCTCAGTGCCTCCAGATGACAGCATGGCATACCTGTTCATGCAACAGCCATGTCCCAGTGCTGGCACATGGCTGTTTGCCTGACCACTTTGTCCAAGAAACACCACTTGGCATCACAAACACACACGTTTGCATGCCTGCTGTGTGGCAGCATTCTACTCGGTGGATCAAGCATTTCCGTTCACATTCCTTCTGTGTCCCAGCAATGCCACGTTGTGATGCAGTCATGCCTGTTTGCCAGCCTGCCATGTCAGTGCCTGGTCACAGAATGAAGATGCTTGTTTGCACACCTGTTCACACGCTTGGTGTATTCCAGTGCCACCATGTGCTGACTGGGTACACCTGTTTACACACCTGCCATGTCCCAGAGCCAGGACATGGTAGCCTAGGCTTGCCAGTTCACATACATGTAGAGTATCAATATGTGACAGCCTGTGTCATCTTCCCAGGCCACCACATGGAGGTGTGGGCATGACTGTTTGCACCCCTGCTGAGTTCCAGCACTACCACTTAACATTGTGCACACATCTGTTCCCTTGTATGCCATGTCCCAGTGCTGCCACATGGATCATGGGCATGTTCGCTTCTATGTCTACCATGTCCCAGCACTGTCATATACTGGGTAGGTACACAGTTCCCATGTGTGTTCTGTCCCAGTGACACATCTTGGCTGTGCATTGCTATGTGTGCCATGTCCCAGTTCTACCACATGTAGCATGTGCACAGCTGTTCCCACACATGCCATGTCCCACCCAACCCAGTCGTATGGTGGTGTGTGCATGCCTGTCCCAATACAAACCATGTTGCAGCAGTGCCACACAACAAGTGTCCCTGGACCTTGGCCTGCCTTGTCCCAGCATGACCATGTGATGGATGGGGTTGGCATGCTTGCTCCTACATATGCCATATCCAAGTGCTGACACATAGTGGCATGGGAACACCTGCTCCCATGTGTGTTATGTCCCAGTGCTGATATATGTCGGTGTTCATATATATGTCTGCTCCTATACATGACATTCTAACACTACCACATGATAGCATGGTCACATGTGTTCCCATGAGTGCCATCCTCATGATTCCACATGACAACATAGGACTTGCATTTACATGCCCATGCCATCCAGTAATGGCATAGCACGTGTGTTCACATGTGTGCCATGTCCCAGTACCATTATGGGATGGCACAGGTACACATGTGCACATATGTGGTATTCTAGCATTGTCACATGATCTTGAGAGCATCCGTGTTCATACATAGACCATGCTCCAAAGTCATCACACAGCAGAATATGTATGTCTGGTGACACATGTGGCATGGCTTAGATCAATCAGATGGCAGCTTGGACACACATGTTCAGACCCATGCCATGTCCTGGTGCCATCACTTATTAGTGTGCACGAGCCTGTTCTTTCACATGCCATGACCTAGCAGTGCCAGGTAGTTATGTGGGCACACCTGTTTGCACACATGCCCTGACCAAGAACATCATGCAGCGGCATGGGTAACCTATTCACACCTTCTATGCCCCAATGCCATGGCCTGGCAACATGGATGTGCCTGTTTGCATACCTGTAGTGTCCTAGCATTAACACACAGTGGTATGGGCAGGCCCATTTGTAAATCAGCCAAGTCTCAGTGCCACCATGTGTTGGCATAGCCATATCTGTTCACACCTGTGTTGTATCCCAGGGCCAGTACCTTGTGGCACAGGCGCACCTATCTATGCACGAGGCACGCTTGCTATGTCCCAATGCTGCATTGTGGAAGCAGAGGCAAAACCATTCATGTACTTGCTACATCCTGCATCAACAAATGCTGCCTGGCTATGCCAGTTCCCACACACTGTTTCCCGGGGCCTCTATGCAGTGGTTTTGGCACAACTGTTTGTATATTGGCCAAAGTCCCAGTACCACATACACGAGCTGTTTCTCAGAGCCTCCACGTGGTGGCACAGGCATGCCCGTTTGTGTATCTACTGTGTCTCAGTCCAGCCATGTGCTGCCTGGCAATGTCTGTTAGCATGCCTGCCATGTACAGGGCTGCAATGTGTCAGTGTAGCATGGTTGTTCACACATCTGCCATGTCCCTGACTGCCCTGTGTCAGCTCAGCCTCTGTGCCTTCTGTGTTCCTGCCATTTCCTATCACTTACATGTTACAGCATAGGCAAGTCTGCTTGTACGATATGAAGTCCCAAGACTGTAACATGGCAGCGAGACCACACCTATTTGCTCCTGTGCCATCTTCCAGTGCAATCACAGAGCAGTGATGTCTCACCTTCTGCACACCTGCTGTATCCCAGCGTAGGCATCTGGTGGCATGGCCGTGCCTGTTCATACCTATGCCATGTCCCAGATTCACAATGCGGAAGTGTAGGCATGTCTGTTTGCATCCTTGTTGTATCCCAGAACCAATATGTGGTCTGAGTACGCCCATGGACTCACCTGTAGTATCTGAGAATGACCACATGGCAGCCCGGGCTCACCTGTTCATGTGTGTGCTATGTCTTAGCACCATTCTGTGGCAGTGTGGGCACATGTGAACACATGTGCCATTTCCCAGCACTGTCTCGAGGTGATGGGTGTGGGCATGCATGTTCACATGCAAGCTGGATCCCAGTGATGTCCCCTGGCGGTGTTGGCATGCATTTCTACACATAAGCAGTATCCCTATGCCAACCCGTGGCAACCTGGACAGACATATCCAGAAGTATGCAATGTTACAGGGTTGTGTTGTGGTGGTATAGGCACCCCTGTTCACATCTGGGCCATGTGTCCCAGGACCATCACATAGTGGGATGGGCACAACTGTTGACACACATGCTTGTTCATACCTCCATCATGTGGTAGCTTGGACATACCTATTTGGACACATGTCATGTCCCAGCACCATCACATGGGTGGTGTGGGCACACCTATTTACACACATGCATGGCTCAGAGCCATCGTGTGGGACATGGTCACACCCATTCCCATCCATGCTGTATTCCAGAACTATCAAGTCGTGGCATGCATGCACCTTCCCTGTTTCCTCATGTTCCATGACCTAGTGCCTAGGGTCCCAACACTGCTACATGATGCTATATTCGTGCCTGCTCCTACACATGCCCTATCTAAGAGTCACAATGTGGTGACATGGGAACATCTGCCCTACATGTGCCATATTCCAGTACCACCACATGGCAGTGTGGACACGTGTTCTCACACATTCCCTAACCCCATGCTGCCACATGGCGACACTGGATGCATATCACATGTGGTGTACCACATTCCAGTGATGACAGATAGTGTTGTGGACATGGCTGTCCCCATGCATGCCATAGTCCAGTGTTATCGTGTGGCGGCATGTGCCCTCCTTGTTCACATATACACTCTGATCCAAACCCTCATGTGGTAGTAGTGAGAGCATGCTTGTTCACATGTATGCCCTGTCCTAGGGCCACCTTGTAGTGCTGTGGGCACATCTGGTCACACACATACCCGTCTGAGAGCTGTCCCATGGACACATGTTCACAATGTGACCAGCCCGTGGCAGCCAGGGTAAGCCTTTTCAAACAGGAGCCGAGTGTCCACACCATCTTCTGGTAGCGTGAGTACTCCTGTTCCCACACGTGCCTTGTTCCGGTGCTGGCATTTAGTGGTGTGGGCATGCCTGTTTCCCAGGACCGCTGAGTTGCAGTATGGGCAGGTCTACTCCTGCATGTGCTATCTGCCAGCACCACCAGGTGGCTGTATTTGCATTTCTACTTCTACACATACGGAGACCCAGGACCACCCCAAGGCAACGTGGTCATGCCTGCCTCTGCCTTGCTGTGTTCCAGCACCACCAATTTTGCCACAGCCCATCATGATACTGTGGTTGTGTAGCTACACATGTTCACACACCAGCTGTGTCCTATCACCGACCCAGAGCAGTGTGAGTATATGTGTCCATAAATGATTCTTGTTTAAACTCTCCGTCATGTAGCAGCATGGGTACACGTGTTCACACAAAAGCCATGTCCCAACACCGTTGTGTTGTGGTGTGGGTGTGCCTGTTCACATGCAAATGTGTACCTACGCTGTGTCTCCCCCCCCCATCCTGAACTGCCAGCGGTGTGAGCACATATGTTCATACCTGAGATACATCTGAGCATCAAACCCTGGTTGTGTTTTCATGCTGGTTCACATGTGAGCCACGTCCCAGTGTTGTCTTGTGGCGGGGGGAGGGGCACACCAGTTTGTACACAGCTCGTGTCTCAGCTGCATGCCCTGGTGCCATTGGCTCATGTGTTCTCACATAAGCTGCGCCTTAGCACCATGCGTGGCATAGACATATTTGTTCACACATATTTTGTGCCCAAGTCTGTTCTGTGGGCATGAGCACACCTGTTAACACACATACTATCCCCCAGCACTGCTGTGTTGGTGTGGGCATGCCTATTCACATGCATACCATGACCCAGCCTGTGGGAAGCCGCCTGAGCACCCACATTCGCCATTACAAGATGGCGCCTACATTCGGCCGAGGACAAGTTGTAAACAGGCTAGTGCGCATGCACCTGGTAATTTTCCACCTCAGAGTCTCAGCCTCTCTCGTGGCGGCATCTGGCCTGATGTACGGGGAGCCAATGGGAAGCTCCATGTCCCAGGCAAGCGCTGTGACCTATATAAGGGACGGGCGTTCTATTGTTCGGGGTCTCCACTCGTGGCAAGCTTATGCTCTCCCTCTCAAGATGCATTAAAGCTTTACTGCAGAAGGATCCTATGTGTGCCGCGTCGTTCTTGCTAGCGAGACCGTAGCGCGGGACACCAGCCCCCTCTCATGGTGGTATGAGGGCCACGCCCCAGCACTGTCCTGCAGTATCATGGACATAGCTGATCACACATGACTCGTATCACAGCACTGTCCCCTGGCAGAATGGGTATACATGTTCACACAAAAGCCATGTCTTAGTGCTGTCTTGTAGTGGCATGCATGGTCGCATGTGTTCCGACATGAGCCAAGTTCCAGTGCCATCCTATTGAGGCATGGGCTCACATGTTCTCATGCAGGCCATGTCCCTGGACCATCTCAAAATGACATAGACATGCCTGTTCACATACATGTTGTGCCCCAGCACCATCCCAGTGTGTGAGCATACCTATTAATGAGTGCCATGCCCAGACTGTTATACATGGTTAGATCTATTTACATGCAAGCCGTGACCCCATTCTTTCCCGTGGCAGCATGGGCACATGAATTCATACATCAGCTAGGTCCCAGTACCTTCCCATAGTGGCATGTATGTATGTACATGTTCACACGTCAGCCATACACTAGTACTATCACATGGCACCGTGGGCATGTGTGCTCACACTAGACCCATGTCACAAAAGCATCACAAGGATGCACGGGCTCACATATTCATATGTACGTCGTGTTCCAGCACCCTCACTTGGCGATGTGGACGTCACGTGCACATGGGCGCCAGGTTCTAGGGCCTCATGTGATGGTTTTACAATGCCATTACTTGGTGGTGAGGGCATGGCTGTTCATATGCATACCATGTGCCAGCACAGCCACATGGTGTGGGCACGCATCTTCACACACATGGTGTGTTCCAGTACCACCACATGGTAGTATGAGTGAGCATTCCTGTTATCACATGGGCCATCTTCCAGGGCCATCACTTAGCCATATGGGCATGCCTGCTCCCCTGTAGCCATGTCCCAGTGTCACCACGTAGCAACATTGGCATGTGTGTTCACATGTGTGCCGTGTTCTGGTGCTGCCAATGGCAGCATGGGTGCCATGTCCATAGCCTCACACATGTGATATATTCTGGCACCATCACATAGTGGCCATGAACATGGATGTTGGCATGCATGTCATGTCCCAACACTGTCCTAAGGTGACATGGATTATGGGTTTTCATATAAGTCATGTGTCAGTGCCATCGCATGTCAGTATGGGCACATGTATTCACATGCAAGCCATTTCCTAGTGCTATTGATCAGCAGCTTGTGCACACACAAGCAGTGTCCCAGCACTATCTTGACATGGCTTTGGCACACACATTCACACATGTGCAAGGTTCCAGTGCCACCACATAGTGATGTGGGCATGGGCATGAGTGTTCACAAGCATGCTATGTCCCACAGATGTGTATGTTTGCATGCTGTGTCCCAACACAGTCCTGTGGCAGCAAGGTTATGCAAGTTCCTATCCAAGCCATGTCCCATCACCATCATGTGGTAATGTGGTTTTAAGTGTTTACCCATGAGCTGTGTCCCAGTGCAGCAACACGGCCGTGGGCGAACATATGTTCACACACTAGCCATGTCTCGGCACCATATATGGGCACATAATGACACACATAAGTCATGTGCAAACACATGTGGCAAAGTATGGGTGACATAGATATACATACTTACATGTATGTATACTTACATGTGTACCATGTCCCAGCACCATCCTGTGGTATTGTGGTCACACCTGTTCACACACACACCATGTCCCAGCACTATTCCATGGTGGCATGGGCACACATGTTCACATGATACCCAGGGGCATCAATTGGGGGGTTGGTTGTGTCTCAGTTCCATGTGAGCTGTGTCTAGTTCCAACCAACGGCAGCATAGCCACACAGATTCACACAGCTGGGTCCCAGTGCAGAGCCATAGCTGCATGTGTTCACAATTGAGCTGCGTCCTAATACCACCACATGTAGGCATGGGTGTGCCTGTTCACCTACCTGCTTTGTCCCAGCACTGTCATGTGGTGTTATAGACATGAGTGTTCGCATGTGTACTATGTTCCAATGTTGTGCCTTGGCAGCACGTAGACGTGTGTTTACACGTGGTGTTCCAACACCAACATGTGGTTGCACATTCATGCATGTTCATACAAAATCCATGCCCCAGCCTCATCATTTGAGGCATGGACACATGTTCACATGTAAGTCATATCCTTGGACTGTCATGTGGCAGCATGGGTATGCATGTTCACATGTAAGCCACGCCCCGTGCCATCCTGTGTCAGCACATTCACACAAGTGTCATACTCCCTTTTTGGCATGTGCGCGCATGTTCACCTGTCAGGAGTAAGTATTATCATAAGAGGCCAGGATGGTAAAGGGTAAAAAGGGTGGGTATAGCAAAAATCTGTGGGTTTTATAGGGAAGCTCTGCAAGGAAAAGGCAGCCTAGCCCCAGGGCTGGAGAGTTTGTGGTAGGGTCAGGGTATGCCAGCCGTACCCTGGAACAGGTAGGGACTGAGGGATGCTGGGAGAACCTGGCATCCAGTTCTGCTTCCGTATGTTAAATAGGCACCTCAGTTAGCCACTTGATCCTGGTTTGAGACCTACCAGCAAGGAGTGAAGGGAGAGAAAGTACGGAACGCATGTATGAAAATGCTCTAAGACATCTTGCTGTTCTATGAGCTAATTAAAAGTATACTACGTGTGAGGGTTTGTATATGCTTGGCCCAGGGAGTGGCACTGTTAGGAGGTGTGGCCTTGTAGGAGTGGGTGTGGCCTTGTTGGATTAGGTGTGGCCCTGTTGGAGTGGGCGTGGCCTTGTGGGTGTGGGCTTTAAGACCCTGGTCCTAGCTGCCTGGATGTGAGTATTCTGCTAGCAGTCTTCAGATGAAGATGTAGAACTCTCAGCTCCTCCTGCACCATGCCTGCCTGGATGCTGCCATGTTTCTTGCCTTGATGATACTGGACTGAACCTCTGAACCTGTAAGCCAGCCTCAATTAAATATCATCCTTTATGAGAGTTGCCTTGGTCATGGTGTCTATTCACAGCAGTAAAACCCTAACTAAGACACTATGGTATAAACATTTTTAAATACATTGAAAAGAATATCATGTATCATGACCAAGTAGGTTTCCTCTCATGCAAAGATACTTCAGCATATACAAATAAATAAATGTAATACACCATATAAATAAACTCAAGGAAAGATATCACATGATTATCTCGATCATTACAGAAAAGGCCTTAATGAAGTTGGACTTGCCTTTGTGAGGAAAGTCCTGGCGAAATAGGAACCTGAGGACCTCACCTCAAAATAATAGAGACAATGGAAGGAAATTGAGAACAGTTGGACATCTGAACTCTTTTTCTCTGCTAATTTCTATTTTTGTTGCATTCTTCTTATGATTTATTTAGTCCCCTTCTCCTTTTCATTTTAATTTTTGAGACTATCACCCATGACTACTGGATTTACATCATCTCTACCCTTCCCTCTTCAACCCCCCCTGAGTCCCTCCCCCTACTCCCTCTCAAGTTCATGGCAACTGCTACAATTGTTTTCACTACACACACACACACACACACACACACACACACACACACACTACAGAGCCAACTTAGTGTTGCTCTTATACATGTCTGTTTAGGGCTAACCACTTGGGTTTGTAGCATCTATCGGAGGCCTGTCCCTGAAGAAGACTGACTACATCTCTACATCAGTCATTGATTACCTGTATCTCTTCATCTACGCGTGGGGCCTTGTGAGACCTCCTCTACCCACGTCAGTACGGCAACTGGTGTTATCATTATATAGGTCTTGTCTAGGCAACAATATTTTAGAAATTTAATAGGTATTGCTACCCTGTCATATCTAGAAAACACTAACTCATAACAGTTATGAGTCCTGTTCCTCTGGCTCTTACAGTTTTTCCGTCACCTCCTCTGTGATAGCCCATGAGACTTGGGTGTAGGGGTTGTGTTACAGATGTACCAGTTGGGACTGTGCACTCCATAAGCCACTAATTTTCTGCATTCTGACCAGTTGTAGATTTCTGTAGTAGCCCCCTTCTGTGGCTTGAAAAGAAGCTACTTGTTGAGGGGTAGGAATTACATTTGTCTGACTGTGAGGATGAGTATTTAGAATACAGTTATAAATGGTATGTTTAGAAAATATTAGTAGAAGGTTCTCCTTTAGGGTCTATGACTTCATTGCCATAGATGGCTGGATTAGCCAGGACTCCAGTACCAGACTTGAATTCCCCCCTACAGAACAGGACTTACGTCTAACTAGCCAGCTGCTGGTTACCCTCAAGATAACAGCACTACTATTGAACTGTTGGGGATATACTGCCCAGCCAGTCACTGCTGTGGTCCCCAGGCTTTGTAGTTAGATGGGACTATTGATTGCTTCTCTTCCTTGGCAGGTTACATAGCAACTTTGGATACAGTGAGAGCTAGTCCTCACAGAAGAAGCGTCTATGTCAGTCCTAAGCCCTGCGGCTTAAGGATGTGGTGCCTTCAGCAATAGGGTTTTACATTATGGTTCTAGGGGGCAAGTGAGGACAATCCCAATGGCCTATATTATTTCGAGAATCTCTTGCAACTTCCTGGGTAACAACTCAAGGGGAAATTACCCTGTACCTGGTACTAGGATTTCAGTTGGATAGTCTATGGCTCTGAAAGAAGCATTATCACCCTATGTAGCATAATTACATCTTTTATATATTATTATTATTGTTATTATTTTTAACATAGATAATATGTGTGTGCATGCATGTGAGATTTACATATATATATGTGTATATATGTAAGCTTATACATGTTTTCCTATGCCTTTAGTGTTATTTCTCCTTCTCTCTTGCTCTGCATTGTCCTCCCCACCTCTTCCCAGTTAGAATACCTACCCCCAGTTTTCTCCCTCCTCCATTATATTCCTGTCTTAGCTAAAGCAAAGAACAAGAGAATGATATAAAAGGACAAAGATAAGAAAGGAAAAGTTGAATTATCCCTATTCATCATTGGCATGATCCCATGTCTAAAAGACCACAGAGACCCTACAAGAAAACTCCAAGATCTAATACTTTTTGTGAAGTTACAGAATGCAAAACCAACACCCGAGAACCAATAGTTTTCACACCAGTTACAAATTTGTTACGATACAAATTAGGAGGAAAAAGAAAATCTCCTGACCACAAATCTAAATAACAAACAAACAAACCTAGGAATCAACTTATCTGCCTTTGTTAGGGTTTCTGTTACGCTGATGAAACACCATGACCAAAAGCAACTTGAGGAAGGAAGAGTCTTCTCACTTACACTTCTACAGAGCAACTATCACCAAAGGGAGTTGGGGCCAGGAGCTCAAAGAGAATAAAGAACCCAGAAGCAGGAGCTGATGGAGGACTGTTGCTTACTGGCTTGCTTCCCATGACTTGCTCAGCCTGCTTTCTCATAGAACTGAGGACCACCAGCCCAGGGATGGCACCACCCACCATGGGCTGGACCCTCTCCTATCAATTACTAATTAAGAAAATGCCCTATAGGTTTGTCTACAGCCTGATCTTGTAGAGGCATTTTTTTTTTCAAGTGAGGTTCCCACTTCTCTGATGACACTAGCTTGTGCCAAACTGAATGGAAATGGCTACCATAGGATCATAGGGAGTGATACTACTTGCAAGGATTAGGACAAGTGGCCTTGTTCGACTGGTATGGCCTTGTTGGAGGAGGTGTGTCACTGGTGGGGTAGACTTTGAGGATTCAGAAACTCAAGCCATGCCCAGCCTTCCTCTCCCTCCCCTTCTCTCTCTCTCTCTCTCTCTCTCTCTCTCTCTCTCTCCCTCCCTCTCTCTCTTTCTCTCCCTCTCTCTCTCTCCCCCCTCTCTTTCCCTCTCCCTCCCCCCTCTCTCTCCCTCTCTCTCTCTCCCTCTCCCTCTCCCCCCTCCCTCTCTCTCCCT
>JADRCH010000082.1:8267390-8409558 GCA_019843965.1 Rhynchomys soricoides
CCCTCTCTCTCTCCCTCTCCCTCTCCCCCCTCCCTCTCTCTCCCTCCCTCTCCCTCTCCCCCCCTCTCTCCCTCTCCCTCTCCCCCTCTCTCTCTCCCTCTCCCTCTCCCTCTCTCTCTCTCCCCCTCTCTCCCTCCCTCTCTCTCTCCCTCTCCCCCCTCTCTCTCTCCCTCTCCCTCCCTCTCTCTCTCTTCCTCTCTCTCTCCCTCTCCCTCTCTCTCTCTCTCTCCCTCTCCTCCCTTTCTCTCTCTCTCTCTCTGTCAATCCAGATATAGAACCCTCAGCTACCTCTCCAGCACCACACCTGCCTGCACACTGCCATGCCTCCCATCATATTGATAATGAACTCAAACCTGTAAACCAGCCCCTGTTAAATGTTTTCCTTTATGAGAGTTACCATGATCATGGTGTCTTTTCACAGAATTAAAAACCCTGAAACAGTTGACCAAAAATAATATTTTTAAATGGCTCTGTTACAGAAGCACACTTCAGAGTCAATGCAAATCCCATCAAAATCCTACTGATGTTCTTCATAGAACTGGAAAAAACTAAAAGGTCATATGGAAACACAAAAGACCACAGCTACCCAAAGCAATGCTAGTCAGAAAGAGCATTACTGATGGTATCTCAATATCTGACCTCAAATTATACTACAGAGCCATGGTGACAAAGACAGTCTGATACTGACAAGCAAACAGACCTGTGGACCAGTCAAAGAGAATGGAAGACTCTAAACTAAAGCCACATAGCTATGGTCACTGGTGCTCCACATACACCGGAAAAGAGTCTATTCTACAGATGTTGCTAGTAAAACTATATATCTACACCAAAAATCTACATCTATATCTATAGATTGATACATAGATATATGGACCAAAGACATGAAAAGTTGAAACATTGAAACTTCATGACTACACTTCAAAATATAGATACAGACAAGGACTCTAATAACACAGGACATAGTACATTAACAAACGAGACTACAGGAAATTAAAAAGTATGCTATCAGCAGGGCAATCAGCTAGCCTACAGAACGGGCAAACATCTTTGTCAGCTAACTATACCTAAGATGGGGGTGCTAATACATAAATCCGTGCAGAAACACCAAAAATCAAAAGTTCCAATCAGTAAATAAACTGAACAGACAGTTCTCAAAAGAAGAAACACAAAATTGCTAATAATTTCCTCTTAATGTTCAACATAGCTCTCCATAAAATGCAAATTGAGCTAGTTTGAAATTCCACCTCACCCATTCAGAACACTGTTATCAAGAAACTGGACGACAACAGGCACCGGCAAAGGATGTGAAGAGAGAGGAACATTTACCCCATGCTGGCTGGGGTGTAAACTAGAGCAGCCATTGGGGAAATTAGCATAGCAGGCTCTTAAAAATTAATAATGGAGCCAGTGAGTTGGCTCGGTGTTGTAAATGCACTTCCCACACAGGCACAATGACCTAAGCTCAATTCCTGGTACCCACAAAAAGCTGAATACAGTAGTAGGTTTCAGTACTCCCCGCACTCTCAGAGCAAGATGGGAGGCAGAGACAGGAGAATTACTCAGAAGCCGTCCAGCTAGCCTAGAGTAGGACGTAGATTGGCAGAAACAACAAAGAAACTGCTTTGACAAGGTGGAGGGGGAGAACCAAGCTCTTGAAAGCTGTCCTCTGACCCCCATGTGCACACCATTGTATGTGTGCGCGCACATGCAGGAATAAACCCAACAATGATAAATAAAATGTTTTACTTTAAAAATTGAACCTACCACACAATCCAGCTATACCGACTCCCGAGCGTACACCCGAAGGACTCTCTGTATCCCTACCTAGAGACACCTGGGCATCCTTGTTTACTGATGCCTTATTTGTAATAGCAAGGAGGCAGGATCAGCCTAGATGTCGGTCAACAGTTGGACAAATGTATAATAAATATGCAGTATATATAGATAGTGCAATTCATTTAATGCTAAAGAAAAATGAGATTTGCAAGAAAATAGATGAATCCGAAAAGTATTATATTAAGCCAGATAACCCACACTCAGACAAATACTGCATGTTCTTTCTCAGGGGCAGAGCTTAGCTTTTGTGTGTGTGTGTGTGTGTGTGTGTGTGTGTGTGTGTGTGTGTGTGTAAATGGGGAGACCATGGGGAAGATGGGGAGCAATCGCACTCATGTGACCTGGAGGACGAAGGTAGGATCATGGAGACGAACTGGCACAAGAGAGTAAAGAAATGGTGGAGAAGACAAGAAAAGGAAAAACCAACAAAAACAAACTTTCATTTTAAAATGTCATACAATGAGTACGGTTCCATCTGCGAGACATGGTGCTAGACAGATCGTGACAGGGTCCCTTAGCGCCCTGTTCTCTCCACGCCGCAGCTTCTGGGCTTCTTCTGCAGTTTACATAACAGCAGAGAGAAGATGGCCACTGGGAGTCCAGAAATTAAGTGGGATTCCCGCCCTCCCAGCACAGTCGGGTAAAATGGAATAGTCACAATCCCCGGGAAGCAGCGCTGTGTAGAATTCTCTGAGGTGACATGTGGCCTGGACAGCCGGTATCCCTACCACCCTCACCCTCAGAAACTCTGACTTCCATTTCTCTGCTTCCATTTCTCATGGCAACTCTGGCTTCCATTTCTCTATGACGTTTCCCCGGGGCAGTTTTAGCATACAAGAAGCTGTGAGGACATAAACATCTGTGGTAGAGGGCAGCTGGCACACTGGGTCGACTCGGAAGCAAGTACGGAGTGGGGAGGTTGGACCAAAGCACGGAAAAGCCAAGTGATGAGGAGCCACCAGCAACAGAGCAGGAAAGGCACAAGCATGTGGTATTTTAGAAATATTTCAGAAGATAAGGAGATCCACCCAAGTAAGCACTGATAGGGGAAGAAGGTTGAGACCTATGGTAGTTTGGATATACTTGGCCCAGAGAGTGGCACTATTAGGAGGTGTGGCCTTGTTAGAGTGGGTGTGGCCTTGTCAGCATGGGTGTGGCCTTGTCAGCATGGGTGTGGCCTTGTTGAAGTGAGTGTGGCCTTATTGGTCAAAGTGGGAGTGGGCCTTAAGACCCTACTCCTAGCTGACTGGAATTGAGTATTCTGTTAGCAGCTTTCAGATGAAGGGGTAGAGCTCTCAGCTTCTCCTGCACTATGCCTGCCTGGATGCTGCCATGTTCCCGCCTTGATGATAATGGACTGAACCTCTGAACCTATCTGCCACCCCCTATTAAATGTTGTCCTTATACGAGTTGCTTTGGTCATGGTGTCTGTTCACAGCAGTAAAACCCAAACTAAGACAAGACCCAAGATTCAGCTATCTCATTTAGCCTTATGAAGCCTATGACTCCAACAGAGCAAACTGGTGGTGTGTGCTTGGGAGTGGGTATGGGGAGGGGGTAATGCAGGACCCCCAGTCAGACTTTCCACAGAAGGAGGTGGGAGATAGCCCTTTGCAACAGAGAACAGGGACATGTGGGCAGAAAGGGGGGCATGACCAATTACATCTAACAGAGCACTACCAAAGCAGGTCTCAAGAACCAACTTTCAATCCAAATAGAAAGCAACAATGTGTCCCTGAGAGAAGCTGAGGACCAGAGAGTCTGTCTTGGTAGGTGGGGTCAGAAAAGGAGCATCTAAGTTCACGGGGGCCAGTGACCTGAGCCTCTCGCCAGCCCTGACGCAAACACAGGATAAAGGCTCTAAGGAGATTACACTTGAGCCTGGGACGTGGTTGAGAGAGGCTATGCATTTGAAGGAGAGAAGTAAAGAGACTGTAGAAGAAGGTAGAATTCTGCGGTCTCACGCTGGCAAGTTTTGGGTCAACTTGACACAAGCTAGAGTCGTTGGAGAGTAAGGAGCCATGGTGGAGAAAATACCTCTGTAAGAATGGGCTGAGGCAAGCCTGCAGAACATTAGTGATTGATGTGGGAAGGTCCAGTCCACTGTGGGTGGGGCCATCCCTGGGCTCATCGACCTGGGTTCTATAAGAAGTGGGCTGAGCAAGCCATGAGGAGCAAGCCAGTAAGCAGCACTCTTCCATGGCCTCAGTATCAGCTCAAGACTCCACGTTTCTGTTCTACTTGAGTTCCTGCCCTGACTTCCTTCGGTGATGGACTATGATATGGGGAAGTGTAAGCCAATAAAACCCTTTCCTCACCAACTTGCTTTGGGCCCCGGTATTTCATGTTAGCATCAGTAACCCTGAGATAGGGTTCCAATATAAATTCTAGGTCAAAAGAGGCCTGGGGTGGGGGGGCACCTTCTCAAGACCTATTTCAAGATTTCCCCCGCTGTGGATTTCTCTGGAGTGAGAGTCACCTCTCCTGAGGACAAGAGACACAACATCCTCCACTATCAGCTCTTCCTCTCTGAGTGGGTAAAACTGGACACCTTAGAAGCAGTAGATGTTGCTGATGCCCCCCCCAAGGGGTTTTTAGCAACAGGTGGCCACTGAGAGGACTGAGGTGGCTAAAGAGAACTCAGAGACTATTGGGAGGTGCAGAGATTCTAGCCCCAGTCAAGTCAGAAAGGTGGAGGTGAACAAGGACATGAAAGATAGAGAGGGGGTGACACACTGGAGAGCAGTGGTTGCCTGGAGGATGTTATTGGCTGTGTCTATTATGCCTAGCACAGCCCAGTTGGAGTGAGGAGTTGGGGACAGGAAATACTGCTGCCTTTCCCAGATTCCCTCATTGTGATGAGGATGCAGTGGTTTTCTTTTACCCCAAGGGCTCCCAACAATGTAGGGCCAAGGACCACATTAATGAAAACACTCCCTTGGTGTCATGCAAGCACCACCAGCTGCGGACTGTGGGTGCACAGGGGACAGAGCAAAGTCCATTCACGATTAAGGAGACTATGCAAATGAGAACATCTGTTCCTCACCCGAGATGAGTCATCTCCAAATGGCTCTACTTCATAAGCAACGACTTTCGCTTTAAATTTAATTTTGGCTTTTTAAAATTCCTGATGTGTTTGGTTCTTTTTCCGCTTGTGTTTACCAGACTATCGGGGGTTTTTTATTTCCTGTACCCACTCCCTGCCGCTCTGTTGTCTCATCCTTGGAAGGTTGTCCTGCTGTCAAAGATGTCTGTTGTAAGCCCAGCTCCACCCCTGCCAGCGGCCCTGACTAGCAGGTGCTGGACCCAGAACTGATGACCATCAGAGCAGAGGCAACAGCTGCCACCTGAATGGAAATTCCAGCTCCTGCCTGGGCCAGAGATTGGCCTGGGGTTACAGTTGAATTGGTCGTCCCTACTATTCACAACTGACTAGTATCTCCTGTACCCATTACTGGACTCCCTGTGAGCTCTTCCCAGTCTGGTGTTAAGCCAGTCATCAGGTACAGACCTTCATGGGCTGTCTCTATGGAGACTACCTAACCACCTCTTCTTTCTTAAACCAAAATAAATGCCACAGTCTTAAAAAAAAAAAAAAAAAAAAAAAAAATTCCCAGTACCTGTAAGTATCTTGGGGGAAGCTCACCCAGCATCGTGAAAATCATATTCTCAAAGCACACTCAAAGAGCCCGATCCCTCCTCCTTTCCTTAATTCTTCATCTGACCATGTGGGGCTTTTACTATGTAACCACTGCTGTGTTGGTGTCCCCCAGAGAGATAGCTATGAACAGTTTATAGGAATTGCTGGGGGTGGGTGGAGGCTTATAGCCTATGGAGAGAGAAGACAAGAGTGGCCATGGCTTTCATTTCATATGCTGGTTTCAAGCCCATCGTAAGTAAATGTTCGCTTTGGAGATGTTGAACCACTTAGCGGAGGGTCTTCCTAACTGCACATCACAGGGAGAAACAATGAGGCTCCAGCAAAGGAACCAAGCCATCCTGAGGTAGGCAGAAGTCCACAGGTTTACACACTAGGAATCCTGCACATCATAGGAATGCCCAGTGGGGCATCCCACCCCGATCTGGAGTCCTGGAAGGAGGAGTCGGTTTGTTGTTAAGAGAAGGAACTGTGTGAAGCTTGAGTGAAAGACTTTGAAGGTGTCCAAACAAGGACAGCGGGTGAAACCCAACCAGAAAGCCATGTGTGCTTGGGAATCCTGAGTCCTCTGGAGTTAGATCGGAGAAGTGATAAGATCCTATCTCCCAGATGCTGCCTGGAAGATGAAAGGGAGGTGGGAACACCCTCTAGGAGTCTTGAACAAGGGCAAAGAGAGGAACTTTGGAGGGAGGGTGTCTTAGTTACCTTCCCTGTTGCTGAGATAAAACACCTAATAAAAGCAACTTCTGGAAGAGTTCATTTTGACTTGGAATTCAAAGCTACCGTCCATCATAGCCTGGAAACCATGTGAAGGAACTTGTGGTAGCCGGTCACATTGTACCCATGATCAAGAAGCGGTGAAGAATGGCCGAGCTCAGCTAGATTTCTACACTTTATCTAGCCCAGGACCCAAGCTCGGGGAATAGTACCGAACACACTTTTAAGGCAGGTCGGTCCAACTCAATTAACCAATCAAGATGACCCCTTCACAGGCATGCCAGGAGGCTAAGCTAATCTAGATCCTGCATAGGTGTGCTTGGAGGTGTCCTCCTAGGTGGTTCTAGACCTTGGTTGACAATCCATTTTTTAAAAAAGTCACAAAGGGTCCGGGGTGACCGTCTAGCATGAGAGCAGAGGTGAAAAATGACATCCATTCTAGAATAGTCTACAGCAGAGAAAGAATGGGCCTGGGGGAAACATGGTCTCTGTCTCCAGCACATAGCATGAGCTCCATGAGTGTGTTACTGTCAGACAGCATCAAGTTGCTGACCTACATGGAAGCATGGGCTGACTTTCTATTTGTCTGGGTGTTTAAAGTCTTTTAACTACATTTGATTTTCAGTGCATAGCTCTTGTGTTTCTTTTGTTAGGTTTGGTCTTCGGGTTTCTATTGCTGTGATAAAAAAAAAACACCATGACCAAACCAACTTGAGGAGGAAAGGGTTGAGTTCCCCTTACAACTTGTAATCCCCTTCCCTGGAGGAATCAGCATGAAGCCAGAGCAAGAACCTGTGGGCAGGAACTGAATCAGAGGCCATAGCAGAGTGCTGCCTCCTCCTCATGGTTTACTTAACCTGCTTTCTTATGTCATCCTGGACTACAGCTTTGGGTAGAATGGCTCCCAGTAAGCTGGATCTTCCCAAATCAATCAATCAATCAATCAATCATTTTAAAAATGCCCTACAGGCCTTCCCATGGGTCACTTCAGTGAAGACATTCTCTCACTTGAGACTCCCTATTCACAGATGACTCCAGCTTATGTCAAAAAAGCACTAGCCTGCACATATGTATCTTTCTTATTTTATCCTTTGATGCTACTGTAAGTAAAAATGTCTTAGTTCCCTTTTTCTATGGTTCACTGCCAGTGTACAGAAATACAAATAATTGTGTATGTGTGCCACCACAATGATGAACTTGTTAGTTCTAACAGTTTTTAAATGGTTTTCTTAGATTGATGGTATAATTGATGAATAGAAATTATTTGCTCATTTTAAAAAAAAAAAAATCTGGATGTCCCTTATTTTTCTTACCTACACGTCCTGGCTACAACCTCTAGGACAATGCTAAACCAAAGTGGCAAAAGCAGAGGTCCTTGTCTTAGTCCTTATTTCAAGGAATAAATAATCATTACTACGATTCCAGCTCTTGCGTTTTTGCAGGTATTTTTTTATTGTGTAGAGAGAGAAAGCTTTCCTCTGTTTCTAGACTTCTAACAGTTTGTTGTTGTTATTGTGTTTGTTTTGTTTGTTTGCTTGCTTGTTGCTTGTCTGCTTTTAACAATAAATGGGTATTGGATTTTTGCGGAATAATTTTTCTGATTTTGTACATTGACTGCTTTCTCATATCCCTTCCTGGGTCCTGATATTGTAATACTTTTACTGTGTTGCTATATTTGTTTTGGCTAATTGTTTGCTACGGCTTCGTGTCTCTGTTCAGGTGTCATATCGGTCCACAGTTTTCTTGTGGTTTCTTTGTGATGTAGGGACAGAGTCACAGGCATCGTTACAGAAGGGGCTGAAAACGTTCTTCCCTCTGTTTTCTGAAGGACTGGTGTTCCCCGTTGCCTAGAGACATTCAGGGGTAGATTTTTCTATTGGATATAAGGGACTGGCACTTATAACAGACTGGAATTAGAAACGGTGTTTTGGGGCAGAGAAAACAGAAGTCATACCCAGCTTGAAAGGGATCCAGAGAGAGGGGCTCACAGCCACACACGTGGGATGCTGTGGGGAATGTGATCAGCATCTAAACCAGCATATGTTACCAGAGAGAGTTCCAGAGTAAAGATCAAATGCACAAGGGAAGGGTGCTGCTGATCTTGACTGGACCCCATGGTAGGGGCTCAGTGGATTGAGGAAAGATCTGAACACAAAGTAATGGGGGTTCTGGAAGCCCAGTTTTCCTGAAGGAGAATAGTTTCCTTTTATGCAGCCTGGTTTTCCAAATAGGATTGCACCTGAAACGTCATTTGGGTCCAGCAGCCAGTCTCCTCTCGTATGAGAGGGCTGACTTAAGTTGATCTTTTAATTCTAGGACACACACTTCTCTGTGTTTTTCCTGACAGCCATGAGGGTCCCTGAAGCTCCTTGAAAGGACAGTGAGGAGAGGCTTACTTGGGTTCTTGGGGCTCTGGTTTTGATAAGATTTACTCTGAGATGTCCTCTCAAAATGAGTTCCCACTGGTGAGGTAGGAGCTTTAAATGGCTCCTGGGGACAAGACAAGGGGTCCAGCTTAGTTCCAGACCAGAGGTTCTGCTTTGAGGTTCCACTCTATTCCTGTAGCTCCCCCAGCAGACGCTGAACACGCTAGTTCTCTAATAAACCAGGGCATCCATAACCTGCTCGTTCAGGCAGAACTAGATGAGCATAAATTAACCAATTACCCTGACCACTTCCCCAGCTGATCGCTGCACCTCAGTCTCCCCACAGGGGCCGGGGTAACCATAGATGAAAGCGTTCAGCAAAGTCGTCCTCGGTTTGGCCCAGTGCCTGGTTCAGCTGTGTACCTTCCAACCCCCAATCCAATTCTTGCTTTCTATAAGCGCTTTGTATGGGGTTATCTCCTCCCACTTCTCATTGTAGGATGGACATGTGCTTCCCAGAAGCAGGTCCTTCTGGGTCTATGTTTCTTCTTTGACAGGGGAAGCCTGTGACATTGCTCCAGGAACAGGAAGTGGCATTGGAAATCAAGCATGAGGAGATTCAACTCATTTATTCAGGGATAGACATAGCCTACCGGGTCTGGCCAAAACGGAAGTCATGGCTTCCACTCAATCACTTTGATGGCTACTTCCGCTGCTCGCCGTATGGCCTCGTTTTTATGCGTCAGAAAGTTACGGAACTTGGGCACACGGGGCAGCAGTAACTTACGGCCCTCGGGGGCTTCAGCCAGCATGGTGAGGGCTTTTGTGGCATTCAGACACACCTTGGTCTTGGGGACGGAGGAAAGCAACTCCAGAAGTGGGTCGATGGCATCTGCATCCAAGGCTGCGTATTTTCCTGTGGGCCACAGACACTGGGTTCCCCACACATCCACACTAAAGGGGCTGTCTCCCACTGTCCTGCTCCCGGGGAGGTCTTAGGAGGAATGCCACCTGTACCCAGCCTCTTCTCCACTTCCCCTTCCCCGCCATTTTTTGCTACACTCTTCCACTGAGCATCTCTTTCTTCCCCTGCCTATTCAGTCCCCTATCCTGCAATTTGCTTTCGTAAGACAACATACACAGTATTTTTAAAAGAAAAAGAAATCACATGTTTATGTGACAGGTATGTCTTGAACAATTGTTCTGCACCGGGCACAAAGCATATATGGTAGGCGCAAAGGTGTAATTAGCTGTAGAGCCTTTGAGCTGCCCTTAAGGGAGGCTGGACACCTGTCCTATGCCCTGAATGCTAACACATCCATCAGATTCCACCTCTCCAGACAACTGTAGACACCTAAGGTCAACACCTCTATGATCCATCATCCAGCTCAGGATCTGACACAGGATAGGGACTCAGAGACACATCTGGAAATAGTTTTCAGAACCAGAGGTCTTGGTCTCTGTGTCTCTAGCCATTGGCTGAGGACTGATGGGTCCCTGGCCTTCCAAGTCCTCCCACATAAGCATGAGCCAAGACACCCACAATGTGGAGACACATGGGGTACCCTGGTCCACACACAGTCAGAATTCCCTCAGTGAGGAAAAAATGACGGAAAGAGAGTGAAGACTCTGAGAAAAACACAAGTTCTTCTCCTACGTGTCTCAAATTCTACTACGAGGGTCCAGTGGGGAGCTTTTGGGAGCCTCTCTGTCATTGGGAAACTCTGAAAAATACTGATTTTAGATCCAAGACCCACAGAGTCTTCAGGAAACTGAGAGGAGACAGAAAGCACAGAGGGTGGACCATTCAGGAATGTCAAATGGCCTTCAGAATTTGTGAGGGGCAAGATGGGAGAACACCACACCTCGTCTGTCAGGTATGGAGACCATGCTAGTCTCTTCCCTCAACCAGCGCTTGGATGGCTTAGCCTTGAAGTGTGCCTGACTAGGAATCCTGGCCTGGAGGATTCAGGGCATAATATTTCTCTATTCTTATGTGCCTTTCCCACAACTTGACATAAGTAGTTATGATAAAGAAACACAGCAGTAAGAATGGAGAGATGGATCAGAGCTTAAGAGTATGGTGTCGCTCTCAAAAAGGACTTAAATTCTGTTCCCAGTACCACATAGCGCGTACACACACACACACACAGCTACACATAACTAAAAAAAATTTAAAGAAAGAAACACATAAGGTCAAGAGTTCCAGGATCTACTTAGACCCAGGAATAACAGAATCACAGACACCAAACTAATCTTAGAATCATGGTTCATAGGAGACCTGAGTCTGAGTCAACATCTTTAGGCCAAAGAAATGGCTTGATGTCAAGGGGCAGAGGTCCTAATGTGAGTGACTTGTGAGAAGTCACTGGCAGTCTGCTGTGTCCATGAAAATGAGACTGGAATTTGGACCAAACCTCAAAAGGACTTCAATGATAAATCAAAAGTAGACTTGGATGGAGCCTTGAAGCCTGAGAGGTCATTACTTGGCCCTTGACATGAGAAGGATACATTTGCCCATGGCTGCAGACAAGCTAGGGGAGCTCTCTCGTCCCTCCTGCCTGCTCCCACCAAGCCTCAGGAAGCCACAGGGCATCCTGGCCTCACCTTCAGTGGTCACTGTTGCATGCATCAGAGCCCCGGCTGCATTGGCCTGTACTTCCTCTTCCGAGTCTGACAACAGTTTAACCAGGATGGGAATGACTTCATTCTGCCACACCTGCTTCTTGCCTTCCAACGGGATGCTGAGGCAGGGAGAGTAAAAAAGGAGATGAGGCCTAGGACACACACTGAGACAGGACCTGTGTCGGGACTCTTCTTGGGAGTCCTGGACTAGCCATAACCAAGGCACAGTTGGAGAACACCAGAATGACAGTGTCTCTCTATGGAAAGAGATCAAGAGGCCCAGAGGGAAATGAGCTTAATTCTAAGCCATGTTCCTTATGTTGGCTTCAACATACCGAAGAGAAAGACCCACAAGGGTGTGACCTACAACAGGACTGTTCAACTCTATTCCAGTTGGATTCCCACCACCACCACCAGGGAAGAACTGAGCTGCTCCACACAGCATGGTGCAGCCCAATGCTGAGCAACAGCAGGTAAGGGCCTAGCCTCTCCATTCCAGCACTGTATAAAGTCCTGTAAATAAGAGTGGTGAACTGACCAAGAGGCTCTCAACCATGAGGGGACCAGCATTATCCACCCCCAAAAGAAAGGGGTTTCCCTCCAGAAGACTCTCTTCGTATGTTCCCCTGGGACACAGGACTAATTATTGGGATGTTCTGTGCTTCCTCAGTCTCCGGCCAGGGTTTAGACTGTGATCCTATGTGAGGTCAAGCAAGTGACTATGTCTGGTGCTCTCATGAGACAGGTGTCCCCTCCCTTGGCAATTGTCAAACCCGTGACGCCTGGCCTGTCTACATACTTAATTACCACTAGTTGTCATTATTATCAATTGAGTTCACCTGTATATTCCTCATCCCAGAGAGGTGACCAGTTAACTAGGTTTGTCCTAAGTGAGAGCAGGAGAGAGTTTCCTGGGATATAGGACAACCTCAGGCCAGATACCATGGGTCATGCTAAGGAAAAGGATACTCTTCTGACCTAATGACCTCTTTAGCCCAGGACACAAAGAAGTTAGAGAAAGTATGCCTGGGTTCATATCCTGTGGCAGGCATGACTAGGCAAAACCCCACTGTTGATTTGCTGGTAGGCCAGAAGTAGTTTGGTGACCTTCTCCGACCCTCAGCAGAAACTCAAGGAGGTGGCCCCTCAGCCAACACAAAGTGGACCTCACCTGATAGCAATGAGTGCCCGGGCAGCTTTGCTGCGGATTTGGGGGTTTTCACTAAGGAGCTTCTCCTTAAAACAGGGCACGGCTTGGCTGTCTAGAGCTTCGGTGGCATCCTCCTGCAGGCACAATGCTAGCGTATCCAGGATGATCTCCTGGATGTATTCTTCCTCTTTCTGCAGCTTCCTTACCAGAGAGGAGATCAGGCCACTCTTGACGATACCCTCGGCACCTGCACAACAGGAAAAGGCATTGAGGGTCCTTTCTCCCCCTGCCCTGTCTAGGAGAGGGGACTGAATGGAATGGGCAGGAGATCACAGAAAGAGTGTATCTAGAGCTAGACCTGAGAAAGTGAGGCCTGAGAAGTTTCCAGAGATAGAAGTCTTTGACTACCTGTGCCCTGAGGGCATGGGCCATAGACAGGGGCATTAGTGGCCTGAGAAGCTGCAGCTCACTGCTGTAGATCCAGGCAGACAGAGACCCTCTGTCTTCCATACTAGTGTATGGAACAGAAACTATCTGTAAAGGTCCACGTGTTTTTAAAGACTCAGTCACCACCAAGTGCTTCGGTTGAAAGCTTATTGGCTCGCGACACGGCATTTACCTCATCAATTAGCCTCTTTAATGGTTGAGTCCGTGATGGGTTCATAGCTGAACAAGCTATTAGGAAGTGGGGCCTATTAGAAGCAGGTCATTAGGGCTGTGCCTTTGAAAACTATGTTTTATTCTCAACCACCACTTCTTCCCGTCCCTTTTCCCCTCCCTCTTTCTCTCTCTCTCTCTTCCCTTCTCCCCTTTCTTTATCTCCCCAACCTGTCCATATGGTGGGCAGCTCCACCGCAGCTGCTCCCACGATGCTATTGCTCTGAAACGAAGCCATGTGAACATGGACTGAAGCCTAGGAGACCATGGAGTCGAAATAAATCTTCCTTCCTTTGCATTGATTTTTCTCAAGTCATCTGTCATACGTAAAGGGAAGTTAACCAAATTTCCTCCAGAGCGGTGGGGAAGCATTGGGCCTCCTTTTACTTCCAAAGCTGCTGCAGCCTGAGACAGAAACTGTGGGGTGTAAAACAGTATCCCCATCTGAAAATGATGGGGATCCAAGACTCTGGGGTGGGGGGGGGGGGAAATACATGGGGGGGGGGGAATACCTTTGGCCGCGCAGGAAGCAGGACTGTCCTGGTTTCTTCTACAGGACTGTACAGCTTTTTGCTACTGTGACTAAACACCTAACAAGGGACATGAGCTCTGAAGGGACAGTCCATTCCACCAGGGGAGGTAAGGCAATGGGTAGCTCCGTAGCAAAGGGAGCATAAAGCTGGGATCTCTTACCAGCTCACATTTCTGCAGAAGGGGACGCACACATTGGACAGTAATGGGGTGGGAAGGCAGGCTATAAAGGCAGCTTCAAGGTATACCCCAGCTGATGTGCTTCCTCCAGCCAGGCATCACCTTCTAAAGATTCCACCACCTCCCTAAGACAGTGTCACTAGGTGGGGACCAAGAGTTCAGTCACGTGAACCTGGGGGGTGGGGGCATTTTATAACCGAACCATAGGGTGTGGGTGCTAGAAGTTTAGTGAAAGGGGACACTCCACCAAACAGAACCTACCTCTCTCCTTTTTGGGGAACCCAGAACGGGGCACAGATGGCGCCCACAAAGTCCCAGGCTATCAGAGCATCCTTCCCAATTCACATCAATGAAAAGGAACAAAGGGGAACTTCCCTGCAGCACAAGGGCCACCCGTGACTGCTTGCTGCCTGGCAGCCAGCTCCTCTGCCAGGCCTCTCCAGCAGCCCACTGTGCCCACTACAAAGCCTCCCAATGCTCCTGAGGAGGCGGCCACCAGCAGACATCTCTCTTTCGGCCTCCTCAGCTAAACCCTCTAATTTACTCTAGAGAGGCAAATGAACAGGTTAATTAGCCTAAAGGTCTCTCAGTGCCAATTAGCACAGGGGAATTTCCTCTTTTGAGGGCATCACCCTGGCTTTCCTTACGGAGGTCCCTGTGGATGTCAGATGGCAGGTGACTGTGGTGATGGGGTGGAGGGGCAGGGCAGGGATCTCAGCAGCAGTCATTGCTCCTCCTGTTCCCTGATGGCCAGTGGCTCCTGGTGCTCCAGCTTCTCCCTGGAGGTTCTACCTATTTGTGCTCAAGGATCTCAGGACAGCTGGGGAAGCTGCTTCCCCTGCTTCAAGAGAACTGGGTTTGGCTGGTTTGCTTGCTTGTTTGCTTATTTCCTGCCCAGAACTCCCAAAGCTTTGATTTGATGCCTAAATGTATCTTTTCCCATCTGGGTGACTTTGAACCTATTACTTAATCTCTGAGCCTGGTTTCCTCAGCACTGAAATGGACCTCAGTGTTAAACACCAGTAGAAGCTATGCACTCCCCTGACTTGAGTTGAGACGGACACAGGCTAGGGGAAGGAAAAAGTGAGGTGAGGCCAGAAAAGTCATAATTTTAGAGGCAATCTCCTCCCTTGGTAAGAAACTGAGGACAAACACCCAAGAATTTGCCAGCCGTGGGCAAAGCCAGACCCTTGACAGCTCAGATTTTGTTTCCCAGGCATAGGTCTCTGGCTACTGTTCTAAAAAATACTAAGCAGCAAGACCAAGATTCATTTTGAGACAGAGGGGGGAATTTAAAAATAAAGTTTGTGCCAGGCCTGTCTTTTCTGTTCATTTACATTGTTGCTTTTCAGCTAAAAAGACGAGAGGCAGGCCTGGCTATTTATAACTAACCCAGGTGCAGTCTGGCATGTTAAAGTGGGGGGATGGGATACACAGACCCCAGGGAAACAGTACAGAAACCCACCCCACTGCCACAGCCTGAGAACCAGTGAGTGTTGGGGATGGGGATAGGCAGAGCACAGAAAGGAGCCAACCAGGACAGAAGCCATCCCTAAAGGACCGGCCCTGGAGAGCTGAAGCTCCAGAGAGGAGCAGGATGCCCTCTGCAGACACTGGAGAAGCAGGAAGGCTAGTGGAGAGCCAGCTAGGTGCAAGTCAATAGGGAATAGGTATCCCTGTGATTCTTCTGCTGCAACAGGCTCTACCCAGCACTAGACCTTGTAGACTGACTTTTGGGCTTGTTCTTATTTTCTCTAGGTGTACTACTGGAGATTTCCGTTATCTGATTATTCCCAGCAACACAACTCACATGGTCTGTGAGACCCTGCCTCTCTCGAATACTACAATACTCGTCACCTGCCTTCTCGGATGTAAAAAGCTAATCTTAAATGTCTCTGCTGGTTCTTAAGCCAACCTTCACGATCTCACTCAAAGGCCATTAGCTAGCTGTGACTATTCCTAGTAGGCTTGCAGGTTTGATAGGTGCCAGTGTGAACACGTTGACCTTTCCTAGATAGACGTCACATTTCCTTCATGCCCACCCTGGAACTCAACTCTCTCTGAAATGCTTGCTCAGCCCAAGCATTTTTCTTCAAAAAGCTAGCCCAGTGCTCACTGCTCTCCTTTTCATAGGCCTCCAAAGCCCCACTGGATTACCATAACTACATAGCTACAAGAATCAATGATCACACTTTCTACACGCCCCGCCGCCCACTTTATAGCTTCCAGAGTCTTCTTTATTATTTATTTACATTTCAATTGTTGTCCCCCTTCCACAAACCCCCACCTTCTCCCCTCCCCTTTGCCTCTAAGAGGGTGCTCCCCCACCCATCCACCTACTCCCACCTCACCCTTCCAGAGTCTTCTACTAAAGTGAGAGCTATATTCCAGAAGTACGCAAAGCATGGAGGCCACCAGTAAAAGACCGTATGAGGCAAAAGCCTCTCATCTTGTGGCAGTTGCCAGTGACAGGTCCAGCAAACAGCAAACAGCCCTGCTAGACCGTCTAGTGGCTAGCCTCTGCTCCCTCACCTGGAATATTGTAAACGCCATTGCAAATTCAATTGTAAAATGTAGCTCCTACACTGGTTTTACCCTCTACAGAGGGTTGAACTCTGATCCCTGAACCTGCTACGGAAATTGCCTCTGCCCAACCTTAATCACTTACTAAAGTGTATTTCCTACATGCATTAACCCTCTGAGGAGTCGATAGTACATCCTTTGATAGATTAGGAAACTGACTCTCAGCCAGGTCCCAGCGACAGACTGGCTACACAGCCGGATGAGTGGGTAGACATATTCTTCAGCCATTAGCAAAACTCCTTCAGTCCTCATTGGTCACTTGTAGGGGGCACCGTAGCATGACAGGTGTCTAGGTTGGCCCCAATAGTGCCCATAACCATCCCTAAAAGTTTAGGAAGCACTTTCACAGGTCCGCTGTCTCCCTGGGGTATGCAGTACAATAGTCCGCACTTCACAACAGAGGAAAGAAACATTCTCAGGAAAACGGTGGGATGTTGTACTTCCTCCGAAGCATCCAGCAGTCATGCACCAACACATGGTCAAGGCTCCCTACCTCATCCTGGGCTCTAAGACACATGATATGCTTAAAGTTACAAAGATGGAGAAGACAGAGAGGCACTAAAGCCCCCGGCCTGAGTCTTTCTTGTACTGGACCAGCCAAGACCCACACACGGGCTCCTTCTGATGAGAGTAGAATCTCACAGCTAGGTTCATTTGCCAAGGATTTGATGTCTCCTGGGGAGTCTCTAAAGTAGTCAGGGGCTTCATTGATCCGGGTCCCTTCTGCTGTTCTCTGTTGCGGGGTTCGACTCCCAGAAGTGCTCCCACATGCTAAAAAGGAGAGCAGAAAGGAGGGCGAACCATATGTTAATCTCACCAGTTTAACCCATCAGGGATTTCTCGCGCCCTAAAGTATTATTGACACGATCCAAGGAAGCCAGGACGACAACACCTTGCAAAGAGACGGGGTGGGAGAATAGGTCGTTAGGGCTGAGTTCGAACCCAACTTGAGGTAGGGCAAGGCAACCAGGGTACAAGGAACCAGGGTTACACTGCTCTCAGGGTGGGATTCCCAAGATGCTAGAAGTTGCTTCGGTGAGGCTCGGCGCAGTGCAGTGCCACGGTCGCCGTAGCCAGCAGCGCGTGCGGTAAGGCGGCGCGCACCGCCTCGCCCCGCCCCTCTCTATCGCTATTGGGCTACTCGCACGTCCGTCGGCAGTTATCGCCCAATGGAAAACTAGCCGGAGCTAGTGGTCGGGCGGCAGCGCGTGGTGCGGGGCAGACGAGAGGCAGACCCCGCCCGCGGTTGGCCTGGCAACGGACTGCGCTCGCGACTCCGCCCCCTGCCGGCGGCGGCGCGGTGCGGGGCGGGTGGACCCGCTTGCAGGCGGCGCGGGAGGGCGGAGGAGGGAGCCAGGGCGGCGGAGCGTGTGTGCCACCCGCGGACCGGTCACGTCCTCGCGCGGCCGCCGGCACCCGCTTCGTGCAGAACCAGGGCGCCACAGCCCTACGTTCGCGGCCCCGCCCCGCCGGGTGCAGCTCGACCGACGCACGAAGCCGCGCCCGGGAGGTGAGTGAGTGAGCGCACCAGCGGCCCCGGCGCGCACAGCTGAACCCGGGGCTGGGGGCGCGGCTGGGGCGCACCCCACCCCCACTCGGGTCGGGGCCTGGGGCCTTTGTGCTGAGGACCCGAGATCTATAGGGTTAGGGGTGCAGAGGCAGGGATACCGGGCCGGTTGGGAGAGCCGCGAGGGTGGGGTTGTCTGCGAGGTGGGCAAAGGGTGGCCACTGCCCAGACAGGTGCCTAGGGAGGGAGGAGCAGCGGCCCGGTAACCCTTGGAAGGGGTGGCCGCCGCCTGACGAGATTGGGCAGGGGGTGCCGAGGATGATGTGGGACCACTGCACGCCCTGAGCAGCTGCGGGTGCGGAGTCCAGGCTGGCGACCTGCGGGAGCGACGCCAGGCGGGGGTCTCTCTCCCGGGGTCCAGGGATACAGGCAGCCGCAGGTGTCAGGAGCTTGGCCTTGGGTAAAACGGGAAGAGAGGGCCCTGAGGCCCGGTACAACAGCTCGCTGTTCTCGGTCATCCCTCTTGCAAGGGAGCAGGTTCCTTGGAGGCATTTGGAGCCAGAGATGAGTATCGACCTGCTGCGATTGTAATGTGTTCCTGGCTCAATATTTTTTCCCTTAAAAGGCGGTGGGGTGTTTGGGGAGGGGTGTGAGGGCCTCTGCTCAGGATCCTGCGGTGAATCTATGGGGGCTCTGCCTTTAGGGAGGTGCTGAGCCTATCTGGATGAAGGATGGCAGGAATCTGCCTAGGCCGAGAATTGGGGATCCTGTTACAGAGAGGAGGATGGGAAAGCAATGCCAAGTGAGACCAGGGTTCCCTGGAGCGTGAGTCTCAGGGTGGAGGGACCAGCCTGGTAACTGATGTCGCCTTGTCTGGGGAGGAGATTGAGGCAAGACCCTGAGCCTCTTGACACTCTTTTCTACCCAAGTGGTTTCCCTGCTCTAGGAATCATCTAGTTCTGCTAACCTGGCCCCTGTTTAAAGGAAGCTGCCTGGCCAGATTCAATTAAGCAAACATTTACTGAGTACTGGCTCCCCTAGGGCCTGGTGCTGAGGTGGAAGGGTGGGAGTGGACTGGGCCAGCCCTCCCAGGACTGATTCACCTTCCTATGGGAGAAATAGGGCTGTGCTCTGATAACCAGGCCTTCATCGAGGTGCAGGGGTATTGGGAGGGGCCTGGGAGAGAGATACCCCAGGCTCAGGTCAGACCTGCCTGTGGGCAATGTAACATTTGAAGTGGAGCTTGAAGGACACGGGCAGGGTCAGAATAGGCAATGTGGGCAGAGAGAAGAGATTGAATGGAGGCTCAGGAACTTGGGCAGCTGGGTTAGGAAGGAGCAGGGGAGGGACATTGAGGGAGGAGTCAGCGCATGGATGAGGGAGGGGTGGGTGAAAGGCCAGAAAAAGCACAGGAAGGAAAGTGGACAGAGGCACCATGGCTGTCTGACCATGTTTGTCTGACCATGTTTGTTAGGCTGCCTTGGTGGAGACCACAGCCTCCATGTCTATAAAAGGCAATGGTTCTGTGACCCCCTGGAGCTGAGTTAGAGAAAGAACTTCAGAGACCAGAGAGGGCTCCTGGCCACCCGGGACTGCCCTTGCAAGGCACCTTGTCCCTGGCAGAGCCAGGGCCCCAGAGTAACCAACCCACCCAGCCCCCTGCTTAGCCAAGATGAAGTCACCTGCTTTGAAGGAGACAGTGTTTAGCTGGCGAGTCTGGAGGTGGGAAGGTTTGAAACAGATGACTGTGGTAAGAGGGACCATTGAGGGACCCAGGAGGCCACAGAGGGCTGTCCTACGCTTGGATAAAATAGCGCCCCTTCCATTTGCCTTCTCTAGATGTGAAGAGATGCTGGCATTTGCTGTAAAACTCTCCCTGTATGCTCCCTTCCTCTAACAGATTTTTTTTTTTTTTTTATGAGACAGGCTGTGAACAGACATAGTTCTTCCCCCTTAGAAGGCCGATGTCACCTTCTGCCCTAGCTCTAGCTGCTCCCTTCTTCCCAGAGATGTTTTTAGTTTCTCTCAGAAGGGCCTGGTTCTCACTCATCCTGGTAGTGTGCCCGTCAAAGATAGACATGCACGCGCGCGCACACACACACACACACACACACACGATATTGGCTGAGGCTCAGGATGCCCCAGCAAGAACACAGCCCACTTGCCCTCATGAAGTCCATGGTCAGTGCCTCTTACCTGGCCCATTCCAGGGACCTGCTATGGAAGTCAGGGTTTGAAGCATAGAGAACGGATTCTTTCTCTTGTTCCCAACCTCCTAGACCTTTTGGTACTTTGGAATTATATATGTATATATGTATGTATGTATGTATGTATGTATACATCTCAGTCTATATCTCAAAAGATCCTATGGTGGGTCCAGAAGTATCTGGGTGGCTAAATATACACACCAATACCAAGAGTCCCCAGCAGAGAGGCTGCTGGGAAAGAGTCTTCTTTCAGACGATCTGAGAGTATATCCTCAGTCTAGCTAATCTGAATGTGTGTGTGTGTGTGTGTGTGTGTGTGTGTGTGTGTGTGTTTTTCCTCCCTTGGAGGCAAGGCCTGAGTATGCTTTTGCCACCCCACAAAAACCTCACAAGACTAAAAACACTGGATGGTTTGCAGAGGTATGCTAGCTGATGCTGACTATTACTCATGGAAACCCTGCAGGAAGCAGATAGCCCATTGCTGTCCCAAAGCCCCCAGGAAGGAAACCTGGGGCTATGCAAGCCTGGGGCAGCCTGTGAGTCCTGCTCTTGACTCAAAGGAACATGGGAAAAAAGTGTCCAGGGCAGACACTAAAAGTTAGCTCCAGGCAGACGGAGGCTACACTGCACTCTATGTAGCCTGAGAGGGGCCCATGAGTATGCAGTCCCTCGTGCCCTAGAGCCATTAAGCAAGAACTATAGGCATCAGAAGCCATGGAGACAAGCCCTGGTCCTGTTGCCTCTAGTCCAGCCCCATCTTCTTTGAGCCTTCTTGACCTCATCTGTAAAGAATTAAGGATGTTGTCCTTGGCCCCCACATCAGCCATCCACCTTAATGTGTCTACGCTGGAAGGAGAGCTCAAGAGAAGAGGCAGGAAGGTGGCAAGTTTGATGCCAGCCTGAGCTGGATAACAAGACCTTGTCTTGGAAATTGGAAGTGGGGTGGAGGGAGGTGGGTAGCGGGAGGCTGGGGAAGAGAGCTTAAGTCAGTAAAGCACTTGCCACTCAAGCATAAGGATCTGAATTTCATCCCCGGGACACACATAAATAAGCCAGGTGGTGTGGTGCACACTTGTAATCCCGGTGTTGGGGATGGGACTTGCTAACCCTACAGCATAGCCTAACCAGGCCAAGACCCAGACTACTGAGAGTAACCAAGGTGGACAACAGCTGAAGAGATGCAACATACAAGGCTGTTCTCTGGCCTACATGCACACACACACGCACATGCACATAAACATAAGGCTCACAGTCTAGTGAGTGAGAGGATCTGGGCAGCTTAGAACAGAGGAGGAACTGGAACCAGTTGGGGCTTTAAGAAGTATTCTGCTATCCTGGGGCAGTATCCCTCAGTGGGAGAGAATCATCAGACATGTGTGAGTCCTTGGCTTCATCCCCACTACCAAGAAAGCAATGATATTATAAGTAAAGTAAAAGTAACCTAGGCTAGGCTGAGACCCTGAAACCACTTAGGGCTGGCTGGTCAGTATTTCAAGGGAGAGGCTGCTAACCCTGTAATGTGTGTGTTGGGGGTGCAGAGTAGAAGAGGTGGTGAGGGGATATGATTCAGGTGGCAGCTTTGGGGTTTTATCTGAGCCACTAGAAGGATACAGGTGGCCCCGAAAAGAAGGGGACTCCTGAAGATCCCTTCCAGAGGAAGGGACTCGGGAACTGGATCTCAGAGTCTGGTAGGTATTGACCTATTGTGGTCAGAGCGAGGTCAGGAGTGACAACCTGGAGTCCTGGGTTTCCGAGTGTCCAGGGAGCTGTGGAACCAGTGAGGTCACTGAAGGTCCAATGTAGACAGGATCTGAGAGGATGAAGCTCAGGTTGGAGAGCTGGCAAACTATTGAGGTGGGAAGACCATTGTGATTGGCCTTTTGGGAAGCTAGAGAAGGCATCCTGGGTGGGGAGGGGTCCCTGTCGTAAGCACTGGGGTTGGAGCAGCATGGGATACTCTGGCTACACAATTCATTGTGGCCTTGGTAAGAAATGAAGCATTTCAAAATGGCCACAGCGTGGCTTTAGGTCTGACAGAGGGCCCTGTGTAAACCACCTATGTGTATGCCTGTGACGCCAGCCTACTTATAGGGACATACGGGGACAGTGCTAGGGCTGTAGTTGGCGGAGAGGGAGGCCTAACAAGTAAGACAGTGGCATGCTTACCTCCCTCCCCTGTTCTCCATTCCCCTGGGTGACCAGATAAGCTGTGTGGGGTCAGTCAGAGTTACCCTGTGATCCTGTCTTTGATCTCCTGGCTAGGGATCCCAAAGCCACCCATTGAGAATTGCTCCCCATGAGTTACCATTTCTTCTCCCTGTGTCTCTCTGTCTCTAGTGGCTAGTAGCCACTCAGACAGCAGGTAGCAGGAGATGTAGCTTGGAGCCCAGCCACAGTCAAGACATTGGGCAAGTGTGGCTGGTGGCTCCATACAGTGGATCCTTCCCTGAGTTTGACTCTACCCCCCCCCAGACGCCTGCTACATCACAGAGTTTTGAGTTATTCACTTCTAAATTAAGGTATATCTCTCTCTTTTCAGAGATTTCCCTGGAGATTCCATCAAGAAGTGCTAGGAAGCTAGACTGTCAAAAGCCACAGTACGGGAGGGGCCTTTCAGTGTCAAACCCAATATTCCTTCTAGCAGTTTCCAACCAGATTCGCATCCTGCCCCCAGGGCTCTTGAAGCCATGCCCTGGCCGGCAGGCTGTGGTCAAAGCAAGCCTTTGAGAGGGAGATCCCTGCTGCCAAGGTGGGATTCCTGAATGGGCCTGGCTTGAATCCTGATCCCTCAGAGAAGGTGCCTCTGTGAGCCATGGGTGTCATGGTCCTTTGTTGTGTTGGGTTGGAGGGGTGTAGACTGATGTCCGAATTATCCTAGAACCTAGACCTAGACAATCCCAAGGAGGACACACCAAATCTTCTCTGGATTCCACAGCCAGGTGCCTTCTAGTGGGCAGGATATGTTCCTTTTCCCGTCAGTGTTATGGAGGAGGGACCTGTTTCTTTGCATCAGTTTTAATTGAAGATGCCAAGACCTGGCTTTGGCAGGGAAGGCTGCTTTCCCCGGTGCCTCAGTAGACCCTGGAAGCCACCACACCAGACAAGCCATGCTTGGGAGGGGCATTAAGAAACCCCTCAGCAGCTCCCTCCTCTTGGCTTTATCCCCCAGTTGGTCACAGGAAGCTGGAGGCTACCTGACTAGACCTAGGGACCTGCTCCCACCAGCTCTCAGGTTTACGGTCACTTACTCCAACCAGAGTGCTGGGCTGCAGCAAGCCCGGACTGAGGATTTAACACCTGGCCCTTCTGCTCCAGCTCCACAGCTAGTGAATGTGTGTGGACCCTAGGGCTGTGCTTAGTCCCATTAACCCCGTGCCCTGAAACTGACCCTTTAGCCCCTTTGGGACTCAGTTTCCTTTTCTCTCAAGGAATGGCAAAAGTCAGTGCACTTGGAGGTTGCTTGTGTGCTAACACTAGGGCTCCACCCCTGCGGGGGAACCAAGAGTCCTGCCGCCAGGTTGGTCACTCGGTAGAGGAAGCCTAAGACCTGGCCTCCTCACCACTGTCTCTCTGCTTCCTCAGATTCTGCCCGAAAAGAATTGTTCTCTGCTAACTGCAGGGTTGTTTTGGCACTGCAGGCCAGGTTTCGCCACGGGGCAGAATGGGTCTCACAGTTGCCGCTAATCTTACACAGGGCCACACACAGGGAGAATTTCCACATCCCTGACCCCATGCTTACAGGAGGCTTGCTATAACCTTATTCACCAGATGCCGGTCGTGCGTCTGGGCCCCTCCTGCTTCTCTGTCTCCCCTTGGCAGTCGCTGCAGTCTGACCTACTTGTTTCCTTGTTTCGTTTGTTTATTATTTTTTGGGTCTGGATAAAAGATGTGTTCACCTATGAGAAAGTGGCCCAGTGAGTCTGTTCGTGAGGAATGAACCCTGGAGAGCGGATGCACTGCTAGCTGCCCCCTTGGAGCACCTTTCTTGCAGAGGGTTGGCACATGCTAACTGGTGTGGAGGATGGTAGCCCCAGCTTAGCCCTCTGCTCCTAAGAGAGGTCAACTGTGCCCCGTCAGGCCTGGCCGTGGTTCATGCACCGGCCAGACACAGGTCAGTTGGCTGGCTTCTGACACTGAGTCAGACACCTCAGACTGATACCTGACCCCTTGGCGAAGTGGCTGTGTGGGGGACCTTGATCAAATGAGGAAATGGTATTTACGTGAAGTGGTGCACAGGAGGTGCATCCATGGGAAACCATCCTAGGGGACAAAATAAGATCCTGATGGAAAGAAAGTGGTATAGTCAGGAGCAGATCCAGAGACAGCCTATCAGGTCAGATCAGCAGGGCTGCTGGGAGCAAGAGAAGCCCGTGACACGCACGCACGCATGCACACCACTACCACCACCCACCTCCCAGTACTAGGGGTGGGACCCAGGCCTTTGCACATACCAAGCCTTCTCATATACTAGGCAAGCACTCTCCAACTAAGCTACCACACCAGCTCTCCTCATTTAAAACAAAAAAATTAGAGGATCTGGGCTGAGCCAAGGATGCAGAAGGTTGTCATTTCCTAGCCTGGATTTGGAGTGGCTGCCTAAAGCACGCTGTGGTGAAGACGATCCTAAGGCTGTATCATACTCAGGGAAGCATCCATGGTTGGTTAGTGATGCCGGTTGAGAAGTTCACCGGCAGGATTAAAGTGTGCTTGCCAGCAGCTAGCCAGCCCAGTTACTACAGTCTGTTGCCTGTCAGCTTTTAGCTCATCCCCATAGCTCCTTACTTCAGAGTGTGGCCCTGATCCCACCCTCATACCCCAGGGAAGGACTCATCTCCTTCCTCAGCACACTCTTCTCATTGGTACCTGAAGGCTCAGAGCAGCTTGGCCATTGTCATTGGCTATCTGTCCCTTCTCTCAGCTGATGTATTGCCTTCCCCCTGCCCCTTAACAGCCTTGCTGTATAGACTATGTGAATGAATGAATGAACGAACGAACTAGTAGCGAATGAGAGAGAAGGTGAATGAATGAATGAGTAGCAAATGAGAAAGGCCACTTAGCAAGGCTAAGCTCCTCCTGGGCATAAGACTCCTTCCTGCGTGGAACCCCAAGACGCCTGTCTGTCTGTGTGGACCAGGTGACCGGGGGAAGAGAACACTGAACTATGGAGTTTTGCAGGAGTAAGAACAACATGGGAGAAGCGAGTAGAGTGACCAGAGAAGGACAAGGTGTGTGAGCCCCAGACTGAGGCTTAGGGCTCCCACCTGACCCATGTAGCAGTCCACCAGGGGTAAAAATGAGAAAACCCTCCAAGCTGCTGGGGGATCCCCTAAAGGTTCTAGAAGAAGTTGGCAAGAGGGACTTATAATCCAGCAGGTCCTAGAGCTTGGTGAGAAACAGCCTGACCTGAGATGGAAGTGACCCCTTCTGCTCTGCACCCAGGCTGGGGTTGGCTGGGCAGAGCTGGGTGAAAAGGAGGCACTGGGCTAGGAGGGTGGGGGTTGTGCTGACCGAGGACCTGCCTGCACCTCCCATCTCCCGCCTCCCCTAGCTCCACTCTGCATGGCATGTCCCCATGGGCCTTACTTGCCCCAGTTGTGTGGGGGCTCGGACCTGTCCCTCTAGCCCCTCTTGTCCTGCAGACTGGCCTCCAGGAGCCTCCCATCCATCCTCAGCAGTAAGTATGGATATGCTGGCCTGTCCCCAAGCCAGGCATTCCCTGCAGCAGAGATGCCCCCCTTACCCACTCTGGTACCTCTGATATGCACTGCAAACATATTTCTTGATAAATACTGGGAAGAAAAATAATTAGAGTGTTGCCTCTATTATCCAATTTCTGATTAATCAAACTCTCTTTGTCCTCGGCCAAAATCTATTCATTTCCCTTAAACACTGGGCTGGTGCCAGGCATCGATTTCCTCTGTGATAGTGCCATGCGTACACACTCATGCACACTGCCAGCCCTGCCCTGCCCTGCCCTGCCCTGTGGCTGGGACTGCACAGAGGCACTGATGGGACCACTCTTGTTCTCTGATTCCTCCTGCCTTCTTCTCCAAGGAGCCTCCTGAATATTGACCAGCACCCTAAGCCCTGCCCCAGCTCCTAGGATTCCTTGGATCATTCCACACATGCATATTTGCTATCAGGTTACAGGTATGTTCTGAGCCAGGACACATTACAGCTCCTGGCCCTTAGCCTCCAGGGCTTAGGGATGTTTCTGTCACTGGCCTAGAAAGGCCAGCATTAAGGGGGAGGGGGGGGAGAGGACAGGTCTTTTGGGGGATCTTCGGAGCAGCTTGGAGTAGATATAGGAGAGGCAGCAACAGAAACCCAGCTTCAGAGAATTTACAAGATAGAGGATGTCCCAGACTCTAGAATTGATGACTCATGGGCAGGGCAGCACTGCCATCCAGGGGAAGCAGTGTTCATCCCTCACTCAGCAGCTCATGGCTGATCATGATGGGAAAGGGGATAGTACCCACTGCGTGTGAGCTCTTGCTTAAACATAACATGACATGTTTAGAAAGAAACGGTACTGTGAGGTAAGACAGCGTTGGGTCAGGATGAGTGTTTTTGCTTATAAATGTGATTGGCAAGGAAGAGACATCTGAACCGTTGGACATGAGGTGGCTCTGAACAGAAGTTTACAGACTTAGATGAAGAGATGGACTATGCAGTTGCCCTGAGTTGAGTGGGATCCCCACGTGATAGAGATTAGCAGGGAGATGAGCAAAGGAGGAAGTGGGGGTGGGGAGGCAGCTGGAGATTGTGCCACAGCAGAGCCCCCATGTGCCTGGCATGACCATGACCTCTGGCTCTGAACTAAAGTGGCGAGGGACAGAAAGAAGTCTTCAAGCGCAAGACAAAGACGCCCACTGCCTTATTTCTAATAAGAAGCCCTTAGCTGCTATCAGAGCACCAAGTACATGGGGCTGGGGACAGCAAGGGCACCTTCCAGGTCACCGCTGCCGTCCAGGAGACAGACTGAGCAGATTAAGCTCAATGACCAGGCTATAGACAGAGTTAGAGGATAACAGAAGGGCACAGTCCTGGCCCAAGATGCCCCCATTAAACAGGGAGTGAAGGGCAAGAATCCTGAGCATGCTATGCATGCCTTGGTCTCCCCAGGACCTCCTGTTCATATGGCTACACTGATACCTACGTAGTCCCATGCCCACAGGTGTCTGCAGCAGGGCCATGGAGCCTCCTTTTCTAGAAATGCCTGTGATGATCTGTCTCTTCCTTAAAGTGGGCAGCAGCTCTCCCTCCCATGGCTGGAACCTCACAATGCCTAGCATCTTCCCTGAGCCTGTCCTGGGTCCCCCAACTCCCCCTGAGAGTTTCTCCTTCCACTGGTCATGGTGGAAGGACACTCCACTTAGCCTCTACCTTCTTTATTGAGTTGAGTTGGTTTGTTTTGGTTGGTTTTTAAGACAGGGTTTCTGGCTGACCTGGAACTTGCTTTATAGACCAGGCTGGTCTCGAACTCAGAGATCCCTCTGCCTCTGCCTCCCAGCGCTGGGATTAAAGGTGTGCTCCACCAACACCCAGCTACCTTAAGGACCTTGCCAAGATTGTTATTTATCAGTGTTCACGAGTAACAGAGTTGTAGATGCTCATAGGAGTGGTCAGTTGCTGCCTGAAGAACAGATACAAGGGCCCCAGGCTGCTGGCCTCAGGCAGATCCCAGCAGTGACAAAATGCACATTTCTGGACCTAATAATCGTCCCAGGATATACAGCAGGACCACACCATCTGTGTGAGCTGAATCAGAACAGGGGTGTAAACTTAGCCGAGTCCAGAAGAGGGCTGTGAGACAGAGCAAGGAAGGAAAGGAAACAGGTGGCTAGGGGGTGCTTTTTCCCTTCCAAATAGCAAAGAGGATGAAGGGGCCCTGGGAAAGAACCAGGCCTCAAGAACTCATCTGAAGAAGTTGGGAAGCAGGGCGAGAGACAAGAGCAGGAATCTGCAGAGGACCAGTACAGTGGCATCTGGTTCTCTACCCCACCCAATGACCTGACCAGTCAGACCAGCAGTCAACTTTCTCCAGGTCACAGTCCCCCGAAGCAGCACACCATTTAATTCGACTCTCATTAATGGTCCTACCTCTTGGCTGGCTGGCTGGCTGGCTGGCTGGCTTGCTTGCTTGCTTGCTTGCTTGCTTACTCCTCCTCCTCCATAGGTCAAATTCTTCATTTTTTTTCTCTTTAGTCCCGGCTGAATTTCCTTCTGAGTCAGTGTTCTCGGCTGAAGCTCTCGCCTCTCGTCTGGTCAGCCTCTGTGGCTGTGGGCCAGAAGATTACACATGTGGCCGGCCAGAGTCACAGGGATACAGGAAAGGGCCTCTCTGCTGGTCTCATGTCACCTTCCTTTAGCAGTAGGACACTAATAGGCTGTCATCACCTGCCCTGCTGGAGCGGAGCCATGGGTTGGGTTAGGGGCCGTCTGGAGGAGGGGGAACTGGATACATATTCCTGTACTTCCTAATATCTACCAAAATGAGACAGAGAATGAGAACATGAGAGAGGAGAGAAGAAGAGAGAGGGAAGAGAGAGAGAGAGACAGAGAGACAGAGAGACAGAGAGAGAGAGAGCGCTCGGAGGGGGCAAAGGAGAACCTGCTGCTGATTTGCAAGTCAGGAAGGTTATATGGAAAAGCTAACCTAGGGGCCTGGACCCTAGTGAGTTGAGTGGTTGAAAACAAAAACAACAAAAAACCCAGCAAACATTAGTCCTATATTCCTAAGCCAAACCAGTGATGTCCTATATATCCTGTCATAGTTTCAGACATTTGCAGGGTTTGTGAGGAATGAAATACAAAGTCATTCACAAGCCTTAGGAAAACTGGTGAGCGGAACTCTCTTTCCTCCTGTCAATCCTTTCCCTGGGTGTAAGGGAGTTCTCCATTCTCCCTGTAAAGCACATCATGCTGGCCTGTGTTCAAGGTGGCTCCCAGGTCAGTAGGTCGTCCTCCAGCACCGCCCAGCACTTGCTCTCCCACCCGTGAGTCAGCTGTGTTTGTCCCAAGTGTGTTTACGCCAGCCCTTCTTACTGTGATCACATCCTTCAGTATTCTACAAACAGGCAGAGGATGGTGTGTGGGTGGGGGGGGGGGGGGTTCTGTAGAAATCACAGCAGCCGATTTGTAAATCCCCCAGTGTGTGGCTGGGTCTTGGTGTTGGTGAGACAGTTTGTTCGGGCACAGGGAGCAATAACAGCTACTTTCTCCATGCTGTTGCTGGGGAAGGTAAACTGGGTGTCACACAAGGTGTGCACACTGTGGTTAAGCAACATTCCCGGCAACTGCAGGACGTTGAGCCTGAGCCTGTCCACCCCAGATGTACTTCTGTCTGTGACTGACAAGGAGGTATTTAAAGTGTTCGGGCTCCGTTCCTTCACACTCTTCTGTAAATTGGCTTCTCGTTAAAGCTGCAAGCCAACGGCCGATCTCTGATAGTGGTGCGTGGTGATTAATGGGTATTAGAAATGCATCTGTAATAATTTATTACATTTAGAGTTGGTCTCCTCGGTTACTGGTGGTTTTGCTTGTTTGTTTGCATAGGGGATATCCTTCTACTTGAGAAGATGTGACCCATGATCTACAGCAGACACAAAGTCACAGAGACAGACGGGGTTTGGGAGCGCTGCTTGGTGATAGTCTATCCGAGCCCCCGGGAAAGGCCAACCTGAAAGCCCATTTCTCCAAGACAGGAGAGACAAAGGTTCTTGAAAGTTACCAGGCTCCATAGGAGAGTCTAGGGGCAAGCTGAAGGGAAGAAATAGTTCTGGCATGGAAAATGGGAAAAGGTTGGGGAACCAGTAAGGGAGGTGGGTAGTAAAGGACCAGGAGGAGAGAATGGAATAAGGGTGGGGGCAGAGAACACAGGTCTAAGGCCCAGGGACTAAAACGAGAGTATGAAATGAAGGCTGGAACGGAGACCAGGCAGGACAGGTGGAAGAGACTAGTTAAGGGCTAGAGAATCAAGAAGGGAGAACATGGCCTGAGAGCCAGGAACCAGGGAGAAGAGGGCACGAGGTTGAAGAACTGCCCGGTGTGGAGTGTGGAGTAAGCATGGAGCTGCAGCAGGCAGGGAGGGCTGGACAGTGGGAGAGAGGCAGAGGCTTCAGGAGGACGACTTTTGCCCCACATGGAAGAAGGAACTAGAAACTTATAAGTTTGGGGTCTTTGTTAGACAGGCCTCCTATTCAGAAAGGACAGGTGAGACGTCCATCTAAGGAGGAATATGGAAAGCAGGAGCTAAAAACTCAGGGACCCAGATAGAGGGATCCTGGAATCTCACCAGAATCAGGTCCCAGAACAACTCAGGAGTGTCCGTAGGCCAGCGGAGACCTCAGGGCTTGAGGTCCATATGGACGGTGTGTGACCCCTCCACCATAGGCTCCTAAGAGAGGTCATATTAGGTAATGCACTCCAAAGAAAGCACTGGGAAGCTTCAAGCTCTGTGCAAACATCTTTTGGTATTGGTCCATCTATCCATCCATCTGTTCTGTAAATCTTTTCACAGAGCACCTGCTTTGAAAGAAGCAGAACTGGCAATTGGGGGATGGGGACAGAGCAGTAGCCCAGACAAGCCCACAGTGTGAGGATCTCAGGGAAGACAACACTCCTAGTGGGGTTAGGGAGGGGGCCCTGGAAGGACCCAGGAACCCTGAGGCCAGGGGAGGGCTAGTCTCCCCTTTCTTCCTGAGGTAAGATCCAATACTCCCATGGAGCCAGCCTCAGACTGCACTTTCCAAAGGGGTTCAAAAAATGTCATGTGTGATAGGCACTGTGAGCCTAAAGAGTGTAAAATAAGACCAGGAGGGTGGAACTGGGGGGGGGGGGGGGGGGGGGGGGAAGGGGGGGGGGGGGGGGGGGTTGTAGGCAATAGGGAGGAGGAGGTGGTTGCACAGGCCCTCTTCCCATGAGGGTATTTCCGTGGAGGAATTGCCTGCAGTCTTTGTCCAGTCTCACTGGCATCAAAGCAAGCAGAGGTTTTTATCTCCTTGGGAAGATGTGGCTTTTCAGTCCCAAAATACATGGTATATCAAAAGCCCAAATGAACTAGCAGACCTTTCCTGCAGACAGTAACACTGGGTGAGGGTAGAGGCGCAGAGGAAGCCAGGGCAGGATTTGCGTGCACGTGGTTCTATACCACACATTCACCAGCTCCACCCAGCACTAGGCCTCTAGAACTGCCCTTAATCCTAAGGCTCCATGAGGGCTGGACAGCTATTGTTCATAAAAGATGTTTCAGCTGGAACCAAAGGAAATATGTACCTGTCACCCAGGTGAGAGTAGGCTCAGCTCTGACTCCACTCGTTCCAGCCTTCCAAGGTGGTGTCCATTTAGCACCTAATGCTGTAATGTGGCCGGACAGTAACACAGAAGTGCTTCTTCTACCCAAGAAAACCGCTGTTCTGGGAGCTTGGCAACACCTGTGGTGTCCCATATGGCATCCATTCCTGCCACAGCCCTCCCCTCAAACACTCAACCCATCCACTGCAGTTTCCTACCCCTGGCCTTAACCTCCTCAGGAGCCCCTAACCTTTCAGAGGACTGTTCCCAGACATTGAACCCTTCCCCTGCATATGGGCATAATCTCCCGGTTACCAACAGGTCCCTGTTGCCGTGAGGTCAGCTTGGGATGTGCCTTCAGCCATTCTTCACTAATCCTGTTCTACATCCTTCCTTGTGTCCCTACTGCCACAGTGCGGGTCTGCATCAGGGATGGTCTGGCTATCTCCTAACCATAGCGTGAGCTCCTTGATACAAAAATAGAGCCTGGTCCTCCCCTTCCCCCCATGCTTGGAGCAGAGCAAAACACAGGGGCTCGAGTCTGAGAGGGCAGACAGGACTTGTTGACCACTGGCCAGGTGGATCTGAGTAAGCCTTAGGCCTAGACCCAGATCTGAGATGCTGAGTAAAGATGCTGAGCAAAGAAGCAGAGGATGTACTGCTGACAATACAAGTGTAGCTCAGCAGAGAAGGGGGGGGGGGTGAAGAGGAGTCTTCCAGCCTAAGACAAGGAGTACAATGTTGATACACACAGCCCAGTAATCCTGTCTAAGTCCCAGCAGAAAGTGCCTCTGGCCTTTTGTACATCCCATTTACATTCCCGGAAAAAAAAAAAACGGTGACTCCAGAATCCAGCTTCTCCAAGCAAGGGACAGAGTGGCCACCAAACCCTAGGAGGTCCCAGGCTTCCTTTTATGAGGAAGGTAATCCTTTTTACATCTCTCAATCCTTCTCCTTCAAGGAGAAAATCCCAGTTTGGTGCCAGTGTGGCTCTTCCTGTCCAGCAGGCACTAATCCTTGTTGTTTAGCAAACAGCCGGTGACCTCGCCTGGCCCTTCTGCAGCCATGAGTCCCAGGCTAGCAGCAAAAGCAGTTCCTTCTCGATGTTGTGTATTCTAGATAACTACTATGATGAATGACTCTGGCTTTCCACTTAAAGTTCTTCTTAAAGTATACAGTTAAGTTTTTAAAAAGATAAATCCATTTCAGGAAAAACGTCGCAGCTGGTTTATACCCAGATGTGGCTAGATGAGGAACATGCAGCATGAGGTACAGAGGCTTAGGGGTGGGGGGGTGACTAAAGCTGAGTTCTGTTGACTCTCCTGAGGAAGTCACCCCGTCTCCAGGCCTCTACAAAGTCATAACCAACCACCACGCTTACTCTTACACATGTACAGGCAAGGATGGTCACAAACAGGTATGGAATGAGAGTGTAGATGCCCACAGAGTTTCTGTAGCCATAGGCTTCTGGGCCCAGTTTACCTAAATATCTGCTTCCCCTGGCAACTCCAGCTGCCCAAGGAAACATGCTTCTGTTATAGAGAAGCATACACAAAAAAGCCCAGACTTGGTTCCAGCACCTTCTTTCCAAGCATGCTGTCTGACTTCCCTGGGACAGACACTCCAGAGGCCAGCCCAAAGCTGTCCTCCAGTGTTCAAGAATGCACACATATGAAATGGATTCGTGAAGGGTCTGCTGAGACCCTGGACTGTGAGTAGGCCGTTCCACTAACAGGTAGGGACAAGACTGCATACAGATGCCTAAGGAGAACAGGTCCACAGCCATGGGGTCTTTCTTGGCTTCTCTGGTCGACTTCATACTGGGTGAAGGCTGAGATGGACAGAGGAAGGAAGTCCAGCCAGCCAGAGGGCCAGAGGGCATGAAGACTCCTCCTGCAATCCAGGCCTCAGCAGGAAAGGAACATACCGTGTCAGCTGAAGCAGATAGCTCGCTTCTAGTAAGGCAGGCGTGAAGAGGCAGGAGAAATATTTCCTTATTAAGAGGGGAGAAAACTTACTCTCAGTGGCAGCCACAGGCACAAGCCTTTCTGTCTTCTTCAGTTTCTAAAATAAAGCCATGGCAGGTGTCCACTCAGGAAGTTCAGTTCCGGGGATAAATGAGAGGGCCCAGTATTTATTGGCGCATTCATTAATGGATTCATTTGTCTTTGACACAAGGCGTATCATATAGCTCAAGCTGGTCCAAAACTCATGATCCTCTTGCCTCAGCCTCCTGAGCGTCTGTAGCTGCAGGCTTCTGGGCCCAGTTTCCTTAAATACCTATTTCTCCTGGTGGCTCCAGTTGCCCAAGGAGGCATGCTCCTGCTGTAGAATACGCAATGAAGCCCCGGCTTGGTTCCAGTACTCCCCCCCCCCCCCAACCCGACTGTCTGACTTCCCTGAGACAGACACTCACAGAAGCCAGCCCAAAGCTGTCCTCCACTGTTCAAGAGTACACATGTAACTTGGATCCATGAAGAATCCATTCATGGTGTGTGTACCACTGCTCAGCTGAGAACTCATAAAGGAGATGAGCTCTTGGCCTGGGAGACCTCCTGGCCAGTGAGTTGGGAAACCTAAGGCCAGCAGTGTGTGCACTGCCCAGGTGCCTGCCGCGGGGAACCTCAGGTGCACTGCTCCTGCTAGCCCCTGCAGACCAAGATATGGGATGGCTGTGGGCCTGGAACTTGCTTCTTTCTGCCTGGCAGCCATATTTGGAAGAAGGGTCTGGTCAGCTCAGCTTGCCACCGCTGAGCCGCCTTCTCGTTACCACAACATGGGTTTTGGATCCCAAGGGAGCCAAGGAGGCAGAAGGACTGCCACAACCAGAGCACAAGGTGTCTGAGAAAATGGGGTAGAGGGTCGGGGCAGGACTGAGGTTCATTCCCATTGGGGTAAATTTCACTTCTACAGGAAACATCAGAACAGGCCAAGGACAGGCAGGTGCAAGCAGCCCAAGTAGCTCCTTGGGTGAGAAAGGACTCCGTGAAAGGGGCTACTGATTACACCTGTAACTACCCACGCTGCTGCTCCCCACACGGAGATGGGACCCACCCCAGGCCAGGGCTTTCACTTGGAGTATGACAGTGGACCTCTTCACGCATTCAAGGTGTGTGTTATTTGGGGACACTTAGTAGCCCAATGGTGTGTTAACATACAGCCTCACTGTCTTGACATACCCTGGGCCTTGGCTACCCACAACCATTTTGGGTTCTACCCACTGTGGCTAACAGTGTCTTGGGTCTCAGGTATGACCAATTCTCCTATTCAGCCTGAGTATAAACTCTCAGGAAGGCTAAATATCTTCCTGGCAAGTATCTCTCTGCCAAGGACAAGTGTCTGTGTACAATCTATTACTGTCCTGGACTGCCCTTTCTGGAGGCAGGCTGCTTGTCTGTGAGATGCTAGGATGCAGTAGTGAAGGAGCCCTACCTGTAAGCTGATAGATAAACCTTCCCACCCTAGAGTCAGCTGGCTTGGAAAAAGGCACTTGGGCCTGAGCTGCTCTTCCAGTGCTTTGGGGAGCCAGATCGCTGACTGTTGAGGGAGAGGTCCTGAGAGAGGCGTTCAACAGCCCAGCTCTGTCTTAGTAGGTTCTGGCAGCCATGGATCTATGTTGTACTGTCTAAGTCCTATGTCTGGTGGGGGGGGGGGTCAAGCTTCCAGGGACTATAATCTATAGGTCAAGGAGAGTAACGGTAACTGACATAAAGGGTCCAAGATGCAAAGATCCCGAGAGACACAACACCGCCTATAACTGTGTCTCTGGCCTGGCTCAGGGTCGTCACTTCACATCTCTTCCAGGACAGAGAGGGCCATATGTAGGAAGGGGCAACGCATAATGAAGGTGTAGGCTGATTACGGGATGAGTAAAGGCCCGGATCAGAGACTCTCCGGTTGATCTCAGCCTTCCTAGCGCTGCCAGTCTTTCATATAGCCATCATCATGTGGTGACCCCCAACCCATACAGTTATTTTGTGGCTACTTCACAACTATGATTTTGCTACTGTAATGGATCACAATGTAAATAGCTGAGATACAGAATATCTGATATGAGACACCCATAAGGGGTCACCATCCACGGGTTGAGAACCACTGCTTTAGACAGGTAAGACGACAGTTGTCATGAACGGAGAGTTTTAGCCTTGGAACTGGAAGGAGTGAGGAACCCCTGAGTGGGGTCAGGTTTGGATGCTGCACACTGACAGTCTTTGTACAATGGCGTGATCAAGGCCAGTGTGGAGCTTGTAAAGAGCTGGAGCCAAGGGAAACTAGCTGCTCAAAACTGCTGAGCAGCATCAGTATGGGCAAGGTTGTTGTGTTATACATCCCTCTAGCTCATGCATCTGATGGAGGGCTGGGATGGACTTACTGATGATGGATACAGTCTGCGTATCTGTACTGAGGCCCCACAGTCCAAGAATTGACTCACCACCACCACCACCACCACCACCACCACCACCACCACCACCACCACTACCACCATGCTTGCCACTCCAGTATCTCCTCTCCAACAGTGGCCCTAACTCTCAGCCTTGCTGGACAGTCCAGGATGCCCCACCTACTCACTACTCCCACCCAGCCACCACTGCTCTGCAGCTTTGGTCTCATAGAACCACCTGCAATATCTAGCCATTGCATCCGCCTGCCCCTTAGCCCTCCCCCACATCACAGTCCTCTCACCGGGAATCTGTATAACGGAACTGTCCCAGGTCTATTCTAGCCTGGTGGGATCATCCAAACGCTTGTTGGCTTTTGACTTGCCCTTGGACCTTCACTCCAGCTGTCCTTCCAGCTGCTCTCCCGGCTGCCTCAGGCCTTGCCCTGACGCCCACCCCCCTCATCCTCAGCCGCCTACCTGTCTGCCTGCCCCACCACCTGCTTGCAGTCATTTACCTTTATTGCCTGCCAGGCAGCCAGCCTTACCTACCCTTGTAGACCTGCTGCCTGTGCACTCCACCTTTGCCCCGCCCTCCTAACTGGAGCTCCGTTTTTTTTACAACAAAGCTCGGCACCTTGTCCCTTGCTGCTGTTCCTGCCCTGCCTGTGGTCTGATCTCTGCCAGCTTTACCTGAGCAAATTTGGGGATTTAGCCTTTGCCTTATTCAATGCACAGACACCCTGACTCCCAAGCTCAAAACCACGGCTTCATCCGTCTGAGATAACGCACTGGCTGGTTTGCCCAGCCCCATTCTTCTCCGCTGCACCTAGCTGGTCCCTCTTGTCTGTGGCCCCCTTGCTTTGAGGATACCAGGCTACCGTGTGGGACTGCACACAGACACACACCTACCCTATCACATGGAACAGCTGCACAGATACATTTACGCAGGAACATACACACACACACACACACACACACACACAGGCCCCGTACTTGCCTCTTCTCTGATGAGGTACTTTGACCTCCCTTCAGTTCCACAGTGACTGTGGTTCATCGTTCCTGTCCATACCCACACATTCCAAGCCCTTGTGCAAGCTTCTACTCTGCCTTCTACTTCTGTTATTTCTAGCCATACCCAAGGGCACTGTGCTGGTACAATCCTGGGTATCACCCTGGGGACTCATGAGTAGTTTCTGGTCCGGGAAATATCAAAACACGTGGTCGCGAAGTGAGCCCCCACCTCTGGCCAAATGACATCGAGGTTCATTCTGAGATTTGAGGCGTCCCTCCAGATCCAGTAAAATCCAGGTAGACTTGGCATAAGGACAGACAGGAGCCCAGCCTCAGCAGGTAGGACTGACTGAGGTTCCACTTAGAGCATAGCTGAGCTGGATTCAGCATCTATCACCAACCCCTAGTTCTACTACACTCCTGTTGCCCAGGCTGGACCAGACCCCACAGAGCTGCTCAGGAAATTCTGGGTAGGCTCATCAGCTTATTTGCTTCAGGTCTCTGATACCCTGGGGATCTAGCAGAGGATGACTGCAGCAAGGGACCCACCCTCACTGTGACAGTTGCTTCCCTACATAGCCTCCACGGCAGGAGCTCATTGCCTGGCCACCATCTCTCTGTTCCTTCACTGTCCTCTAGCAACCAGTGCTGACTTATCAAGGATCACCTGACCAGCCCGGGGCTCTCGGTTTTTAGACAGCAACAGATAAGGCTTCCCCACTGGCAGCTGACCCACCCCCAACCTCCTCTCCCAGTTCCCCCACAGCCTCCTGATCCGTGAAACTCATTTCCTGAAGCTCAGATCACATGTCCATAAACAGAAACTTCTTTGCTATCAATTGAGACCAAGAGGCCAGGCTGCTTCTTCAGATCCAGGCCTGGGGAGGGAGCCACCTAGGCAGGAGCGAGATAGGGAAGGACTATGACTTGCTTAGATGCCCTGCCCACATACCTGCCTGCTCACTGCTTACTGCTCACAACTGCATCGGTCTACTGTCAGATCCACCAGGGGCCCGACTTTCTCCTGAACCACTTGGCTTCACCAGTCTTCAGGAGATCTGTGCCTGGCAGGAGACACTGCAGAGCAGACAGACACAGTGCTGAAGCAGAAGCAGCACAGAGGGACTGAATGGAGGAGACACTGCCTGCTCAGCAGAATTCCAGCAAGAGACACCTAAGTCAGGGAGTCAGGGAGAGCAGCAGGTCCTAGGACAAGCAGGGCCTGACAGGCTTCCCGGAGCCACACTGTGGGAGTGGCAGGACCGGGTGTACACTGATAGGAAGTGGACAGACTCTTCTGTTCAGTTACAACTCTGGACCAAGTCAGGGGTCTGCCCCACGCTCCCCTCAGGAATCATAACTCTGGAGTCCTCTTCGTAGATGAGGGTCAGTCACCCGCCTAGACTAAATCATGTGCTAAAAGTTTGGTTAACTTTTCTCCTCAGCAAACACTTTGGGAGGCTCATTTGCTGTACCATGTTTTCTGGATGACTTTTGCCACTCACACCATCCAGATAAAGAACTGGGGAGGCCTGGCTATATACCTTTGCCTTTTAAAATGCTGGGAAGACAATGGTATTAACAAACGACCGTCCCCAGGACAGGCCCCAGGAGGGCAGGAGTTACCCCTTATGCTGAAATGGTCATTCTGGCACATAAGGCCCCAACCCCCCACCCCGGCAGCTGCTGGAAAGGTTTCCTGGGAAGACATCCCTCACACACAGCAGGCTGAAGGTGGAACACACCTTTGTAATCTGGGGGAGGGGGGGCTGCTGTCAGGTCTTCAGTGAAGACCAGGAGCCATTCACATTGACCCAGAACCTCTGCTTGCTCACAGACCATGTAGAAGGGCTCAGACAAGCCCTGGTGTGATGAGAGACAGGGCCTTATCCATGCCATGACATTAGTCTACAGTCCTTCCTAATGAAAGTTCATTCAAGGAAATGTGGGTGAAGGGGTTAAAATGCACAGCACAGACTCCCCTCGAAGCTCCTAGTAGCTGGCAAGCGGCAGCCTGACCTCTGTCTACGCAGACGCACACAAGTGTGTGGCTCCATGGGTGCCGTCTGTGTGCCACCACCGTGGAGCGGGTGCATCTCACAGCTTCCGTTCTCAGACATCTTGGGATGGTTTGAGTGACATCTAATGACTAGTCTGAGCAGCTCTGCATCTGCGATGTCTCTGGCACACTCCTTCATAGCTGCCCGGGGGTGGGACCACAGAGAAGTGGAGTAGCTCTTCAACTTTACCTCCCTTCCCTTTCTCTTACTCTAGCACCTGCTTGAGGGCCCACTGTGCGCCAAGCACTGCGGACCCACTGTGCACTGCTCTGCTCATGGCAAGCAGCGCTGCTCACTTAGCACCTTTTGCCGGGGGTGGGGCGGGAGAAGAGGTCATGCATGTGGCACATCTGCTGAGGGCTGCTGGGCAGGCAGAAGTGAGGAGAGGGCTGGAGAATGGATGAACTCTGGCTGAGGAGGTAAAGATACCTCGACACTGTTCCCAGTGACAGAAACAGTAACTGTTTCTGGACTCTCAGCAACTCCTGAATCCCTTTGAGCATGGGGGAACAAGCTCAGAGGTGTGGAGTAAGTTGCCCAGGGTGCTGAGAGGCCACAAGGTACCTGCCCAAAGGCTGTGTGAAGACTGGGATTTACACCCTGAGAGCAACAGGGCGTGTCAAGCTTGGAGCTAGGGACAGAGGTGGTTTCAGAGATACTGTTGGGAAAGGTGGACACAAAGGGTTGGAGAAGACTAGAGGTCACAGCCACTGGAGAAAGTCAGAACTGTGGCCCTGCGGCTTGGTTCAGAGCATGGCCGATCGTGACTAGGACAAGGAGAGGCACAGTGTAGGGGATGGGCTGCCATTTCCTGAGGGTCCAAGTCACATGTATTAGGAATATGTGGGTGGTTGGGTAAGTTGAGTCTTAGGTGCTGGTTACACCTAGGAGTGGAGGCAGAGAGACCCTTGCCTGTGTTAGGAACTCTGTCTGCCTTGGGCCTTCCATCCCAGAGCCTGGTATCAGGGAAGGGGACATGAGATGGGTTTTAAAGTACCTGAGGCCCAATAGCCAGGCAAAGACATACCAGAGGAAAGAAAGAAGGCAAGAGACGTGCTGTGATGACGGGGTGGGACACCCTGGACTCCCAGTCAGAGGCAGAACTGAGCCCCCTGCTGGAGGAGACCTGCCCCGGCCACCCAGCAGGTCACGGAGAGATCTAGGGGGTAACCTTCCCCCTGGTGGTCAACAGGTGTCACTGGCTCCAGCTGTCAATACAGCTGTTCCCCATTAACACTCTGGCCCACATAGAGCCTGTGAAGGACTCAGCCTGAGCCCTTCATAGGACCTACACAGCAGCCATGCCTGGACTCTGATTCCCAGTTTTCTGAGAGCCTCCCTACCATCTCCTACCTCCCTAGACAGGTTATCACCGTATTGCCCTGATTCGAAGGCCTTGGCTATCCCTCAAGACCATTCCTGTGCTGAGCTATTGCTCACTCAAGACTCCATGGTGCCCCATCAGCTGATTCCCCCTGGAAGGGACATCAAAGCCAGAGCTCTGTCCTGACCCCGCTATACACATGCATTTGGCCCTATGACAAGAGAGATGGCCCTGCGTGTAAAGGGGTGAAAGTCAGGAGATACCCAGTTTTCCCTGGCCTACAGGCAGGGCCACAGCCAGGGCTGTGCTGTGAAGTAGAGTGAGGCCGAGCTGTCCTGCCCTGAGGAGCGACATTCATAGCAGAGTTGTGCTGTGGAGCTCCAGTCAGACAAACAGAGTCAGAGGGGACAAGGTCAGCCAGGTCTCCATTAGGCAAGAAGAAATGACCGAGGTGGACCCAGCGTGGGGTCAGCAGGCAAGAGCCTTGCGCAGCTCACTGTCTGCCCTGCACCTGGCCTCAAGCAGATCGACAGAGTTGAAGTCATTGGCCTTCAATTTGTTTTGCTGTGGGCTGGGCACTAACCCTGAAGCACTTAAAGGTCTGGGAGTTGCTGAACCATTGTGCTGTTTTCTGAGGCCCGGTGGCTGATCCTTTTCGTCATGCAGCCTTAGGTGGACCCAAGAGGTAGCTCATGCTGTTCTCTCTTTCGTTAGGTGAAGGGCCGGATGCAAGGCAGGGAGCCGGAGCAGCCTGAGGCAGGGGGGCCTCAGGGAGCGCTGGGCCCTCCAGCCGTGCTTAGAAACATCGCCACAGCAACCAGAGAGCAGACAGCAGTAGCCTGGGCAGACGCAAGCGGACAGCTTCCTACCGTGGCAGAGTACAGGGAATGACTACAGCAAATCAGGCCACACTGCTGACAAGGGAGGTGGAGTGTCACTAGAGGGGAGGGTGTGGTCTCTGCCCCACTGCACCGAGCGCCATGCCCACAAGAGAAGAGGTGCTGGGGCAGGGATTGCTCTGTGACACGGCCTTGCCCCAAAACCAGTGCTGAGCACACCCAGGTCAGCCGCCTCTCTGTCTGCCCGTCATACCAGCCCACATTTCAGCATCCCTCATTGTGACCATTCTGTTTGGCAAGGGGGAGAGGCACCCATCCTGTGTTCTGCATCGGGGGGGCCTGCTGCTGCCGGACCATGGGATGTCGGCAAAGCTCAGAGGAAAAAGAGGCAGCGAGGCGGTCCCGGAGAATTGACCGCCACCTGCGCTCAGAAAGCCAGCGGCAGCGCCGTGAAATCAAACTTCTCCTGCTGGGGACCAGCAACTCAGGCAAGAGTACCATCGTCAAGCAGATGAAGATCATCCACAGCGGCGGTTTCAACCTGGAGGCCTGCAAGGAGTACAAGCCCCTCATCATCTACAATGCCATCGACTCGCTGACCCGGATCATCCGGGCCCTGGCTGCCCTTAAGATCGATTTCCACAACCCTGACCGTGCCTATGACGCTGTGCAGCTCTTTGCCCTGACTGGCCCAGCAGAGAGCAAGGGCGAGATTACACCGGAGCTGCTGGGCGTCATGCGACGGCTCTGGGCTGACCCTGGGGCTCAGGCCTGCTTTGGCCGCTCTAGTGAGTACCACCTGGAGGACAATGCAGCCTACTACCTGAATGACCTGGAGCGCATCGCGGCGCCCGACTATATCCCCACCGTGGAGGATATCCTACGCTCTCGGGACATGACCACGGGCATTGTGGAAAACAAGTTCACCTTCAAGGAGCTTACCTTCAAGATGGTGGACGTGGGCGGGCAGAGGTCAGAGCGCAAAAAATGGATCCACTGCTTTGAAGGCGTCACAGCCATCATCTTCTGTGTGGAGCTCAGTGGCTATGATCTGAAGCTCTATGAGGACAACCAGACGGTGAGTAAAGCCTAGGTTTCTACTGTTCCTTCCCGGGAAGCAGATGGACTTGTATGAGCAGGGAGAGGCTTCAGTCAGAACTGGTACCGAGCCTTGCCCAGCCACATGGATGGCGCCTTTAGTTCCATGAGGTGGGATGAGCACGCCCCTTGTTTTATGTTGGGGGGGGGGGACGGGAGTGTGGTGTGGAGCATGGTGAGTTTATGCATGACACCAGCTTCGGGGGCACTTCTGTCGAGTTGTGAGCCCCAGTGGGCAGAGTCATGATGGTATCCCATAGGACCTTAACGTCCTATGACTCCTTCAGCCTGGGGGACATCACTTTGACCTAGATGACCCTGCTCTGACACCTTCCAAATGACACCATAACCCCTAGATTCCACGGGGCTCAGCAGGCAAGGACCCCTCCCCCGACAACAGATGGAACTTTAGAACCTTCCTTACAGTGCATACTGGCTCCACCGCCTAGGTTTCCACGTCACCCTGCCCTCAGTCCAGTGAAGCGATGATTGTGCCTGTGCTACATGCTGAGGAAATCCAACGCAAGGCCTGGCCGGGCATCACTGGTAGTCCATGTGGCAGTTTAGCAGACCCACTAAGCTCGCACCAGCACTGCATGATATGTAGGTCCCGAGAACAGTGACTGGACTCCCATCATCCCTTCTTGCTCTGAAGAGTCTAGTGATGATCTGGTTAAGAAAGGGTAAATCCAAGGTGCGGAGACCTAACCTTCGGCTTGGTGGATAGGCTGTAGGGCCATTGTTGAGGTTCTTTGAATCTCTTATCCTATGCTTAAAACCAGAGTGTTGGAAGGGGTGTCAGAGGCCAGAAATAGGATACAAGCAGCCTGAAGGAGACCTAGGTCCAGTGTTTAGCTGGGAGAGCTTCTGAAGAAACAGGGAGGCAGAAGTAGGCCTTTTGCATGGAGAGAGTAGCCAGTCTGCTCAGATCCACCTAAGGCAGAAGGCTGGACTCCCAAGCTGCCTACACTCTTCCCAGGAATGCTCTAGAGGAAGCCCGGCAGTCAGACACATGATAGTGGTCTGCTGAGGGCTGTCTTCCTCGGTAGAGCTACTGTGCCCAGGTAGGACCACCAAACGAAGACCTAGAGCCTCCCTTTACAGCACATGCCCCGGGGACTGGAAAGAAAGGATCTCTGAGTGGGGCTGTGGTACCCAGAGGAAGGCATTGGTGCTAGCGAGGAATCCATGGACATGGAGCCCCTGTCATGCTCTGAAACAAGGGTCCGGCCCCTCTGCTTCGGAACTCTGGCCTCTAAAGTCAATGGCAAAGATGGAACGTCTTCCTCCATCTGGTCTTGTTGAGGCAAGTGGTAACTACTGTTCTTCTGAGTTCCTATAAGTTCCTATAAGGACTTTGCACCTACATCCCAAATTGTTTGTGGGAGCCTGAGGGCTCTGGCCACCGTGCTGGATGCCTGAGCGTTCTGGACATAGAGAGAGCCTGTAGCCTGATCAGATAACCATGAAGACAGAAGGCAGGTCTCCCTTCCCCTCCCCTCCACCGTCCGGGGATTCTGAAAACTGCCAGGTAGTGATGGTCTCCCCAGTCAGTGAGGTGATAAGCTGTAGATCGGGGTGGCCCTGTTGCCACCTGGGGTCTGCCTTGTGCCCAGGCTATATCTGTGTGTGACTGACTGACCCTCAGCATCTTGCCCTTCTCTGCAGCTGTCGCCACTCCAGCAGCAGGTGAGGCTCTAACTAGAAGCCCCATCCTAACAGATGACAGAGGTATGGCTGAGGCCAGAGTTTGGGGTTGACCAGTTGTCAGGCAAAGCACACTTCCTTCTTGGGGTTGGTTGTGGGAAAGGTATAAAGGACAGTCTGCCAGCCACGCTGTAGTTGCCAATCACAGAGGCTCTCTGTAATTCTGTATACTTCTGCTGACAAGAAACTGCTCACAGGCCTTTCAAGCCTAGACCTGACAGCCTCACATACCATCTGCAGGGTAAGCATGGCAGAGTCCCTCGGGACCAAGCTCCCGTCCCATCTTCTGCAGGCTATGCCCACATACCTGGATTTAACAGGCAGGGTGCTTGATCCCTGAGTCTCACAACTACCTCCCTCAGAATCTGTCATCCAAAAGTAGCCCCAAGCTTTCCGGGCTCTGCCAACCCTTATGCCATGTTGTCTTTCTTCTCTGCTATCTGTTGATGGCTTCTTGTGCTTACAGTACCCCTCTGTCCATCTGTGGTTCACAGCCCCCTTCCCTGTCCCTCCGTACATCGGACTAGCACTAATCTCGGGAAACTTCACTGGGTGCCTCCCCTGGTCATAGCCTGGAACCTGCATACGCCTCATTGAGCCCACAGGGTGGATCGAGGCTCACATGTGAGCAAGGAGCTCCTGGGGACAGGCCGTGGGAAGCCTGCATGGAGCTCTGTGGTCTCTATCCCCAGCCTTCCTTCAGGCCCATCCCTGTGGGGATTTCAGCAAGGCCTGTGCGCACCTCTTGCGGGAACCAGGCTGAGTCTGCCAGGGCATCTCCTAAAGGGAAGGGGTTTGCAGCTGAGCCTACACACACTGTCATTCTCATATTTCTCTCGCGCTCGCTCTCTCTCTCTCTCTTTCTCTCTCCTCCCTTCCTCTTTCTCCCCTTCTCACCTCCTATCCCTCACGCTCCCCCCTTTCTCTCTATCTCTCTCTTTCTCTTTCCCTTTCTCCCTCCCCTTTCTCTGTCATCCCCTCGGGCCTGAGGAAGTAGTGTTGTTCACCAGAAAAGGAAATTCTTGATGGAAAGCCCTAGCACAGCTGGAAATTCACTGGATTCCAAATGGTTCTGACCTTTCATGCTCCACCAGTAATATCTGCCGATAAAAAACAAACAGGCTGTGGAGAAGACAGTGGCCTCCTATCATTCTCCTCACCCGCTGCCCTCTCTGGCTGTGCTGGTATAGCAGGCAAGGAGCACCTCTCACCTCTCCCTCCAGCCAGACACTGGGACAGGGCTACCCCCAGCTACCACCACCTCCTCCTCCCTCCTCCTCCTCTTCCTCCTCTTCTTCCTCCTCCTCTTCTTTCTCCTCTTCTTCCTCCTCCTCCTCTTCCTCCTCCTCCCTCCTCCTCCTTTTCCTTTTCCGCTTCCTCTTCCTTCTCTTCCTCCTCTTCTTCCTCCTCCTCTTCTTTCTCCTCTTCTTCCTCCTCCTCCTCTTCCTCCTCCTCCCTCCTCCTCCCTCCTCCTCCTTTTCCTTTTCCGCTTCCTCTTCCTTCTCTTCCTCCTCTTCTACCTCCTCCTCTTCCTCTTCTTCCTCCTCCTGCAGTGCCCTAAGAGTCTCAGCCCCAACAAAGACTCAGCCCAAAACAGACCACACTTTTGCAAAATCTCAATGAAGTTTGGGGCCAGTGCCAAGGCTGTGTACACAGCTCCCCAGAGCTCTCCTTCCCTCTCAGCCCCCAAGGCCCTTCCTTGTCTTTCCTCTCACTGAGGCTGATGGTGCCCCCTCCCATCCCCATGCCTGGAGAAGGAGCCATCGCCTCATCCCATCCCCCAGCCCGCCTGCTGGTTTCTGCGTCAGCGTGTTGCCAAGGAGAGCTTCAGCATCTCCAGGCTTCTGGGCGGGCGAGGGCTGCAGTGAGCACAGGGCAGCACCTTGGATGTGCGGGTTTCCAGGGCATCCGTGGAGGGTGGCAGCAGGCACATCCAAGGAGTGTGCCGTGTGTATCCATGATTCATATGTTCATCTCCAGGATCTGACAGGTCTTCAGACTGACCAGGTCTCTACCTCCTTGCAGCCTTGAGAGGCAGGCAGATGGAGACTCCAAACGCTTGGTGGGCTTCCAGTGCTCTGTTTGGTATGCTCCCAGATGCCACCAGAGGTTGAACACATCCCAGGGACATGTGGGGATTTCTCCTGATCTTGTGAGCCAGCATCATTTGACTGCCCACACCCCTTCACACCCTCCCATCTTGGGACCTTCACTGAGCCAGCTCAGGGGCTCAGATGGATACAGGACAGAGGCTTTGTCCTTCTCAGATAACAACAGAGACAGGTCATTCAGTGGCCACAGGAGCTGTGAACAAAGACTAAAGCCCCAGCCCCAGCAGCCTATGGCTGTGACCTGTAGGAGCCCTCAGTCCCCAGTTCTTCTAGAAGTAGAAGGAAGCAGGCACCTGCCATCTAGCTTCTCTCTCGCTTTGCAGATCAGCTAATGGACACTGGAAGCCACTTAATGGTAGAGAGACACTTTAGAAGAGACAGATTAAAAGGCATAGCTGTAAAATGCCAAATGGTCTCTTACTGAAACTACCTCCAGTCCCATAGAGGCCTGCTGTGTGCCTGCTGTGTGCCCGCTGTGTGCCTGCTGTGCCAGTACAAGGCCTGATTGGGGTGGGGATGGGAGACTAGGAGCTACAAGTGAACATAAGCCACATTCTGCTAGCACTCTTGATTGACATATGGGGAACAATCATTCACAGCTACTACTTAACTTTCACAAGCCCTTCCGCTGCCAAAGATACTTGCCCCCTTTCCAGCGCTAGTGGCTGTAGTTGCCAGGGTTCCGCCATTTGCTTTCATGTGGGATCAGTGGTGGCCACTTGAGCCCCACAGGTTAGTCTGAGCTTCAGCGAGACTCACACAGAGGAGGCTTCATACTCATTTCGCAGATCAGTACTATTAAGCAGACAAGCCAGATGCAGAGTATTACTTTGGGCTGGGGGGTAGGTTCTGCAGGAAGGGGAGTCTACAGCAGCCACACTCCAGGCAGGCAGCCTAGACTAGCCCCTTGTCTAGGGCCTGGGTCCTCAGGACAATAGCCCCTTCCCACTTCTGGATGGGTCAGACCCAGCATTCCAAGGGTAGGTCAGTATTTGCACGGCCTGTACTATAGCCATAGTAGGCATGTGGAGTGGGTAGGAGTCAAGGAGGCATGGGAAGAGGTAGAGACCAAGGACTCTACTTTAGCTTGTCTATGGGGAAGCCCAATGGTGCTCACCTCTTACAGGTGCCCCCTAAGGAAGGGAGGAGTCTTGAAAACACAGTAGGGGCCTGCCACTGGAGCCATGCACTTTATTATGTGTGCACCCAGAAAGCTTGCTTAGTTTCTTTTTACTGGAATCTAAGTCATGCATAGTAGTAGCTCATGTCTGTGATCTCAGCTCTCAGAAAGCTAGAATATCTTGAGTTCAAGTTCTGCCTGGGTTCTAATATGAAATCCTGTCTCGATATTTTATTTTATGTGTATTAGTGTTTTGCCTGAGCGTATGTATGCGTATCATACACATACATGTGTATTGGGTTGTCAGAGGTCAGAAATGGGGATCAGATCCCCTGGTATGATAGCCCGTCCTGCAGCATACACAGACAAGATTGGAAGGGACCTTACAGTTACTCAATGTCCTTAACGGGACAGTTTTTCAGATGAAGGATTACATCAGAATATCTGCATCACATGTCCCAATACTGACAGGATAACTTAGGAAAGATTGATTTGCCTCACGTTCTGGAGTGTGCGGGCCAGGCAGCAGGAGACTACAGAGCAGCTGCTTGTTCACATCTTAGCAGATCTCAAAACAGATCTTGGGCAGAAACTTGAAGCAAGTCCCACCTTTGGGGCATAACCGCCTCCCCAGCCACCAAATTCTGCTAGCTAAACCACAATCCTCACCACTCTACAACACACACACACACACACACACACACACCCCAAGCTCCTAAAACAGGCCCTCCAGCTGGGGATCGAGTTCTAAAGTATGCATACCTGTGAGATATTTCATAGAACATGAGATATTTCATGTTCAAGCCATAACCCTCCCCTGTCTGTCAGCCCCACATCCTATAGAAGACTCAAGTGACCATCTAAGCTGGCCTGCCCCAAAACAGTCAGTAGTAGGACCCCAGGGAATCCTCAATACAGTGTGTCCCCACTCTGCCTCCTCCTCCTGACCTAGTTAAGAATACAGCTTCAACAATTAGCTTCTAATGCTTAGAATCATGCCAGAAAGGCATGTGGACCACATACGGTTAGTTTATGATATCCACAAATCACGACCCTGGGATGACAGACCGGGGCTCAAAGCTTGTGAGGTGGTATGGCAGAGGGGCTTGAGTCTCAAGGACTGGTTGGTCCCCTTGATGGCACAGCCCTGAGAGACTCTACGGAAGTCAGAGGCAGAGTGGGCCAGAATAAAGCAGGCGTAGAGTAGTGAGCAGGACTCAGCCCAGACAGTGAGTGGTGGGAGTCTATTCTTCCAGGACCCTAGGCTTCACCCAGGCAGTGTACACTCTCTAGCCTGTGGAGAATGGAGGATACACTGGCCTTAGGCCTTTGGGCTTGCCAACAGGCCTTTCAGATACCTAGGTCGCCATCTTCTATCTATCTGCTGCCAACAAGACATAGGCCACAAACACATGTCAGTAATACCTTCTCGTGGCCCTCTCTTCTTGTCATACTGGGTGCTTCCAAGGTCCTTCTGTTAGTCTCTGTTTGTACAAAGGCTTCATGCTCTTGGCAGGTTCTCAGCAAGCCTGGGCTCAGGGTTTGGGGTCTGGCTTCCCACTCCACCTCCTTGCCTCTTGCACCAGAAAAACTTGCATGGCAGAGCTCTCCATCCCTAGCCTGGCCTTTACCATCACTCTTATTTCGTCCTGTGAACTTGGCACTGTAATTCAGCTTTTTCTCCATAATGGCCAATCACATGCCCTCCTGTGTCACTGGAAACCATTCCTTGGATACAGGATGTCAACTCTACCATCACGTCCACCGTGGTAACTCTCATATACCTTTACAGAATGCTCAGAGAGACCAGCATTGTGGCCTTGTTGACCATGCCATAGATAGCAGAAGACATAGCAGAAGACAGCCAGTTTATGCCCTGGTTTGGGTGGGAAGGGGCTCCCCTTACAATTTGGCTTTTCTATTCCTGATAGATTTTAAGGAAGGGGCAGCGGGTGTCAAGTACCTGTCCCAGACACTCACCCCTTGCAGAAGAACGTGCCAAGCCACATGTATGGCAGCCCAGCAGCTGTGCCTGGCTTTTACCAGCCTGCAAGAGTTAATTTATCTTCAGGAAGTTTTGAGCTGTCTGCCATCACAGGGATAGCTTCAGGTCAACCAGGTTGTCAGTAATTACATCACAGGAAATGGCCAACGTTACACATCAGTCCGATTTCCCATGCCCACCCAGTCGACAGACGGGACACCCTAGTGGGAAGACCCCAGGGGGCCGGACTCAGCAGATGATGAATGCTAAGGAGACACGCTTTGCATGTTTTTGAAGAGCAGAGCAGTGTGCTTGTCCGCATCCTCTTCTGTGTTCCTTGGAGATTTCCCCTTGCCCCACTGACAACCATTTCTACCGACATTATTCTGCTGGGGAAGGGTCTTGTGCCAGAGGATCCCTGACTGGCTGTCACAGCTGCTCTTGTCGCAAAGGCTTAAGAGAACTGTGCTGCATATAGAAACAGCTGTATAACTGAGTTCTTAAGCTGGGCCCACCCGCCATGTCCTCCATCTGGGAGAGCTAAGTCCTGCGGCATCATTCAGGAAAGTAGGGACACAGCAGTCACGGTGTTTTTTCCGTCCTCTCCGGAGTGACGTGGAGATGGTATTAAGTGGCCTCTGAGAGGGTCTGCAGAAACCTCCTGAAACAGCTGGCCTGGGCCAGAAAAGTCAGGAGGGACCCTTCTGCCTTGGAAACACCTTACATGAGAGCATGGCAGGGGACAGACATCAGCAATAGGGCCAGAACAGATTGGGACAAAGGTCTTATCTTGACCATGAAGAATCCAGCCCAAGAGCTGCAGGCTGCTGACTGCTGGGACAACCAGCAAAGGCAGAAATCAAGAGGCTGTTTGGGACTGTGGACAGCGCAGCTGGATGGCACCCTAGACAGAGGTCAAATGATGATGAAATGGGACAAAGTCCCAAGCATTGCATCTACCCGCCTCCAAGGAACAAGAGGTATAGTCCCATTGTACTGTTATGTGGAGCCAGGGATGGGGTCCTGAAGTCTGCATACTCTCAGTGCCAGGGTGATCTCGCTGCACACTGACAAAGATGCCCTACTCTGAGCTGTACAGAAAGATTCGAGGCAAAGTAGCTTCTGCCTCTCACCCATCCAGCTGCCCCGGCCAGTGGGTAATTAATTTCTTGAGCCCATTATCCTTGCTCATTATGCATACCCCAGAACAGCTTTGAAGGTTTAAGACACAGATTATTATTGTTTTAAGGGATTCGTATAATCTAAGAATGAAAAACAATTTTCCCATTTAACAAGAACAGACTCCGAGGTGGTGAGGGAAAGCCCCGGGGGCCTCATTGACTTGGGGCAGGGGCTCCTGATGACCAGGGTAAGGTATTAGATCTGCCAGTTCCTTGACTGGCCTTGAACGACAACGGGGTAGGTAAAAATGGTCAGAGTAGTTAGGTCCACCTGCTCGACAGAAAAGGCTTCTGTACTGACAGGACAGTCCCTTCTTCACCCTCTGTGACTCTCCCTGGCTAGCTAAAGGAGATGCCCATTGTTGGTGAGGGTACGCTGACAGCTCTGAACTGGGCAGAGGGCAAATTCAGGCTAGCCAGGCCTATATTAGCCCTCATCCCTTCTTCTTCTTTGCACTCCATGGTGGATATTTCTTCAGCTCTTGTTTCGTTAGTAATACAACTACTGTGTGCCCAAGGCCCTTGGGGCCTCATGGCCTGAGGTCTTCAAACCTACAGCCATAGGCCTGTACAACCTGGCCTGGCCTGTCTCTACCCCTGGGCAAAGCTTACCCTGATCTGTCTACAGGGTGGGCAGGACGCGCTTACCCAGCGTTCTGACTCAGGAAATTAAGATCTCCAGAGAAGTTTGGCCTGGGCAGAGTATGACCGCGGGTATGTCCCTTCCCCACAGGACACCAGCAACCCTCGAGCAGCGGCAGGTAGAACTGGATTGATGTGGTCTTCTGCTGGATGGTCCTCAGAAGCTACAAGCTCTGCACTGGGCACTACCTGGGTCCTACCTGGGAGAACCCTTAGCTTTCATGTTGTGTGGATCAGACAGCCCCATCTCAGGAACCCAAAAGCCTCATCCTCCTCCACCCTTATCTGTACCTGGATCTCCCTGTGGTTGTGTGAGCCTGTCCCCTCAGAGGAGGCAGAGACCAGAAAGCAAGTGAAGTCTCGGGGTTTCTCAAGCAAGGCCACAGTTGAGGCAAGGGGGCATTCTGGAAATGCTAAAGAGGCAGCCTGTGGTTTTGGTGTGGATTCCCTCACAGCAAGCAAGACAAACTAAAGCGAAGGGATCATGCCTAAGAGGCTCCGGGCAGGAGGAGCCTGCCTCTCTTTCCGTCTCCCCTGTCCAAGGACAGGAGGCAGGAACATGGCGGCAGTTTGATACTGTCCCCGGCTCCATTGCCGCCTTGGTGAAGACAAGCTTAACTTGCCCTTGTGCCGGAAGGTGAAAAAGGTACTTGGAGAAGATGTGGACAAGAAGCCTGTGGTGTAGCTCTTTGCTGTTACGCGGCCATGGACCCTTTAAAGTCTTAGCCCAGAAAGTCACGGTCATTGCCTGTGATAATGCACGCCTGTAGCATAGCAGCAGACTTAGGCGACCCAGTCTGGACTTAGCGGGGCCAGTGCCATATTCTGATGAGCAGCCTGGCCTGTGGACCTGCCCTTGCCATGTACTGTGGCTGCTCTGCCCAGGGCCCTGTTCCAGGGCATCCCTGCTGTCTGCCTTCCACAGCTTAGAGGGTCACCAATGGCCTCTCCTGTACTGCCCTGTTGGAGCTCTTTCCCTGGTCTGCTCACATCCCAGACAACTCTCGGTGTCAGCCCTGTCACTGGGTCATGGTGCTTCCTTGCCTAGACTGTCCCATTCTGGGTGGTACCCTGGCATTTCTCTTGTGTTCCTGCTCTGGAAGGATCAGGTCCTACACTGGCAGTAAACTCAGGGTGGCCGGGATTGGAGATACGTATGTGGGTAGCACCCAGGGTGAAGTGTTTCTTGACCCATACCACTTGAAGGCCAAGAGTTCTTCTGAGTAGAGAATGAGGGCTCACGACCTTGCCAATAAACCAGGCAGAGTGTGATTTTCAGTACGTAGGCTGAGAGGGCTCAGTGGACACTGGGCTGGATGAATATTGGCACATGCTAAGAACCATAGAGCGCATCCATGGGAGCAGCTGCATTACATGAAGGGAGTTTTCTCTTCTTGTCTATCTTTTGTTTCTTTAGCTGCTGCTCATGACGTACTCTGTGGTTCTTAGAACATTCCAGAAGGTGGCCGCCTGCAGTATAAACATGGCATGGCCTTAAGTCCAAGCCTTGTCCACTGTCCAGAAGGCAGAGTTCTCAGCATTGGCCCAAGAACCTCCCCAACCACTGAGGCCCAGAGAGAAAACAAAGCAGACAGGCCAGAAGTCCTCGGTCTGTGGCCACTGTGGTCATGACCCTGCGGCTGTAAACACTTGCAGGTGACCACCATGCATCAGAATTTCTGCATGACCTGGCTGCTCTGACTGCGTGTTGACTAAATCATTGGCCAAGCATGTAGAAATCGTTTTCTCTTCTAGAGAGTAACCAAGAAAGGCAGGAAGCCTTGTCCTTGGTAGTTCCATCCTGATGTGAGCGCTGACATTTCCCCCAAAGAGACAGTTTTAAAGCTGAAGTCCCCTGCCAACTCACTGTCCCTCAGAGCTGGGAAGCTGCTGCAATCAGGGCAGGATACAGTCTCCACCTCATCACATAGAGCAGTGGAGTCAGGAGCAAAGAGATCCCGGGCTCCAGGCCCCTGTTCTGGTATTACCCAAAACCCAGAGAGTAAGTCGTGTCTGGCTTCTGTGACGGTCAAAGTACGCACGTACATTTTTCCCAAAGAAGCTCTGTCGCCTTAAGTGGAGTTTAGACAGCTAAGCTTGCTACAGCAAGCCCCCCTGCCGCACCCCCAATCCTGCAGATGACATCAGGGAAGGGCAATAATGACCTAAGTCCTTCTCTTTCTCCTAAAGGAAGCGCATTGCTGAAATCCATCTTATAGGCCATGAGCAGATGCTCCCTACTGGTTTCTCTCTTTAGCCCGTTTCTCTTGTTCCTCAAAGGAATAGCCCGGTCCTACTGCAAAGGATTTCACAAGCTTTGGTGCCTGTGGGGGTGGGGGAGGGTGGCTCTGCTACTAAGCGTGCACCTGCTGAACAGTCCAGGTGATGTGTAAGCCCCAGGTATCCCTTGGAGAACAACAGGAGGGGGTTTGTGCTCTAGTTTTCTTCCATCTGTCCCTAGTCTATAAAATACTTGCTTCCTGCTGTCTGTTAACTTCCTGTTAGTGACTGACAGCAGGGGTCTTATATCCCCCACCAGCAAGATTTAACACAGAAGCAAAGCGGAGACCTGGTCCTTTTTCAGTAGAAGCAAAGGCAGCCTAGGACTGTGGCTAGGAGAGTGACTTCCCTGCTGGTAGGAGATCCCTTAAGCTGGAGCAGGAGCCACAGCCTGAGTTCCACCCCCACCACCTCCCCCAATGCTTCCAGCCTGCTGGGCATGGACTGCATGAACTTGATGTGCCAACTTCTCCCTCTTGGAGTAAAGGCACCTAGCATCTTGTGGGATCTTCTGTTCCAGACCCCGGAGTCTTAGAATGTTCCTAAGTTACAACCTCTGGGTATATGATGCCCAGTGCTCATATCATACTCTGGGGTTCTGTCTCCCCTGGGACTTGAACCAGCACCTGGTAAAACAGAAAGAATCACCAAGCCCTGAAAATTTGTCTGACATTGCTTCTGAAATCCATTACAAAATAAAAGGCAAGACAGGTGACTTATGGGATGTTGGGCCCACTGCCAAGAGGCCCCTGACTGGACAGGGTAATGTCTGATGGCTGTACTCCTGCCCCTAGAGAGCTCTCTCAGTTAAGTTTTTAAAAAAACAAACAAAAAACAGGTACTGTAAGTACCTATTTCTAGCTAACACTGGGACCTGACGGTTGGTAGGGCTGTAACCTGGAAGTCGTCCTAGTGTGTCAAGTGGCCACCCATGTCTATCTAGATGGCCCAGGTCCACGCTAACCCAGCAGTACAACTCTGATCCCCCAAGCCCCTCATTCAAGGGATCTAGGGCAATTCACATAGTACATCATGGGCTCCGAGCTTTCCATGCAGAAGGACAGTAGCCATGAGCAGATGTCACGGAGCCTGCTTTGAACCGTACACCAGGGCACTGCTAGTGCAGCCTGTGAGCCCCTAGCCCAGCAAGAGGTGGCCTTCCACTCCACAGATGAAGAAACTTGGGTTCCAAGCACAGATTGCCTTGGTTACAAAATCAGGGGCCTCCAAACCTATAGGGACTAGGCAGGTTTGGGAGATAGCTTCTAGTACCAACATGTAGGGGCACCCTAGCCCCGTCCACACAGTATAGGTAAACAGGAGGTGGCCAGAGGCTCACCTGCTGTGTGAGGCAGGAAGTTGCTCCTGCTGTCTCTGGCAGGTTCATAACAAAGTCGTCCCGTGTGATTAGAGCCCGAGGTGTAGCCTTACCCACAGCCTCTTATCTTGTTTAAACAGTCTTTGCTGTTTGAAGTGGCAGGCCTGGCGTAGACTGTTTCTGTGAACATTGCACTTTTTCACTGGGCACCTGGAGGGACATGGCTAAGCAGGGGTTGCCTTCTGGACTTGTTAGATTATATACCCCTGCCCCAACCTCCAACCCAGAGAAATCTCATTGGCTGCTGGCCAGAGGGGGCTGCTCCCAAGGTACTCTGTACACTAGGTCTGCCTCCCCTTCCTGCCTTGATGACAACAGACCCGGCCCTGGTTGGAGAGGGGCAGCATCTGAGAGAAGGTGACAGTAAAGGGGACTGGGTGAGAATAGACCCCAGGAAAGGAAAGCCAGTGAACATTACAGATCCAGAATTCCTGACTTTACAAGTTGTAGCCACCCTTGTTGCTAACCCTTCTGTGCCACTAGGACAAGGTGGAGGCTTCTGTGGGTTTAGGGCTATCTGCCTGCAGGAGAAGGCTGCAGTTGGGCTAGGCAGCTGGGCCAGGTAGCTTTACAAGCAGGGTGCACAGGACACCCAGCAAGAGGAGCACAGACACAGAACTGGGCCTTGAGCACCTGTACACCAGGGGATTGACCAGCCAGTACTAATTCACAAATGCAGACCCAAGACTTAGCATACCAAGATAGGGGATCATTTTAAAGCTGAAAACCTTACCCAGCACCTTTGTAGTCTCTTACCAGACCAACCCTCTGAGCATCGGACACAAGATGCAGACCACCTGTCACTGTGAAGCAAGGGCTGCTACAGAAGGGAAGTCCCAGCCCCACTTGGACAGAGCCTCATTTGGTACCTGTCGCGTCCCAAACACAACCTAGATACCCTTATAGAAATGTTCCGAGTCCCTCCCAACACAACCCCTGTCATCTGTAGTCCAGGCCCGACGGTTGGGGCACAGGGTGCCCCACAGCCAAGCACCCAAGCTGCTTCTTACCCTAGCCTACTTCATTCCCTCCCCTACCCGAAACATAGCTGCTACTCCAAAGGCCATCTGGCCCTGTCTGAGGTTTGTCCCAAGTTAAGGAGAGCTGGTCCCAAGACAGTCATGAACTCATGGGCAAATAACGAACACCAACAAGAATGTGGTCTAAATGGTGCCAAAAGTGTTATGACACTAAGAGAGCCTATAGAAACTCTAGAGATGGGATTCAGTGAGCCGGCCAGCCACGTGCACCCAGGGGAAGAACAGTCCGCAGAAAGACACTATGGCAGAAGGCCTTCAGATGAAGTGTGCACACCGGTAAGGTGGGAAATGTGTTGACCAGAGTTGGAAGCCTCTGGAGGGTGCTCACAAAGCACACACAGGGAGATGGGTCCCCATCAGAGAATCCGCTGATATCACAGAGTCACAGGATGTCCTGGCCAGGCTGCTGCCCCATCCCAGACATGCCCCGAGTCAGCGTGCTGCTGCCTAGCTAGCCACGCTCAACATCTGTTTCCTGTTTTCCTGGACAGCTGGTAAGTATGTGTATTCCTCCTCTGAAGGACTCAATTCTCTGAAGTTGAGTTTGCTTATTGCTCTTGTTTGTCCCTCAAGCGGGGACTAACAGCCAGTCTTCTGGCCTCCTCCCCATGTACCACTCAGAGCCCTGAGAGTGAGAGCTGAGGAGAGAGGCTCACATGAAAGGAATACTGAACTGAATGGGAGGGATCCGAGATTTAAGGGTAGGCGGGGTCTCTAGTTGGGAAAGCTATGGCAGATCCCAGAGACAAAAATAGGGGAGTGTGTGGAGCCAAGTGGTGGGCAGGCAAGATCGGAATAGGGGCTGTGAGCAGGCCCTTGGAGCCAGAACAGTAGGCCAGGTTGTGCCATCTGCTTCAGGGCCCTGTGCACCCACAGACCTGCCAGGTCCAGGTCTGGTGAGTAGGTGAAGGGTCCGGACCATTGTGTGGAGATGACCACCCTGAGGGAGAACACTCTGAGCACAGGTGGGCCCCAGGTTGTGGGCAGGAAGCAGCCTCTTAGCTTCAGCTCACCGCTTATTCCTGCACTGCCCGGCTTGTTCCTCCAGACAGGCTCCAGGGCAGTAGGGCTCATGGAATCACGAGCCTCACTAATCCAATTCTCTAGGCTATCGAAGCAGCAGTTGAGTTTGCAGGAAGGAGGAGAGAATGCTAACCAGATTGCACTGGAAATAAGTCCCCAGTTATCTCCTCTGTCTCCAGATACATCCCAATTCCCCCAAGGCCCATATCCCTGACCAAGCCTGAAGGTGATCCAGTCTGTAGAGGACCCTCCTCGGTCCAGGGTGGTGGGCTGGGCAGAGGTTCAATCGATAAAATCAGAATGTTTCAAGGATCCCCATCATGACCCTTCTCCCTGGGTCTGGAGTCCTGTGTCACTTTTCTGATGTGAATGGAAAAATGGTCTCCCCACCGGTGGATACTCCTATCAGGAGCATGTCATCAGAGGGACCTTCCATCTTAATTGCCTACTGGCTGTTAAGCCAGAGTGAGCCAGGAGATTGTCATCAGAGGAGAACCAGGTCCCCCAATGCCCAAAGGCCCGCTGCTACTACCCCCAGGTAGATATATCGGGCTAGGATGTACAGCCTCCTCCTGTCTTTGGTCTTTATTGCTGTGTGAGATGGAGGGTGGAGGCGTCCTCTTCAGTTGTCATGGAAACAGCAGTCTGTCTACTGAGAGTCTGGGTGCTAAACTGAACAGAGGGAGGGGCAGCTGGCCCTGTGTGACAGCTGCTGTTGCCACCTTCCGGCAGTTCGGTGCTGAGAAAGACCCAAGGGGCTACCACACACTTGAAGGTGGCTGGTGTACCCAGAGTACCTGAGAGCTTCCCCGTGGGCAGCAGGGCCAGAGGCACACCTGCCTTGTCTCAGTTAGGGGTAGCTGGCATTCCATCCAAGCACTGGGGTAGATACACAGGCTCTGCCCACCAGGAGCCACGTCACTGAGAAGGCAAGGATGGAATGGGGAAGCCAGCAGCCAGTAGCTGGCACTGTCTGGGGAGAACCAAGCATCTGGCCCCCTAGGTAGATGTCTGCTGCCTCCCCAGCTTGCTCCTACTGCTAAGCAGCAGTGCCATGATGCTTAGATTTCTTCAGACTTCCCCCTCAGGGTTTCTCACCTCACTCCTCATGTGTCTAAGGTCCTCGAGGACACCACAGCATGGATAGTAACCTCCCCCAGGCCTCTAAAGTAAGAGAGAGTGGCAGAGACAGCCAGCTCCCAGATAGGAAGTGCAGCCACAGATCTCCAGACCAGCAAGGGAGTGCATGCACTGAACTTATCTATCAGTGAAAGGAGACCCTGGCACCTGAAAAGTGTCAATGGCCTGGCTGACAAGCCTGACGTCGGTGTCATGGGGCCTGGAGATAGGGCTCAGAGGAGGAGAAGGAGACCTCCTTCAGTTCCCAGTCCAGGACCAGCTTCTCAGAAACACAGTCCTGTCCAGGTCACGGGTGGATCCAAGAGTAGTTTACCTCACTAAGGCGAGAACTGTGACCTGGAATGTGAGAAGCAACATAACCGAGTCTTGCGGCTATCTAGTAGTGACTGAGGGGTGGCTCACTCACATAGCATGAACAGGTAGGTGCTTTCCTCCAGGAAGCCAGCAGTCAGGCCCAACAGAAGCTTCTCAGCACCTAATCTTAGTGACAGTCCCTGACAGTCCCAGATTCCAACAGCAGTGTACTACTTCAGATCTAACCTTGTCCTTTCCAAGCCCGAGACTTCTAATCACAGAGCATGGCAGACCCTGGCGGTGCCTTAGTTTCTTTCCCCATGGCTATAAAGTTCTATCGAAAGCAACTTAAGGGAGAAAGGGTTTATTTTGGCTTTTAGTTCCCAAGAGACATAGCCTCTCATGATGAGGCCATGACAGAGAAGACGTAGCAAGCAAGCAAGCAGGGAAAGCATGGTGCCAGGAGCCAGAGGCTGACTGCTCACATTGCATCCACACCCAGGAAGCAAGGTGTAAAGAGGAAGTGGGGCGGGGCACCCCGAGTGATCCACTTCCTCCTCTGAGCTCCATCCCATACGGTTTGACAACCCCCTCAAACTGCACCATCTTCCCGGGACCAAGTGTTCAAATACCTGAGCCTATGGGAAATGTTTCACATCCAAACCATAAGACGGGATATGTGGCTAGCTGCCCACAACTGTTGACCCAAAGGACAGGAGGCCTGCAGTCTAGACTGAAGGAAAGATACTGAGATATGGCCGAGCATCCTGGTAGAGCCGGGTAGAATCACATGGAACTGAAAGACACCTCCGAAGATTACACGGTAGAGGCTCGGGGTGGGGTGGGGGTGGGGGGTTCCAGGAAAGAGAAGACACTGAGCACATGTGTTGGGTGGGCACATGGGTGGGAGCATGCTACATGGCTAGGATAGGAACCCGGCAGAGGGGTCTGGAGAGGTCCAACAGGGCCGACCCCTGAAGCATGTGTGTCTGTTACGGGAGGACTTGAGACATGGTAGTAAGTACACACTTGGAATCCTCAGGTCTGCGTGGGCTGCTTTTAGCACTGACTGACTTTTAGGGCTGTACCAGGGGGAAGAAAAAAAAATCCCTTAGGAGCAAATGTTAGTGCACTAGTTGGCTGACGGGGATCACTGAACCAGCTTCCTTTTTCTGCTCAGACCACTGAAGACTCTGCAAGATGTTACTCTTTGACAAGTACCCTGGGTCGGAGCATCATGGCCAGATGTGATAAAGACATGACCCAGCTACTCGGGTTCTATGCTGCTGAGCTTGGCTCTACATTAGAACAGGGTGTTCCAGGTCTGGCTAAATGGCCTCTGTAACATCTTCCCCTTTTCATAAGGAGGCCATGCTGGTCCCAGCCTTGTCCCACATGGGTCCTCTTCTGGTTCTTGTCAGCACTGTCTACATTCTACCTGGGATCCTGAGTCACCACACAGAACCGGCTCCTGCCTCTAACTCATTGGTCTAGGGATAAGCGTGGGCCAGGATTTTGCACCTCTGAGCCCCCGCTGTTGACTGAAATCCCAACTGCTAACAGTTACCTGAGCCTGGGTCCAAGGGCTAAGCTGTCTCTCCTGCTTCAGCCCTCAGCCACTGTTTTAGGGGTACAGTTACAAGTGCTATCTTAGACATGGACAAACGCTTCTAGTAATTGGCAGAAGAGGATTTTTTTTTTGCCCTTCTCATCCATTACTATTTCATCCCGCCTGCCCATCCCACCACCTAGAGGGCACCTACCCAGTGTTTGCAGAGCAAGCTTGGCCCTGGGCCTTGTGGAGGGAACAAGGAGACAGGATAGGTCTGTGTTTAACATTCCCTAGCTCCTTAGCTCACCCCACAGCCAGCAGCAGCCACTTGCATGGCACAGAAGGGGAGGCCTCGTCTGGCCTCAGAATGTGGTAAAGTTCCGACTTAATAATGGCAGCGTGTGTTCAGCTTGAGGAGGTGTTACACATGGCTTCCCGGAACTAGCATGACCCCGGGCTGTGTGAACTAGCGGTACCCGCTGTCAGAGTGTATACACAAATTGGGGAAAGGGTTAGGAAGGAATTAGACTGGACCAGTGTCTGAAGGACTGTCTACCTGCTGGTGTAGTTAGAAGCTGGAGGAAGATGGCATGTCCTGGGTCCCCAAGAAGAGCTGTTGGGAATCCTGACGGGATGAGCATCCCCAGGAAGAAAAGGCCTATGCAGCTGCCACTCTTCAGACAGGAGTGATTGGTGGCTTCTAAGGCAGAGAGTCATCAAATGGGTGCAAGCCCTGGAGGCACTCCTGGAGGCCATGGGTCATTCCCAAGCAGCAAGTGCTAGCTACTTCATTATTCCACTCATGGACTGCCAGAGGAGAAGCTATATCTTAGGTCAGGGAGGTCAAACTGGCTCTTCCTGCTCTTTCAGCTGTGGCCTTTTTCAGTGGATGGTTTGGGGTTTGAAGCCTTTTATTTTTCTTTAGACAAAGTCTTGCTGTGTAGTCCAGGCTGGCCTCAAACTGGCAATCCTGCCTCCCAAGGATTGGGGCATCTTTTCAGTTCTAAGAGGAAACCTGAATTCCAGGTACTTGACATAAACCATAGCCGCTCATCCTGAGAACTTTAGGGCTTTGACAGTAAAGCTGTTTATTCTTCCATACGGGAGGGAGGAGGGGGTCATCACAGGCCCAGCACTGGGGCCTGGGTGGTGAGGTGTCTGGCCAGGCACAGCCAGGTAGAGACCCTAGGCCTCTGGCTTAGGTACAGGACTTGGGTCCCACATGACCTCCAGGTGTGTGCACATATACTTGAATGGTTAAAAAGAAAAATTTCATCTTTGGGAGCTGCTGACCTCAACCTGTTATCATAGATGAGGGGCATGAGGCACTGGTACATCAACCTCTCACCCCAGGTGACAAGCAAGGGTGTTCTGAGCGGTGGGGCTGGCCCATGTGGGTCAGTGGAATCCAACTGAGTCATGGGAACATCTAGAACTTGGAAGTGGGAGACCGAATACCCATCACAAAGGTCCAGATATTATTCTGAGAAGCTTAGTCAGGATACAGAGAGACAACAGAAGGGGGATTTTTAAAATGGGACCAGACCTTGAATGAGTAACTAGGGACATCTGCCACTGTGTGTCACCAGGTGTGCAGAACAGGAACCAAATGTCTAACTCCACACAAGCTCACCCTGACTGCCGGCCCCCTCAGAGAACCATTCCAGGATCTAGTCCTGGTTTGACTACCATAGGTGCTGGCACCTGGAAGCTTTTAGGGGGCTGAATACTCCCAGATTCTCAGGCCAATGTGTTTGAAGCTCCTTAAGAATATACCATAAGCTTCCCCTACCCCCTGTTGTAAGAGATCCAAGTGCAGGCAAGCACCTGGGGGGGGGGGGGCACAGAGAGTTATGTGACATTGAATATATATGGAGCCGTCTAAACATTTCAAAAATGTCCAAGAAAAGGCGGGAACCCACCCTGGGGGCTGTCAGGCTTGTTTGGAATCACTGTTTCCCACCGCCAAACAGCAAGATCCCCACATTGCCCAGGCTTCTGTCAGAATCATCTGCTCTGTGTTATTTATATAAATGAATGTTCAGATGAACCCTAGGTTCCTGGAAGATATTATTTCCATAGTGGGCGGGCCCTTGGTTGAGCTGAGTAGTTAATCCCTGGCTGGCCTCATGGCAGCTACTGACCATGGTGGTACTGTGGGCAGCTGGAGAGGGAGAGGTAAGGGGGATGTCCTGCCAGAAGAGAATATTGTGGTTCTTTACCAAGCTCTGACAAGTCAGTGCCACCCTCGGGCTTAGTTCATGTGTGAAAAGGAAGCCTCCCCAACACCTACTTCTACCCAGGTAAATGAACTATGGCTCACTTGCTTACGGCTCTTCAGAAGAGAACATGCTGTGCTGGGTTAGTAGAGTAGATGCTACCAGACTAGGGGTGCAGTAAAAGTGCCCACCATATCACCTCTAGGAGTTGTTCCAACCCCGAAATCAAGCAGATGTTAAGTAGAGAACAGGTAGGGGAGACAACCCCAAAGACTGACTGGGAGCAGAGCCAGATGTGGTTTAGGGAGGTAGGCAGCAGCCTCTCAGAAGAAGGGGCCTGAGGTGATGCCCAACAGGAGAGGCAGAACATGAATGGACAAGGTGTGCTGGAGAGGCAAGGCTTGGAAGCCATCAAGAAGGCCAACTTCAACCCTCCTGTTCTCACCCTTACCTAGCATGGCTTCTACAGTTACAGCCTGGAGCGGCATGGCTCCACCAATGGTGGCGATTCAAGGTGGCAGGGTGCCACTGTGCACATGAAGCTCCAAGAGTGCAGATCCCACTGTGAATCTGGGCCCATCGGTGGGCACGGAGGGGGGCTCTGGATGGGCACTAAGCCAGGAGAAAAGGTAGGGCGCCCACCATCGCCTCTTTTGGAGCCAAGTGTAAGACCCCTCCCTGGCCACCGGATCCTCTGGTCAGCCTCACTGGGGCAAGGTCCTGATTGTGATTGCCGGTGGTTCTTTGTCCCACCTCTGCCACAGAGCCGCAGACGGCCCCAGAGCCTCTTGTCTCCAGACAGATGCAGGCAGGACACAGTACCTGCCTCTCTTGCTGGGTCCTCACATTGAGAGGCTGTGTGCTGGAGCTACTCTGGTCATGCTGTGCCTTCTAATCGACCCTCTTGGTTGGCTCCCAGGGCAAGTTGCATATCGACTTTACTGGGCTTCAATGCTCACACCAGGATAACACACCCAGCATCAGGAATCCCTCTGGAGGACAGAAGGAAGTGGCTAGCTCTCCAAAGCCCCAAGTCTCCATGAGCCTATAAGCCAAATGCACAGCCAGTGCCACAGCAGGCTTTTCTGAATCCTACTGGGCAGGTACCAGGAGATGGGACCATGGGGACAAATGTTATTTGAGGCACATCACCTCCCAGGAGACAGCTAAGTGATGGCCAGTGTGGTTCTGGGGTCCTCAAAAAATAAGAGGAGGTCATCAGGAAACCTGAGCTTGAAGCTATGGCAGAGCCTGCGGTGTGAGGATGAGCCTGGGATGAAGGAAGGTCCCAGGCTTCCCAGATACCTGCTCCTACCAGTTGTGCCACCCTAGGTGCCTGACTTCTATGATCGCTTGAGTCACCAATGCAAAGGCTTAGTCATGCAGGGTCCCCAGAGTGTGCGAGGCACCAGCGGGAAAGTGGTCCAGACAGTTGTCATGGAAAAGAGGCCATGGTGCACACAGGTGGCTTAAGACAAATGGGAGAAGCTGAGGCAGTCTCCGGGATGAGACCGTTAACACCAGTAGGTGGTCCTTTGGCCCCACCTACTACCACCCTTAAAGGTGTCTGAGGCCAAGCTCCTCCCATAAGCATTGTTCTAAGAGGACTTGGTCAGCAACTGCATTACTACAGCACCGTTAGACAGCCGTGCCCTTCCTCTAAGCTGGGCTCATCTGGGCCCAAGAACCCCCCTCTGCCATCTCCACAAGTGACCCATCGGAGCTAAGGGAACCAGCACCCCTACTCTGTGCTTCCTTACCCCCTTACAGGCTAGTGAAGGCCCCCTCATCTTCCCCTAGACATATTCCAGGGTCCCTGCCAAGGCTCACATCTCTGAGACCTTCACCTAGCGTGAGAGGCATGGCCCATGCACTCAGGACATGCTCCTCAAGCCTGCTCAATGAATTGAGGAATATGTGCTAATAGCCATATCTGATACAGAATTTGGAGTCAGAAGCAAAAGCCCCAATTATGACATCATTTCTATGAGAAGTGACAGCTCAGTTCCCACAGTCATCTTTACACCGCAGTTTCCAGGAATCCATTAGAGTTAATTATTCTCCCTGTAGAATGTAACATCCCTAGACCACCACCCACTGATCTCACTTTGGGAACATCACATCCAGGTCTGGCTCAGCTGCTGAGCTTGGGACCCTGCTTCCTGTTTCTCAGCAGAAAGACCAGTCTAGACCATGCCAAGGCCTCACTGTTCAGAGGTTTTGCCATTCTGTATTGATTGTATCAACTCTAAACACTGGATTTGCAAAGCATCTTCTTCCGGGTAGCCAGGTCTCATGATCATGACAGGTACCTCTTCCCGCCCTCCCCTCTCCTCACATCTGTTTCCTCCTCCAGCAGAGGCACTGCCAAAGCCTGTGCCTCAGAGAACACAGAGTCTGGAATGCTAGTTTCTGTGATACCCTGGATCTCTGCTTCCAGGCCACTCCTTTGCACAGGAGCCGCAAGCCTCAGCTCCTGTGAGGGACCTGGAGCACATTTCCTACCTCTCCTTGCCTCAGTTTCTCCAGAAGGAGATGGGAAGGCATGAGGTTTGCACAGGCAGAACCATCTGCTTGCAACCGTCATCTCTGTCACTGGACTCATTGGTGACACTACTGATGTCTGTGTCCAGCTTGTCAGTGCCAGAGTCACTCTCTGTCAGTATCTCTGTTGGTGACAATATAAAACTGGTCTCGGCATATCTAGGAACTTGGCTTGTTCGCTTTATCTGGGCAGCCTCCACCAACAGTGATTCCAGGTCTGAACTGTTACTTGTTTCAGAAATAAGATGTGTCCATGACCTGGGAGGCAGTAATGCTCCTTAAGACCCAAAGTCACTCTGCACATTACGTGTCCTCAAAAAAGAAGAGAGGCAAAGAATAGAAGGGACCAGGGGCCGTGCTCTGTCACTTGGTCACAACTCTTTCCTAGGATCTCACTCTCACTCTCTATGTGCAAGCCTGCCTGCCTGCTCAGCCACCATGGCCAGACACCCACTGCTTGTGAGCCCTTGACGCCACTAAGAGGGAAAGGGACACAGTGCAGTGAGCAGCAGCTGTTCCAGCATACAGGGACACTGGCTGCCCCTCTGCTGTGCCGTGTGGCAGAGCTAAGGTTTCAGAGGACCTTGAGAAACTTGAAGAAATAGTTGAAGGTCACGTTGAAGAAATGGTTCACAGGGAAGACTTGAGCTTCTAAGTGTGGGGGTGGAGAGGGCCAGGAGCTAGCGCTGTTTGAAATACATCAGAGTAAGCACGGAGAGTCCTGCATCCCCAGGGTTGCAAGCCTACCAGCCTGGGCACTGCTTCAGCCCTCACACCACATATTGAGGCCATTGAGTATCACTGCCCAGAGGAAGGAAGGGTCCAGAAGAGGGCGGAAACCCTTAGATTCCCAGGGTGAAGAAGACTAGCAGCTGTTCCTAAGTGAGGGAGGATTCCTGTCAGGAGCAGGATGCTATTTGGGGGTGGGTTTTGGGAGGGGGGCTAGCACTTGGTGAGCAGTCTCAAAAAAACGAGTGCCCCCTGGCGGCGGGCTGTGGGTCTAAGTAATTCATTCTCATTCTCTCTCCTCTCTCCCTCCCCCCCCCCCCCCCCCCCCCCCCCCCCACTATGAGACTAACAGCAATACTTTCCCCCTCATAACCGCAGAGCCGAATGGCGGAGAGCCTGCGCCTTTTTGACTCCATCTGCAACAACAACTGGTTTATCAGCACCTCGCTCATCCTCTTCCTGAACAAGAAGGACCTCCTGGCCGAGAAGATCCGGCGCATCCCGCTCAGCGTCTGCTTCCCCGAGTACAAGGGTCAAAACACGTATGAGGAGGCCGCCGTCTACATCCAGCGTCAGTTCGAGGACCTAAACCGCAACAAGGAGACCAAGGAGATCTACTCACACTTCACCTGCGCCACCGACACCAGTAACATCCAGTTTGTTTTTGACGCAGTGACAGATGTCATTATACAGAACAATCTCAAGTACATCGGCCTTTGCTGAGGAGCCGGGCACAGCCTGCTTGCCTGTGGTGAAACCCACGGGGTGTCATACCCCACACCTCATGCTAGAGAGGCCCGACCCAGAGGCAGAAAACAGGGGGCTTGAAGAGTGTGTCCCCACCCCACCCCAGCCTCGGCCTTCATGGCTCCACATCTCTGCAAACGTAAATATATTTGGATAGATTGCTAGGTAGGTAGATACACAGACACACACACACATGCACACACACACGCACACACATCTGGAGATGGCCAAGTTCTCCGGAGCGTCAGGGTTTCCTGAAGTTTTAAAAAGCTGCTGTCACAATTTCATTCCAAGGCCATTTTGCCCGCCTTCACTCTGCCTTCCTGAGTTGGCCCCACTCTGCACGGGAACGAAGGTCCACCATAGACTGCTAGGGAGAGGCTACAGGGCTGGGACCAGGTCCGGCCAGCTGTGCCCATTGCCTGGGAGAAGGCCAGCTCACCAACTGAGCTCTGGACTGGGGACTACCGCTGACCAGGAAGGAGGCCCGGAGCAGGGACTGTGTACCTTCCCTGCTAGCCACACCTGACTCAGCCACTCTGTGTCACATCTGTCCTGTACCTAGGACCAGAGGAAAGAAGTGACTGCTCTAACCAGACCTCTGACTACCGGTGGCTTTTACAAAAACAGCTAAAACATGTGCAGCAAAAATTAACACAGGATAATGAGTGTCACCGTTTATTTCAAACTAGGCCAGCTGGGTTTCTAACTTTTCTTCTACTGGTCTGATGTTTTATAAATGGAAACCTGGTTTTTCTTCTCTGGCAACCTTTTTTTTTTTTTTTTGGCCAAATATTATGTCTCACAGAGGAAAAAAAAAAAAAACTACAGACAATTTCGGATGTGATAGATATTCTTTTTTAAATGCAGATTTTCAAAACACATTTCATTTCTGGTGTCCCTTTTGTGTCTGGCTTGCTGAGTATAGAAGTTGTCACCTGGACGATTCTGCTCCTCGGCTCCAAAGAATTCTGGGGCAAATGTCCCACGCCAGCCTCATGGGACATATGTACATAAGCCTCTGCAATGTTCTCTTGTTATTGGTGCCGTTTTCTGCTTCGTTTTTATTTAAGAGAAATAAATGTGATGTATTTAAAAGAAGGTTCTTTACCTAGGAGCGAATGAACAATAGCTAAATGTCTTGGTGTTTAAAGTGTAAATTATCTATGGCTTTGCCAAATGAAGGAAGGGAGTGGGCAAGAGATGACACTCCCCGGTCCCCACACACTCCATGCCTGACATGGGCTGGGAGCTACTCAGACTCCTGTGAAGGCACAGCTAGAGTTGTGGCCTGGAGGAGGCCCTGCTGGGACTGTGCACTCCTGGCCTTCTAGCCCCAGGGCCCACAGACACTGGTCTTGAAAGAGCCTTGGCTGTGTATAAAAGCCCTGCTACCAAGGGGATGGTACCACTGAAGCCCTTGCCAAATCTCTCTCAACCCTGTATTTGGTACCCGTGTGTCTGAGGTCAATGTATAGAACCGCAGCCAAGGAGCTAAGATGTACAGAGAGGCGGAAGAGCCGGTGACCGCATAAAACTCAAAGATTGTCTACTTTAAGAAATAAAATACCCTGAACGGAGCCAAAGTCTGTCCCTGTGTGCTGTGTGTGGTCAGTGACGTCTAGAGAGCTGCTGGAGACGCCTTCCACTGTGAGGCCTCTCCCCTTCCCTCTCATGTCTACATATGTGCTCAGGTATCTTTGCATCAAGCAAGGATAAACCTAAGGCTACAAAAGAGAAGAGACCTGCCAGGCCCCCGTGGCCTCGGGTGATAGAAGGTTGCAGATTTAGTCGCTGGCCCCCTTCTGCTGCACCAAGGCCCCACCCAGCACTGACCCAGCTTGTGACCTTATTGGGACTCCTTATCCCACAGATAACTCTCCAGGGGTGTGAGTCGGCAGATCCTCTACTGCCCACTACCTGGCTTTGGTGATCAGAGGTACTCTGGGTGATTAGATCGGTGTGCTGATAGAAGCCAAGGAGATATGCCTGACAAGGGCCTCCTTCAGGTGCAATCAGACAGACATCTTACAATTTAACGAAAATAAAACGTGTCTCTGTGGATGGCCCGTTACACTGTGATGACCACCTTACAGTCCAGGAAGTCGAGGAAGGGGTCTAAGATCAAGGTCAGGAATCAAGCAGTGAAGGATTCCCTCAAGACAGGGAAACACACTGTTCTTCGTGAGGAACCCAGGAGTAGGGTGCCTGGATTCCCACCCTTGCACTGCACCAACATGGGGCAGGAACCCAGAAAGAGCACAGAGTGACCCTGAAACCACTGTCTCCAAGGAGAACTCCAGACAACCCTGCGGGATACACTCCAGACATCCACTCAAGATGCTCAAATACAGACGCACAGACCCGGGTCTCTGGTCCACTTTCTACCCTCCCACCCATGTGGGCGTCTCTCTCACGTGTTCCCATGTCACCAATAGCAAGAACCCAAGGGAGGGGGCGGGGCCTTTGTTTAAGGAGATAAAATGTTCAGCTGTAAGTCATTGAGACTTATTCTGTGCTTTTAATACCAACTGTGAGACAGAAAAGTAACTTCACTGTGCACATCTTTAACCTAAAAATATACCGCTGATGGAAAATAGATTCTGCCTCCCTTGGTGTGTGCAGGGATCAGAGGAGGCCTGACCCCAGAACCCCATGGGTACCTTTTCTCATGATCCCTCCCAGCCATGCATTAGTTCCTTGTCCTGTCGCTACGATGAAAATACCCGACAAAGGCAGTTTAAGGAAGGAAAATTTTTGTTTTGGTTCATAGTCTGATGTCGCAGGCTATCATGCCGAGAAAGCCACAGAGGCAAGAGCGGCTGGTCGCATCGCATTCGTGGTAAGGGATGTCAGTGCTCAATTGCTCCTGTTCAGAACCCAGTGTGTGACAAGGTCCTGCCCAGAGTCAAGGTGTGTTGCCCCTCTCCAATTTACCTAATCTTTCTCAGGCTTGGCCACTGGCTAGGCTAACCCATACAGACCCTCAGGGAGCATGCTCAGACCATACCGACCCTCAATGGGCATGCCCAGACCATGCAGCCCTTTAGTGAGCATGCTCAGATCCTTATCTCCTAGAAGATCCTAGATTTTGTCGAGTTCACAATCAAGATAAATCTTCCTATCCTCTCTGGACTCCTGTACTGAGTAACCGTGCTGAGCTCACTGCCTGTCCGCTGTAGCTCACCTGTGGCAGTCCTTCTTTCCTTCCCTTTTTTTTTTTTTCTCCGAGACACGGTTTCTCTGTGTAGCCCTGGCTGTTCTGGAACTCACTCTGTAGACCAGGCTGGCCTCGAACTCAGAAATCCGCCTGCCTCTGCCTCCCAAGTGCTGGGATTAAAGGCGCGCGCCACCACTGCCCGGCTCCTTCCCTCCCTCTTGCTCTCCGTCCTCACAGTCCTAAATATGTCCATCTCTTGGGATCAAGCTTAAGCCCATCTCAGTCTGTCTAGACGTTTTATCCCTCCCTAGCTCACTGCCCTACGCTTGCCCACTCCCGGGGCAGCCTGGGCAAATTTGAGTCCATATAATGTAGCAGGTTCCACTGATTCATCCACAAGGTACAGTCTGACCCATATCCTTCCTCCTAAGGGCACAGGCTGAACTATGAGGCCCAGGAGAGACCTACAGGGTAAATACCGATAGCCAGCTTTAGCAGGGAAATTGGTAACAGGCCTTCCGAGGAAAATTAAGTGAGAAGCTGGTGACGGTGCACCAGCTGATGGGGCTTGCCCACGCTCTGCTGGTACTGTCTAACCTCCCTCCCAAGACACACCGCCATCCGGGATCACCACCTTCCTCAGTGGCTTGTATGGTCACTGATGCAGGGCACCCTTGATGGTTACAGTGATGCTGGCTGCCCTCAACAGCTGTGCTCCGCAGCACACTCTAAAAAGCGATGACTGTTGATTCTGCTTTACAAAAGAGGAACCAAAAGGGCGTGAGAAGATGGCTCGGTTGGTAGGGTGCTTGCTGCTCACGCGCGAGGATCAGAGTTCGGTTCCCAGCATTGACGTGAAAAACTGGGCATCGTGGTGTGGGTTTGTAATCCCAGTACTGGAGAGGTGGGAACAGGCAAATCCATGGTGCTTACTGGCCAGTCAGACTTGCCCACATTCCAGTAAAATACCCTCCCTCACCCCCTCCAAAAATATGGACAACTCCCAAGGACTAACATTCAAGGTTACCTATGGCCTACACACACACACACACACACACACACAAGCACCTATATACACACACTCCAAAAATGGCAGAGACCCTAATAGGGACAAACAGCATAGCAAACGATTTGGCTAGTCTACAGCAAGAAAGGATTGTGTGGAGTCTGTCTAGGCTCTAGATAATACTAGACATCCAGGACAAATGGACAGAGAGTGTGCCCAGCTGGCACAGGGACAAATGCCATGGGGGGAGGGGCAGCCGCACTATACCATGAGGAGGGTGAGCAGCCTCCAGAGGCTGGGTGGCACCCTGAGGGACTCATCTTACCAATGGAGGCCTAACAAGGAGCTTCAAGATGGGGGGGGGGGAGTTCCCACACCAGCTGCCAACCAGCACAGCCTTGAGTGTGCCCCCAGAGGACTCAGTCCCTGTGGTAATTCCGTTGGTAATAGGCTATTTTAAACCCCGGGAGATACGATGCAAACCTAATGAAAAGAGCTGATTAAGCCTGCTTGGCCCAAGAGAAACAGTGAGGGTAAGTTCTGGGACCATGGTCAGTCCTGACAGGGCTGGATAGGAAAAGGCTCTATTCCACTGGAGGTGCCAGGGGGGTTAGAGTAGAGAGAAAGGGGGTACCCAGAACCTATGATAGCCCTTGTTGTCAGGCATTATCCTAAAGGTCAGGGACGGGGCAACTTGGACTGTCAGGCTAAGGACATATGTGGTTTTAAAAACAAAAATGCCTGCTGTTCAGTTTTGCCAATGGAGACTCAGGAGCAGATGCTGGGCTGAAGGCCTGCTAGCTCAGAGAGGCAGAGAAGGCACCCAGCTGACCTTCCTATTCCAGTGAAGTCCCAGGAGAAAAGCTCCTCCAGCTCCGTCCTGTCTTAAAGACCACCAACTCCAAAGAAACTTTCTCTCTCCTGGGTTTACTTACTTTCACTTCCTGTCAACCGGCTGCTTGACTTTATTTATCTCTTGTTTACAGAAAGCTCTCCAATGAAAAGTATGTGCTAGGGTTGAGCCACTCAACTACCTGTTTACAGTAAACAGAAAGCTCTTGGGTTAAAGGTGTGTGCTCGGGCTGAGCTGGAGGATTTTCCAGTTCACAATCTTGGGGTCCGCAATGTGATTTAAATATACTGAAATAGACATGGGCGTAGAGTCAGATGTGAGAGTAGATTGTCTGCCTGGGGCTGAGGTGTCCAATGAAGGGGAAGTTTCTCCATCTGCTCGTCACTTCAGGGAATGGCCAGCCCCTACAGGTTCATCCCCCTGTGAAAACAGCTGCCCAGATCCTAATCAAGCCCAGACAATATGGTTCCAGGGTAGCTCCCTGTTAGCATCTCAACCAGGCCAGGTTCAAAACCACATGCAAACATCTTCTTGTGGTGCATGCCACGCCCCACTGAGATCTAGGCATGCTGCAAAGTTGGGAATGGTTTCCACAGGTGGAGGCTCTACTCCATCGCTGGCTGTTTGTGATTACTTCTGGTTAGTCAGGGCCTGACCCAAGTCCAGGCATGCCACATCAGGGCCAGACACAGTACGTTACACTACTCCCACTACACCTGGGCCAGAAGCTGAGAGCCAGGCACAACAGGAGTGAGTTACATGAAAATGGACCAGGCCAAACTCACCCAGATACCCAGCCAATGCCTGACACGGAAGAGGATCCTGGGTGGCCAGTCAAGGCCACTAGCTTCCAGGGAACTTAGCCTAGCAGCCCCTTTGTGGCATTTACCTATTCTATTTTGGTTTCTCCTCTCATAACAGGGCAACTCCTTACTTAGGACATGAGACAGGCATAGGCCCTAGTCCTGGTGCGCCCCCTGCTGGTTATTCTGGGGAAAAGTCAGACCTTGGTAGCTGCAGGGATTCAGAAGGAAAGACCTTTGACAGGAACATCCACCTGTTAAACAATATTAGCTACACACAAAGTACTCCGGAGGCACCGGTGATGCCATGGGAGATGTGGGCACCAAGGGTGCCCTAATTTGAAAGGCAAAAGAAAACAAAAACTTCTAATGCTGCCATTGACAAGGAAACCCCATAATATATGCAGCAAGCTAGCAATTCAGGCAATTGCCCAAAGTCACATACTGATAAGAAGGACGTAGAAGAAGAAATCCATGCCCCACCCAAAGCCCAGCTAGGACACTGTGAGGTACAGCCACACCACTGAACCCAAAAGCCACACCACCAGAGTGATCCCAAGACGGACCTCCGCAGGCATTGACCATACGCCATCCCTTCCTCTGCCAAGCCCACGATGCCAATCTCTGCACCAGGCTTCCCTGGCCTGCCTTCTGGGGACCACACCCACAGTGATCAGCATCCATCAAGGCAAATGGCTCATACCAAGGTCTCCAGAAAGGCTTGTGTTGGTTGCGCTTGTCAGCACAGCCGACTCCCTACACTCCTCCTGTTGTCTGGGTTCTACAGGGAGATGGGGGAGCATCCTAGAGAACCCAGCACTCCCGGAGCTTTCGGAACCTCAGGAGTATTGCTTGGCGAGGTCTAGAAGGAAGATGGGCAAAGCTCCATTGGGGGTATGACCTTTGCCAGCTGAATGGAAAAAGTAAAGTAGCCTGTTTCCTAGGAGACACAGCAGAATGTCTTCAGGAGCTCAGGATAAGTGGGACTGTCTTCTCTAGCGATCCCTACCTCAGAGGAAAACACAAAGGGAAGGCTGGTGAGACCAAATTCCAAGTGAAGAACTTTAGAGCCAACTGAATAAATAAAGAGCTTACCTATCTCCGTTACTTTTCCCATCGCAGTGATAAAATACTCTTGACAAAAGCAGTCTCCGGATGGAAGAGTTTATTTGGCCACTGACCCCAGAGTAGTCCATTACAGGGAAGGCATGGCAGAAGGGGCTTGAGGAGGTTGCCACGTTCATGCTCACACTCAGTTAGAGAGCAGAGAGTAAATGATAACGTGTATCCAGCGCGCTTTGTCCTTCTCTTTAGGATCCCAGCCCAGCAGCCCAGGTCTTGATACAACAGTGAGTGGCTCTTCCGGCCCCAAATAACATACCCAAGACAGTCCCTCACACGCATGCCCAGAGTCCATCTTCTAGGTGATTCTAGAGCTCATCAAGTTGGCAATTGAGTAGAAAAGGAATTTACTGGCATAGTGGATCCTAGCTCCCCAGAGGCACTGGGCAGAGAGGAGCGTGAGGTAAGGTCAAGCAGAGAGATGTTCCTTCTCACTGGTCACGCTGGTGAGTAAAACCGTATAACAGTGACCTTCCAAAGCGTACCATTGGGTTAGCTGACAGGATGGCGCTGGATGGGAGAGGGCAGGCTGGGAAGCAGTTCTGATATCCTGCAAAGGCGAAGGAAGCGGGAAGCATCTGAGGTGCGGTGGCTTGAATATGCTTGGCCCTTGGGAAGTGGCACCGTTAGGAGGTGTGGCCTTGTTGGAGTGGGTGTGGCCTTGGAGAAAGTGCATCAGTGTGGGAGTGGAATTTGAAGTCCTATGCTCAAGCTCTGCCCAGTGCAGAACAGAGTCCACCTCCTGGCTGCCTGTGGTAGACAGCCTCCTGCTGCCTTCAGATCAAGATACAGAACTTTTAGCTCCTTCTCCAGCACAATGTCTGCCTGGATGCTGCCATGCTCCCACCTTGACGATAATGGACTGAACCTCTGAAACTGTAAGCCAGCCCCAATTAACTGTTGTCCTCTATAAGAGTTGCTTTGGTCATGGTGTCTCTTCACAGCAATAAAGCCAAGACTGAGCCATGAGGCCAGCATCCCCTTCACTAGCAGACTCTAGGGGGATTCCTCTTGTGTACCAGACAAGTCTGTGCAGAGATGTTTACTACCGTTTCCCTATGCAGCCCAGAAGAGGAAACAGCCAACATGGAAACATGTCATAATACGTTCAAACGGCATTTGATACGTGGGTACATCTCAAAATTATAATATTAGGGCCAGTGAGATGGCTCTGCAGGTAAAAGCTCTTGACACACAATCCGGGTCACCTAAATTCTATCCCCCAAATCCACGTTTTAAAAAAAGTGGATGCAGTAGCAAACATCTATAGTCCAAGAATTCCTAAGGTAAAAATGGAAGGGGGAATCAGAATTACCCAGAAGTCCATGGGCCAGCTAGCCCAGAGTATTCAGGAGAGCAGAAGGAGCAAACCAGATCTTACCTCAGCAAAGTAGAAGGCAAGAACCAACTCCCCAAAGATGAAAAGTTGCCCTCTGCCCAACACACATGTCATAACACACACACACACACACACGCATCATCATCATCACCATCATCACCATCAACTGTGGTGCTTAATGGAGCTACACACCACAAATATAATAATAATTTTTGAATGTATAATATTACTCCTTGTGGTATTTTTAAGCTGCCAAAGGATGCATGCAGAAAGACCCACTTAACACAGATTTAAAATATGCAAAACAACATTATACATTTTTATATACTGCATATATGGTAAAAAAAAATCTATGTACATGTTGTAGAGTTATAGTCACCAAATTGTTAGTGTGTCAGGGGAGATCAGGAGGAGGGGTACTGTGTGGGAAGAGAGCCAGAGGGCACTTGGATTGTATCTATGCCCTAAGTGGGTACATACAATCAGATGTCCCTCGGCAGCAGAATAGACAAACTCCAATGCTCACTTAATGCAAATCTGAACCTTCAAAAATCACTTTCAATTCAGAAAGGAAGCACTAAATGAAAGCATGTAAAATCTTTGACATAGTATAAACTGGATGTTCTCATATTCAGAAAGCTTTAAGGGTCATAGACTAAACTGGGAATACCAATATCCCCCCAAAAGAAAAAGTACCAAACAACCCAGCACATGGCCTTAGAAGGGGTCACCCTAAGGAAGAGGAACCCGGACTGGGGCCTGTGGAAAGGCTTGGAGTGTTGGGAACAGGCTACAAGGCTTCTTCATTGTGTTTATTTATTAGAAGTTAATCAAATACTGACTTATTTGCAATTTTTAGAGGTGCATGATAGGATAGAACTCGGGGTCTTTAGCCTGCTTCTGAGCTGAACTCCCAGTTTTGTAAAACACATCAGCCCTTGGGAGGCAGAGGCAGGAGGATCTCTGAGTTCAAGGTCAGCCTGGTCTACCGAGGGAGTTCTGAGAGAACCAGGGTTGTGCGGAGAAACCGTGTCTCGGGAAAAACACCCCTCCCCCCCAAAATGTGTCTCATTTTAACAAAAAGGTAACTTTGTTGCTGCTGTTACAGATTTGAAACAAAGTCTTATTCTGATATTCCGGCTGATCCTCCTCACTGCTCAGCCTCTGAAGTACCTGGGGGTACAGCCTGCACCCATGTCCCACTCAAAGATCATTAAAAAAAAAAAAAAAAATGGCCTGGCGCAAACTGAGCAGAAACGGAAGACTTCGAACAATCTTCTACCAGATCCCACAAGCAACGCAACCCTACCTTCAGGCAACTGTGCCAAATGCTTGTAGGCCTGATGTAGGTTCTCCCGGCAGAGGGTCTGGTGATCACTCAGCAGGAACGACAGGGCTAGGATGATGTCATGCTTTAAGAAGCCAACTCTAAAGAAGGGAGGGTGGGTTTAGACATAAGAAGACCAGTTCAGTTTTCTTAAGATGTATTTATTTTATGTGTATGGGTGTTTTGCTTGCATGTGTGTGTATGTATGTGTGTGTGTATGTGTGTGTGTATGTGTGTGTGTGTATGTGTGTGTGTGTGTGTGTGTGTGTGTGTCACATGTACAGGTGATGCTCAAAGATGTCAGAAGAGAGTGTTGGTACACTGAGAACTGGAACCACTGTGTCTTCTGCAAAAGCCCCAAGTATTCATAGCTACTGGGTAATCTCTCCAGACCTAATATCAGTTACTTTGTGTGTGTGTGTGTGTGTGTGTGTGTGTGTGTTCCAGACAGAGTTTCTCTGTGTAGCCCTGGCTGTCCTGGAAACTCACTCTGTAGACCAAGCTGGCCTCAAACTCAGAATTCCGCCTGCCTCTGCCTCCCGAGTGCTGGGATTAAAGGCGTGCGCCACCACTGCCCGGCTAATTTCAGTTATCTTAATAGCCAAATACTATTGGATTGTGTAAACACAGCAGGGTGAGAAATAACATTATTGTGACATTCTTCTACACATGGCTATCTAGTATGACTAGCAACATTAGGAGCAAATGGAAGACAATGTGTATCTGCTGGTAAGAGTGCAAACTGGGTACAGCCACTGTGGAAATCAGTGTGGCTGTTTCCCAGAAGGCTAGAAACAAATTTTCTCCAATGTGTATTTTAGGTTGTTTTGGTTTGGTTTGGTTTTTTTTTTTTTTTTTCGGTCAAAAATCAGGTGATTCTAGGAGCCTGTGCTTATATATGGGTTCTCAATTCTATTCCAGCGGCCAGTGTGTCTATTTTTATACCCTGCACATGTGGTTTTTATTACTATAGCTCTATAATATAATCTCTGGAGAGGATCAAATACGATCCAGTCAGTGGGCCTGCTGGGATCCATACTATCTCAGGCAAAGGCCAGAGAGATCTGCCACATTTAGAAGCCCTGGAGGTCATAAATGCACAGCACTGTGCTTCGTGGGGTGGGGAGAGTCTTGGCTCTCCCACTTTAGAGCAGTGTCTCTGGAACCCTGTGGCCTCAGCTCTTTTCACCACGCTGAGCTCCAGACCTGCCCCATGGGAAGTGGCACAAGGCAGCAGGAACCTGTAACCCACTTTGCCTGCACTGTGGGGCTGAGCCTTTCTACAGCTCTGGCTCCAGGGGAGACATGGCGCCGGCCCAGCACCCCCAGGATCCTCCTAGCTCTTCATTGGCTTGTCTTCTCCCAACTGACTTCCGGGTTTGCTGGCAGTCAGCTGCTTCCTTCGAGACCCATGGCTGCCCTCTATGCTTGTTATAATAACACGTAAGTTAATTAAATATTAGGTAAGCCAATTAAAGAAAGGATTGTTTTTATTTCCTCTTGAAACATCTTTGAATGCTTTGTAAAAACGCAAATGGGTCGCTTGAAAATGTGATACTGACTGTAAGATATTCTACTTTTTTTGTTTTTTTGTAGGCTGACTGTTTTAACAGCGTCCTTATGATCTTGGTGTGCTTTCGAGGAATGCACTACAAATCAAACTGATGTTTAAGCAGAAAAGACAATAGGAAACACCACCTGATGAACCCGTATCCTAGAAAAGGCCTGGATAAGGATCTCTGAGTTCGAGGCCAGCCTGGTCTACAGAGCTAGTTCCAGGACAGCCAGGGCTACACAGAGAAGCCCTGTCTCAAAAACAAAAACAAACACACAAATAAACAAACAAAAGTCTCACACAAGGATTGGCAAATGTCTTCTCATTTGTGCTTTGAGCTAAAGGAGCAATTTAAAGGAACTATGCTGTTTCTTTAATTCTTTGATTGTGAACCACTTTTAAGTAGACAACAGAATGGAATCTTCTGAGGTCACACCTGTCAGGGTGGGTTCAGGAATAAAGGCATGTAGGAAGCTCTGAGCTAAGCGTGCAGCACAAAGGCCACGCCCAGCCAGTTACTGTGCTTTGCATTTGGTCAGAACTTAAGCTTACAGTCCGATTTGCATGATTCGAACGGTTCTGGAAAAGGGAAATGGAAGTTGGACACGCCCATGCAGAGCTGCTGCGTTTCCTATGTTCCCCAGCCCCACCCGGCCCTGTAATTTACTCCACATCAGGCTTGCTTTGAAAACGTGCTGGTATGGTTCTCGGTCCCAATACTCCGGGGGCTCTGACAGGAGGATCACTTGTACCCAGGAGTTCAGGGTTAGCTTTCGTGATGCAGCAAGATGGAGGGAAGGGGGGAGGAAGGGAAGGAAGAATAGAGGGTGGGCTGTGGGCTTCGGATGAGCTCACTGGTAAAGCATAAAGGGATATTTAAGAAGAGGAAGACCAGTGGAAAGGGAAGAGATAAGGAGATAAGACCAGGTAACAGAGGCGGTGGGAAGAAGAACCCCGAGATCTATCTGCTTGGAAAAGTCGGGATGGAACCCATGATTTTGTACAATGAATATTTGACGACAATAAAAATTTTAAAGGCAAAAACACCTGGAGTGGAAAACTCAAAATGAGAGAGTGGGTTGATTGTGTGCCAGCAGAGGAGAAAGAGCTAGATTACCAGGGAGCTTCAAGTCCACCGGAACGAGGTGCCAAGATGCCATGCTTACACGGCCGTTGGCCCGCCTCCTTGTCACTCCCATGATGATGATGTGACCGTGAGGTTCCAGGCAGTCACTTGAGGCTTGATGAGCTGCTAGCCATAGTGACGTTACCATTGAGGGCTGATGTAGCCCAGTTCTAGAGTCGATTAGCAAATACAAAGCCCTGAAGTTCAATTCCTATCATCACTAACAGGGAGGAGTAGGGGAGGGAGGGAGGGAGGGAGGGAGGGAGAGAGGAAGGGAAAAAAAGGGTGTGGCATTTACTCGGTGGGGGTGGGGGGCATGTTACCACTGAACTTGGGAACTTAGAACCAACGACATTTGCTTGGGACTCTTTACCTTCTTTATCTACTGCAGTGTACAGAGGAAAGGCTAAGTTTCGAATCCTACACTGAGCACACACTTGTGGTGGGGGACCTCTTTAAGATGTATCCTGGCTCTGTTTCCTGACAGGGAAGGCATGCCAAGTGGGACAGGCTCTCTGTGATATCAGGAGCTGCTATCTCAGCAAGTCAGGAGGGAGAAGCTAACAACAGCTGGAACCCCAGGCTTGGTTGTGACCCACAAGAACCCATGCCAACAGCTCTATGCGTGACAGTGAGGCCCCATGTCCAGAGGTTCCACAACCTCCCCCAAACATTAGGGCTTCTTAATGTCCAAGCAAAACCCAGCCTTGGGAGCACAGGGGAGCCAAGTGGCTCGACAGTCTCCAACTCCAGAATACTATGGTCTCTCTCTCCCAAGGTTCTCAGTCTGTTGGTCATGGCCACAATGAAAACTCCTATTTCCGATGGTGCAAACATTGGGAAACACATTTCCTGATGGTCTAAGGAATCCCCAACCACAAATTTATTTCTGTTGCTTCTTCAGAAATGTAATGATGCTACTGAGCAGTGCCTCGGTTCCTAAGACCATCGGAAATATGGGGTTTTCAATGGCTGGGACCCACAGGTTGAGAACTGCTGTTTTAGACAAAGTAAGTGGGATCAAGAGATCTGGCTAGGTTTCAAAGCAGGAAAGGCTGCCCCACCACCAGCAGGACAGAGCCCATGTCCTTACTTCACCGCTCTGATCACAGCATTGAATTAAGGCTCAGACCAGCTCTGTGTACCCCCTCACATGTCCTGCCATAGCTCCTGATCAGCGTCTGGGTGAAGCAAGTATAAAGAGGTCACAAAAGGATCAGAACTTCCTTCCTGCTTTCAAATGTGAGAAGCCCAGAGCCAGTGGCTAACATAAAGATTAGTCTGGAACAGAACCAGAGTACAGCTTGGAGGTAGGGCGCCTGTGTAGCATGCATGAAAGGCTAGATTTAATCCCCAACACTAAGAGAAAGATTTGGAAGAGAATTCTGCTCAGTCACCACAGAGACAACCAAACTGTCCTACAGAGAGAATTGTCATCCACAAATAGAGGTGCTACCAGAGACTAGTGCTCTCTGTAAAAGAGTACTCTGGGTCACTCAAGGACGTCTACCAGGGGTGGAATGGTACAGTTCCTAACCGTGACATTGGTTTCCATCAATAGTGGCCCACCTGCCTACGTTATGGGTGGCCATGATGTACAGCACTTCAGTGGTCTTTATCCGCACTAGGTTATCATCATCCTTCAGCAGGGCCTTCAGGCTCTCCAGGCAGCCTGTGGAGACAGGAAACCTTTTGAACGTCTGCCAGTCCAAAAGACAATCAGCTAGAAGTCAACACATGACCCCATGTTAAGTAACAGGAAAGTACCAAAGGTCTGTGCTTTGGCTTTGCAGGAATCAAGTCAGGGGCATGGCATTTGTTAGTAGAAGAGGCTCACACCCAGAGACAATCTAATCTCACTTAAGCCTCCTCATAATTCTTCCATTCCTGACCCCTGGTATGTATGTATGTATGTATGTATGTATGTATGTATGTATGTATTTTTGAGACAGTGTCTTACTATATAGCTCTGGCCATGCTGGAACTCACTCTGTAGACCAGGCTGCTGGCCCCAAACTCACAGAAATCCACCTGCCTCTGCCTCCTGAGTAGTGGGAATAAGGGACATATGCCACTACACCCAGCCTTCGGTGTGCTTCAGCCCCACCCCCCACCCCCAGAGCTGAGGACCAAACCCAGGGCCTTTTGCTTGCTAGGCACGTGCTCTGCCACTGAGCTAAATCCCCAACCTTTCATTTTTCCTATTAGTTCCTCCTCTTATTGTCATCCTGGGGTTAAAAGAAAAAAAAAATTGCCCTTGACAGATTGGAAACCTGCTGTATGCATGCCTCTCTTGCAGAGGGCTCTGAGGGCAATTCTCAGTGCCCTCATCAGGCAGCTTACAACCACCTATGACTTCAGCTCTGGAGATCAGATGCCCTCTTCTGACTTCCACAAGCCCTTGGATTCGCAGACACATACATATAATGGAAAGAAAAGATACATTCCACAAACTAGTCACTGTGCCCTTGAATCGACTAGATTTAGGGGTGCCAGATTTAACCTATAAAGATCTGGCTTAAAGTTTTCAAAATTTACTTATTTAAAATTATATCTAGATGTGTGTGCGAGTGCACACAGCGCGTAGAAGCTTTGGTTCTATGGAGCTGGTGTTGCAGACAGTTGTGTGCTCTCTGATGTCGGGGCTGGGATCTGAACTCAGGTCCTCTGGAAAAATAGCAAGTACTGTTGAGCACCGAGCCATCTCTCCAGCCCCTCCTATTTAACTTATTGGTTAGGTAACCAATTCATAACCCTCTCCTGAGCACTGATTTTTATACCTATAGATTGAGAGTGTTCCCTCTCACTTGTAAGTAGCACTGCATTTGGGGGCACTGCTGGCCTGAAATCCATCTTAGTAAGTAGCAGCTCTTACTACTGATGCCAGTCAATGTCTGAGCTACGCCAGCCCCTCCCTGCCCACCCCTTAGGCATGATTACCCGGGGTGTGATGCTCTCACCTATGTTGATGGCCTCATAGACATATTCAGGATCATGCATGAGGTCACACAGAGCCACTAGGGCTTTCTGTCTTGTCAGAAGATTCCCTGATTGTAGCTCCTCATTAAGCTTGCGCAAGGCCCGACAGCCATAAGCAATGGCAGCTTTTGTGGGGTCGACGTCAGGAGGCATATACATGGAGATCCGGGCATGAGCCATCTTTCCACAGCTGCCAAGGGGCTTTGAAAATGAAACTCGGTAGAAATTGCTAATAAAAGAACAACAACACAAAATCTGTCATTGTTACTATGATCATATAGAAGCTGATCCATCTCAGCCTCAAAACTGTGAAGACAAACAGGATGGATACGTTGATCTGGATTTACTGATGAGCAAACAGAGGCTGCCGGGATTTTTCAAGGTCACATTGCAGGTGTGGCCCAATGGCAGAAGAAACGTCTCGTCTCAGGATACTTGGTAGATTGGTTCCTTAGTCACGGGCACCAAAATGGGGGGGAGGGGGGGAGGAATAGGCCAACCAAGTGAAAACCATGTTTTCTCCTTTAATGTTCCTGCTTAGCTGTCGACAGCAATAATTATTATCTAACTGGCAGCCACTAACTCAACTGCTCAATAAAGAGCCATCCATGTTTATAAGATGTGAGACCTTGAGAGACAAAAGGCAGCTGATGAGTCGGACGGACCGGGAAACATTCCAGATAGTCAGAAGGGCCAAAGATAACCATTATAAAATGAAAAAGTGGGACCAGGTGCAGATATGCCTCAGGTCCCACACAATGGACAGAATTCTCTGTTGTCAAGGACAGGCTGAAGCTATAGGTGGGTGGTAACAGGCTGCCATTACCACCAAGGGCCTCCAATCATAAAAAAGGTCAAAATTAACCACCAATGCGAGCCTACCCTTTCATGCTGTTGCCAAGCTCTGCCCCAGAAAAGTGTATAAAAAAGTGTGTACCTTACTAACCCGGGGTCACCATTGCCCTGTTGGTAGGGCGGCCCCAGTGCACTGGATTCAATAGACCTCTTGCTTTTTGCATCGTTCTCAGTCTCTGAGTCTTTGTGGGGTGGGCTGCCCAGACGTGTGGACTTTCAAGTCCAACAAAGTAAGGAAACAAATTTTGGCTAGGGAGTTGGTAAAACTAGAATCTATTCAAATAGAGGCCTCGCTCCTTCATGTCAGGAACATGCTTAGGACGTTTTCACAAGAAGGGATTGAGGTTAAAGAATGATTTCTTGTTCCCACACATACACTTGTTGAATAACCAGAGGCAATCTGGCTTCAGGGTTAAGAATGGGATATAGTCCTGGGCCACGGGTTATCCTTGACAAGAAGTCATTCCCTCTTCTATGGGTATCTTCTCTGCAGCTGAAGAATTAGGTACTAAGTATTCCCTTCCTGCCCTTCCAGCATTGTCGGATAACTGATACCCATGAGCCTGGCTGGCCAGAACTTGAAATGAACTGATTGTGGTTATTATCCTGATCACTATTGTAGGAGCAGGCAGAACTCAACTCCAAAGTTTTAAAAAAAAGACAAGCCAGAGTCTAATGCATACCACCAGCCAAGACGGGGAGGAAAAGGGCCAGGGCCAGACTGGGAAGGTAACAACCATCTCTGAAATGGGGTCCACTCCAAGGGATCTTAGTCTCTGGGACTTGGGCTGCCCTCCTATAAAGGGCACACACTACAGGAATCCTGCTACCAACGGAAAAGGCAAGACCCTGGGAGTGAGGGCACCAGCCCCCGTGTGAATGGAACCGGGTGGGTCAGGAAGCCCCCTCCGCCCTGTGCCAGGCACCTACCAGCTGCAGCTGCCTTACTTGCTTTAGTGCCTGAAGTCTCCTGGTGTCTGCCAGCCAGAGCGACCTGGTTGCTAGGAGACTGCCAGCGTCTGCAGCTTCCTGGTCAATACCCTGGGGAGCCACAGCGCAGGCGCAAAAAGACTAAGGCTAAGCCCATCCAGCGGGAGAATGGAAAAACAACATTATTTTACAATGTTACTATGTAGAACAAAGACAAGTCTCCTTGGTGATACAGATTTCCTGTGACCTTTGCATGCTTCGGGTCATCTAAGTTAAGAAGGTATAACTTTATACATTTTAAAGGATAAGACTCTCAAGGAAATTCAGTTGCTCCCCCACCCCCACCCCCAGTCACATAGATATGACCCCAGGACTGCTGGTCAGGGCCCATATTTCTGCAAAAGCGGATCACCCGGTACATACTGACTGGAGTGGTTTTCTAGGCCCCCGACACCACCTGCTTAACATCTCCTTTGGCTCCCCAGTAAACTGTCTCCTAACCTGAGTCCTGGTGGTGGTGCACGCCTTTATTACCAGCTACATGGGAGGTAGACACATACAATAGAGCAAGACTCCATTACACTTTCTCTACATAGCCAGGCCCCACCTAACCCCCTCCCACATACATACAACGTACCAAAATCCTGTCTAGTGTACTACACCCGATATAACAAGCCCTGCCTAACTTCCCTGACATATACACATGCACCATATGGAGACTCTACATAAAGGCATGTGCGCATGCGTGAGCGCACACACACACACACACACACACACACACACACACACACGCACCCTAAGACTTTACACAAACTCAAACACACAGAGAATGTAACAAGACCCTGTCTGACATCTCCCACAGACACAACTCAGTAAGATGCAGCCTAAGCCGTTAACATAGCAAGACCCTGCCTGTGTCTGTTCGGTTTATTGTCTCTCCGTGCCAGGTGTATGCCAAGAAGCTCTTGGTAAATGCAAAATGAATGGCTTATGGGCTTGAGTTAAGAGTTACAATTTAAAAGCATTTTTCTACAATTTGCATAATATACCAAATGTATTAGTTACTCTTTCCTCCCTCGACATGACAGAATGCCTGGGAGATGCCACTTCCATGAGAAAAGCTTTAAGTTTGGCTTGGAATTTCAGGAGGTCTGACCTATGGGTGCTTGACAGAATATGACAGTGGGAAAATATGAAACGGGGGTGGAGAGGAGCCAGGATAACATATTTCTAAGGACTTCCCCTCAGTGACCTGGCTCCTCCCACAGTCTGATGCTTCCACCAGCTGGGGAGCAAGTATTCAAAGCACGAGCCCTTGGAGGACATTTCATGTTCAGTTCACAAAATCCAGAAAAACCCTGTAGTTTTGCTTGTCCTTAATCAGGTCAAAGGTCACTATGAGAGAGGTCATCCATTGGGCACATTAGACAGTTTTCTTGTTCGGATGAGGAAAAACCTGACAGAAGGCAGACTGAGGGGAGAAGGATTTATCTCAGCTCATATATTGAGGATACAGTCCATCATGGGGGGCAAGGCAGGACAGTGGAAGTGACTCTGAGCTCTGACTCTTCACCTTCTCATAACTCGATGGAACTAGGAGTTAAGGGTGAACACTAGTGCCCAACTGGCGCTCAATTTCTATTCAGGGTAAGTAATTCTCAGTTAAAGCTCTTTGGAAACATCTTTACAGACACACGCAGAGGTGTTCGCCTGAGGGTTATTCTAAATCCTGCCAACAATGACGCTCAAACATGGCATACTTAATAGTTTCCCTGCTGTTTTGCTGTAGAGAACACCTCTGGATACGGGTTACAGTGATGAGTGTTTATATTCCTTTTCAGGGATCTGAAGGCTACTTCTGATCAAGACTGCTCGTTGGAGCCTAGAGACATCTGACAGGTGATTGGGAAGAAATGAAAACACAGAGCAGTCTTAAGATTCACATGCAATGCTCTTTGTCTCTGCATGGGGGTTGGGTTTTTTTTGTTGTTGTTTTTTTTGGTTTTTTTTTTTTTTGAGCTGGTCTGCCTTCCTAATCTTTCAGTGGCTGCTATAAAACACCCAGAGTCCTGTAGTTACCCCCACCACCACCTCATGTTCTTAAGTACATGAAGATACTAGGCACATGGTACATGCCCATTATTCTATCACATGGGGGAGGGAGGCAACAGGATCAGGAGTTCATGGCCACTATCATGGAAAATTTGGGGTCCACCTAGACTACATGAGGGCGTGCCACATGCAGTTTTTGAAAAGACTACAGGTGAGCTCTGTCAGCATTTGGACCATCACCTGTGTCTAACCCACCCTGGCAAACCAACTTAGGCCTATTTCTCATTTTGTTCCAGGAGAAAACCTAGTCCTGGCCCATTTCCACTCCCTAGCCGTAGATCCATGAAATACTTGCCTGGCGACCCTGCACACACCCTGGCCTCCTCTCTATTACTTCTGTGCTAAAAGAACCCAAGTCTCCAGCAGCAGCATCCTCACAATAAACCCCTAAACTTATCAGGCCCATTTAATAACTGAGTAACTTGAGGTTTGTAGATATAGGATCCTTTTAAGCCTGAGGTTTTAGAAGTGAACATGCAGACAAGAATACCCATACACATAAAATACGTAAAGAAATCAAATCACTTAACAAAGATATCAAACAAAGGCAAAAGGATATTCCCTGTTGCATTAAAGACGATCAAAATAGATCTAGCAAGGATCCAATACCTCACTTGAAAATCTATCTGCTGTGGTCCTTCAGAGGACCAAGTCCTAAAAGGTCTCTTGCCCACACTGCCCTAGTTTTATTTTAAGAAGGTGTGAATACCCTCTGGGCTGGGAGTCAGAAAATCTGGGTTCAATTCTATTTCTAACTCGCTAGGCAAATCTTTTCGAATGAGGCTTTTAGTTTTCTTGTCAGAGAGAGACAGAGGCAGAGAGACAAAGAGGGGGAGGGGAAGGGGAGAGAGAATCAGAGTTGGGAAACCTGAACTTTTCAATTTTGGTAAGAAATCTGGCCGGGCAGTGGTGGTGCACGCCTTTAATGCCAGCACTCGGGAGGCAGAGGCAGGCGGATTTCTGAGTTCAAGGCCAGCCTGGTCTACAGAGGGAGTTCCAGGACAGCCAGGGCTATGCAGAGAAACTCTGCCTCGAAAAACCAAAAAAGAAAGAAAGAAAGAAATCTGGTAAGAATTTTAAGGCCTCCAGAATACTCTCTATCCTCCACACCTCGGTTTTCAACAGAAACTAGCTGGAAGGAGCCCAGTAACTTGAGTCGCTTTTTAAAACATTCATTAACTGAAAAAATTAATTTTTCAGCCTGAGCTCCAGAAGCCAGGCACATGATTTCCAAATAGTATTAAATCCAAAGGATGCAGTAAGGCAGATGGTAGGCATGAGGTGTGTCCTTCCCTTGCAATGGGGAAGACGCCGGGCTTCAAGGCCGTATCAAAGCTCCTTTTCCAGGTACTGTCATGACCCGGCCCAGCAAAGTAACCAGAGTGAACCTTGAGCCAACCCCACCCTGGTCCCGTCTGCTCGGCAACGCCTTGGTTGTCATGGTGAGCCCGGGCGCTCCAGTGGAGTCCGGAAGTCTCTGAGCAAGCATTGCAGAGCTCGAGGTCCCGGGAGGCTCTCGTTGCTATGGTGATGACTCCGCGCGGGCCCCGTGGTGCCAGCTATACCCACGGACTGGAGGAGGGTCCAGACCCCGCCCCCAACGTCGGGATTCGGGAGCTGCGAGCCAGTCCCGTGAGGCCACTGTTGCTGTGGTGATTTGCAGCGGCCTGTGCGCCGGAACCTGGTCTTTTGCAGCTTTGGTGAGTCCACTCACCCTCCCGGCTGCGGACGCATCCCGGAGGTTATGGTCCTGAGGCTGTTGAGTCCCCTGCCCTCCTCCTACCTCCTAACCTGAGTGTGACTTGCAAGCCTGGTCTTCCTCACTGAGCGGCCATCCTGGGCCAGGCCTCTACGGGAGCCGGGTCAGAAGAGGACAGCAGACTTAGGAGTGGTGGTGTGGTAGGGTAGATTCTAGGTGACGTAGGACCATCAGGGAAAGTGGTTGGAACCTAAAGTCACCCAGAGGCTCCATCTTAAAACACACTAAGGGCAGGGGACCTCTCGCTATTCTATCCCCATTATCTGGGTTGTGATCCACAGCCAGGATTGGGGTTTTGTTTCGTTGGTTGGTTTGGTTTTTGGTTTGTTTGTTTTTTGCATGCCTCCCGCATGCCAAGGAAGTGAGACCAGAAAAGAGCCCCTCTTCCTAGGTATGGGCTCAAGGAGACCTCACCTCCTGACTCTACGCAAGAAGGGGTATGGGCTGCCCGTTCTCCACGGCGCTGCTACAGATTGAATGGCCTCTGCCTAAAATTGCTGATAGGCAGGGAGACCCAGATGCGTTTTAACTCACGGGTGCGTTTTGAGAACTTGTAAGGCTTTCTGATTCTTGTCAAAGGACACTATAACAGTTTTTGTCCTAATTGACTCTGTGAATCTAGAATGGGGCAACCCTTCATCCTGTAAAATAAACTGAGTGCTGTCATGTTTTGGCTGCTTCGGTTTGGGTCTCTTTGTGTGCCAGGCTCTCGCTGTGTCACCAAAGGACTCTGGGACTCATCACCTTCCTACCTCTGCTTCTCAAGGGCTGAGCGTATAGACCCGTGTCACGGCTACACGTGGCCAGGAGTTTGATTTTATAAACAGAAAAAGAACAGAGAGTAGAAATAGTAAAAAGCAAATTGGTTATTTCAAAGTTACTTAACTTACAAGATAATTCATGCCGGCTCAGGTTTGCCTGGTCCACTTGACTTCTGTGGATCTGTTTTGGTGGAAAACTAGCCCATTCAGAATTTTGTTTGATCATGTGGCGCCTGGCATACTCCGTTCTAGTTTTATCTGCTGGGCCATAATGTAGAAACTACCTCATATGTTTTATGTAATAATCTTTAATCTCCCCCCCCCCATTGAGTCTACAGAACACTGGAAGAATGAGGTCCTCTTGGACCCCTTTGAGGCCCCCTGTGAGCCAGGACCGCATCATCACCAGCTTCCCTAAGGTACAGTCATTAGAACACCTTTGTCGTCATTCTGTTTTGTTTGGGTCTGGACAGCTTTGGTAAAAGGTCTGTACTATCCCAGGAGAACCTGGAATTCACTATGTATTCCAGACGAGCCTTAAAAGTTACAAACCTCCTGCCTCTGTCTCTGAAATGCTGGGATGACAGGAATGTGCCACTGTTCCCAGCCCTTCTTGTCTTCATTGCTGATGTGACACCTCAACCATAGCCAGCTTGGCTAACATGCCTTCATGCCCGGAAGTCAAGCAAGTGAGCTGCAGAGGTTGATGTAATTTCTACGCCTCTAAAGCAGGCCGGTAGTAACAACAGGTAGCAGCTGAAGGCATGGAGGTTGTAAGTCACGTAGTCCTCAGTATAAAACTTGATGGGGTCATAGCTATGACCTATGGTCACCCAAGCTCCAGGAGCTGATGATGTGCAAAGATAATACCTCTGGACACAGCTCATGGTGAGTGTCAGCTCCCCAAGTCATGACATTCCTTGTTGTTATTAGCAGCTCTCTCCACAGAGTGGGCATGTAACTTAGCAGGAATACATTTGCCTAGGAGGCGCAAAACTGTGTTTTATCCCTAGCATTGCGCAATGTGTATGGGGGGGGGCGTAAAATGAGAGAGAATATAAAAGACATTGCACAGATGTAGTGGCACACACACCTGGAGTCCCAGCACTTGGGAGGTAGAGGCGGGAAGATTGTGAGTTCGAGGTCAGCCTGGACTATGTAACAAGATTTATCTTTAAAGAAATGTTGTTTCTGATCCCCAAATCCAGGGCTTTCTCCATTGTTACTTTGCCTTTCTTTCGGTTTTGCTCAAAAACTCCAATCGGTTTTTACAGACTAATACTAATTGCAATGGAGAATGCCAAATAACATTTACTGGGGGGGGGGGGGGGGCGGCGGCAGAGGAATAGTATTTACCTGTATTACAGATGACCTTGCCCATTAGGTAGCCACTTCTAGGAATCTGAACTGTGTATGTCCTGGCGTGAGTGGCAAGAGTGTGAAAGGTCGGGCACTGTAGCTGTTAGTATGAGCAAAAAGTTTATCCACAGAGAGGCCGGGAGTGATTGATGCTGCTCCTCAATACAGACAGGAGGGACTAGGTGTCTCTTCTTCCCAGTCCTAAGAAGGACCAAACCAACTGTTACGTAAAACGCAAAGAATGGAGCGAGGTGTGGCCGAGTGTGTGCATCACACTCTCATGTATACATAAGAAAGGAGGTAGAGTACAGTGTAGCCTTATGCTGGAGCACTTGGTTAAATTCCTGGCATCACCAAGAAAAAGGAGCGTGTGTGTGTGTGTGTGTGTGTGTGTGTGTGTGTGTGTGTGTTGGCAGGATATGTAGGCAGGAAGAAATGTCTGTCTGTTAGTCCATGCAGAAAATATTTCTCAAAGGTAACATTGAGATCCTGTTGTCCATTGATAGCCTCTAGCAAATGAAAAATTAGTTTTCTCCAAGGGAGTCTCACTGGGGAAACAAACCACTCTGAAGAGTAGGCTCCATGCCTATCAGTAGATAGCCAACAGAAAACTAAGTGGCATCTCTGGAGGTTCTTTGTCTCATAACATTAAGTCTGGATTGACTACCTTCTCCTTCTCCTTCTCTGATCCCTTCTTCCCCTTCCTCTTCCTCTTCTTCCTCCTTTTCCTCCTCCTTTTCCTCCTCCTCTTCTTCTTTTGGCATGCAGGTCTTTTGAGTATATGCTAAAGACTTCAGGTTGGGATTTTTTGGGGATTTCTGTGTATGTGAACATGTGTGTATCTGATTCTATATGCATTTCTTGTGCTTTTTCTTTGGCTCTTTTTCATGTTTGGTTGTTCTATCATACTCTGATTTGTTTGGGTTTTATTTTGGTGGTTTGTTTCGGTTTGGAGACTGGGTTTCTCTGTGTAGCCCTGGCTGGCCTAGAACTCACTCTGTAGACCAGGCTAGCCTTAAACTCAAAGATCTGCCTCTCTCCCTCTGCCTTTGGAGTGCTGGGACTAAAAAGCCTGTGCCACCACTGTCCAGCTGACTTGTTTGTTTTTGATTTATTTTATTTTATTATTCCTTGGATGCCTTCTTGATCCATACAGAAAGGGTATGGATCCAGATGGGAGGGACCAAGGAGGAATTTGGGGAGGTGAACCATATTCACAATGTACTGTGTTTAAAAAATCTACTTTTAATTAAAATTTAAAAAAAGAAAGAAAGAAAGACCCTCTTGTCCAATGTTGCCTTCATGTGGCTTGGACAGGTGTGAAGCAGACTTTTTGTGTCCTTTGGATTCTGTGTCAAAGCTGGTAGAGGAAGGCGGGGGCTGTTGGCTGTGGGCGTCCCCATCTTTGGTCTTTGCTTTTTCCCATTTCTTTCTCTTTCCCTCCAACTTCCTTCACACAGTGACAGAGAAAGCCTTTGTGCCTCAGATATCGCAGAGTTCCCCGGGGTTTTTTACAGTGAGCTTGGGCCATTTCTCTTCTGATGGAGTGTGACCATGGTAACCAGGGATGATACAGGGTGGCGTCTCAATGAGCCGAACAGAAAGGAAGCATAATCAGAAAAAAAAAAACAACCAGGCCTGGACTCATGGGACATACAAAAGACACTGTTCAGAGTAAGACATTGAGGCTCAGAGAGACAGGGGGAACTGTTTAACCTCCACACACTTGGCCTTGGTAAAGCTAAGATTTGACCCAGGGAGACTGACGAGGTTGACCCTGCCCAGGGGATTCTGTCCTATATTCACAGAAGGTGGGATTCCCTCACAGCCTCTGCCTACAGCACTCAGGGCCACAGGTTATAGGTGGCCATATCTGTCCTGCATCCCAGGGCCACTTCAGGCTTGAGGACTTACTAACCAGGTCAGGCTGGGTCTACCGGATGCTTCCCGAGACAGGTTCTTCTCTTTATTATTCTGTGCCCCTCCATTTTCTTGTCTGAGAAATGGGCCCAAACTTCCTACCCCACAGCCTGTGGCATTACCAGGGATGAGGAACACTAAAGAGACTCAGGCCTCAAGTTGCAGGAGAGGAGGGTTGGGAAGTAGGTCTCACCACTCCGATGGCTGGTTCCTGTTACCAAGATGCCGCATTGCAGGACGGTCTGCTTGCTCGTCTCCATGTCTGTCTGTCTTCCCGTAGTGGTACACACCGGATGCCTGCCTGCAGCTCAAGGAACACTTCCACAGCCAGGTCAGCACAGCCTGCCAGCACAGGAACACGGGCACTGCTGGGTAAGCCATGATACAAGGGTGTGGAAGAATAAAAGCACAAAGTCACAATACTTTAGATAGGGTTGTACTGCTGTGAGCAGACACCGTGACCAAGGCAGCTCTTATAAGGACAACCTTTAATTGGGGCTGGCTTACAGGTTCAGAGGTTCAGTCCATGATCATCAAGGTGGGAGCATGGCAGCATCCAGGCAGACATGGTGCAGGAGGAGCTGAGAGTTCTACATCTTCATCTGAAGGCTGCTAGTGGAAGCCTGGCTTCTAGGCAGCTAGGATGAGGGTCTTAAAACCCATGCCCACAGTGACACACCCACTCCAACAGGGCCACACCTACTAATAGTGCCACTCCCTGAGCCCAGCATATACAAACTATCACACACATGTAAATGAAAACATGAACAAACTGAATACACAGGCTGTACCAATGCAATCTGTTACCAAGCTATTAATCTAACTTGCTATAATTTATACATTATAATTTATATAATTATTTTATATAATATATAATTTATATATTATATGTTATATATTAGTTTATATATATCATTATAGTATATTACATGTAATATATATTGGTTTATATAATATATATCAGTTTATATACAGTATATTATATATAATATATATTGGTTTATATAGTATGTTATGTATATTATATATTAGTTTACATATAATATATATTAGTTTATATATAGTATATATGTGATATTATATATTAGTTTATATATAATATTATATGTTAGTTTATATATAGTATTATTAGTTTATATAGTATATATTTGTTTATATAATATATGTGATATATAATTTTTATATATTTATAAATATATACATATAATTTGCAAAATCTATAATTTCCATTTCTCAGAATGTCATACAAATGACTTTTCAGCCCAGGTGAAGTTTCCGTACAGGCCCATTTCCTCTGTCTAAGCCAGCCATCTTCTTTGGTTTTTTGTTGTTTGTTTGTTTGTTTGTTTTCTGAGACAGGGTTTCTCTGTGTAGCCCTGGCTGTCCTGGAACTCACTGTGTAGACCAGGCTGGTCTCAAACTCAGAAATCTGCCTGCCTCTGCCTCCCGAGTGCTGGGATTAAAGGCATGTGCCACCACTGCCAGGCTGCCAGCCATCTTCTTTATCATCCCTTCAGGTTTCTACATGTCAGATCCTCCAGGAGACCTCTCTGCTTACTGTTCCTGCCCCTGGCCTGGACTGGGGAGACCCTACATACTGCCCTTCTTCTGTGCCGTAGAGCTTCATAATCTTACATCACAGAACTGTCGGTTTTTCTGATAGGTCTGGCTGCACAAAGGCCTGCCATTCCCTTTCCCACCTGAGCAGCCGATAGCCAGCTCCAGGGGTTGGCTGAACTTACAAAATCATGTAGATGGAATCAGATCATAGGAGAGCCTATCCCATAGGTCCCCAGGCTACACAAAAGGAGGCGGGAGCTCAGGTCAGAATTGCTGTTGGTGACTTGAGCTGATAAAGATCAGGGCTTCAGCCGGGTTGCTATGTCATATCCGGTTCTTAATGCAGATTATCTACCGGACCCTACACACTGCCACAGGAGGTAGGCAATTGAGACACAGAGAGTGCCCACTATACAGTCCTGGTGGTACCTTTCCCTCAGACATGGAATCAAGGCTGGCCTGTTCCAAAATCAGAGGGCTGCCTGGGAGCAGGGAAGACCCAGCCCCAGGCCTAGCTGATGTAGAAAGATAAACCATTCACCCAATCATCAACCAGCACGAATGCCCTCCTGCTGTCTGAAGACAGAGGGGCCATTAGATATTTACCAAGATGGTCAGTTTAAGCATTGATGTCTTTGAGAAGAATTGCAGAGATGGCTTTTATTAAAAATTGTATTAATCTGGTGATGGTGGAGTGTGCCGTGGCATGCGCGCAGATGTCAGAAGGCAACTTGTGAGAATCAGGTCTCTCCTTCCACCAAATAGGTAGGTCCTGGGGATCGAACTCAGGTCATCAGGCTTGGCGGCTAGCACCTTGACCCATGGAGCCATCTCACCAGCCCAGAAAATCTTAAAAGTCTTAGCAGTAGTCTCAGAGATGCTGCTGCCCAAGGTGCAGGATACACCCATACAGAGGAGAGATAGTTGTTTTTGTGAGCAGGGTCTCCAAGGAGCCCAAGAGTCACAGAGAGCCAGTCTGCTGCTCAAAAGATGAGCCCAGATCTGCAGACTGGGGCTTCTGTTTATGACCAACCTCATCCCTACAGGCACTTGCACACCTGCTTTGCATGGGCTGACCCCACAAGGGTGCACATCCCAGAGGGCGTGTGGAAGTTTGAGGCAGGGTCCATACCTTGCAAAGGTGTCTCCTGCACATGGGTTCTTTGTCTACTACACCTTGGGTGCAGCACCTCCTACCAGTTTGGATTCATCTGATGTTGGTTTTCACAGTACTTCCCGTGTTCTTCTCCCTGCCCCTCAGTTTGTGGCTCACCCTTTCCTTGTGCCTCTTGCTAATTCTCAGAACAATGACTTTGGTCAATGGTATAGGTATAGGGGTGGCAGGGTTCCCAGAATGGGCGTAAATTCTCCCACACCCCAGCACTGGAGAGTGGCTTTTGGCATAGGCCTTCCTGCATCTAGGGTTGAAAGATAGTTCTAGGCGACTCAGATAGTTCGGAGAAGGAAAGCTTAGATAAAGACACTCCTGATAACCACTCTCCAGGCTGATGCGGACATATTTCCTCCAGGCTCAGACTCTCCAAGGTGGTGGTCGTTGGTGATCTCTACGTGGGAAAGACTAGCCTCATTCACAGGTAAGTCCTGCCCCCTCCTCATGCTGTCAGGTCAGCCCCACCTTCCAGCTCCAAGTTATAGTAACATTGCCTGGGAGCCTCAGATGACACAGAACTTCTGGGAACATAACACAGCCTGAGCCTGGTAAACCGTTGGAAGGGTATGGCAAAGGTCAAGTAGTGGGGGCTGGAGAAATGGCTCCAGGGTACTGCTCAGGCACAACACTAGGGCTTGCGTCCCAGAGCCCACAATTACTACTTGTAATTCCCGCCCCAGGAGGTCTGACTCCTTTGGCCACCACAGGCACCTGTACTACACACAGAGAAGGAAGGAAGGAAGGAAGGAAGGAAGGAGGGAGGGAAGGAAGGAAGGAGAAAAGGTTTTAAAAGAAGGAGATTAGGAGCTCAAGAAGACTCATTCGATAAAGTGTTTGCTGCATAAATCCCCAAACATGAATTTAATCCCCAGGACCCGTGAAAAAACCAGATGTGACAGTGCGTGCCTGTAATCCCAGCACTGGGGAAACAGGAGAACCCTCAGGGCTGGCTGTGCAGCCAGTCTAACCAAATCAGTGAGAGATTTTGGTGGAGAGCAATTAAACACACACACACACACACACACACATACACACACACACACACACACACACACACCCCAGTATGGTGACTGACAGATGGTGGAGCACCCTAGATACTTAGCATTCATCACACTGTCCCCATGCGGTCTTCAGCATGGACCTCCCTGGGAAGGGACCCTCAGTTCCTCTCACTATTTGCATTCAAGGCATCTGCTTTCTGGGTGGATGCAGCTCCCCTCCCCCACATCCTTGTTATTGGCTGCCCTGTTGCTATGGCTTGGATAAGAATTTCTCAAATGTTAGAGGCGTGTAGTCTCCAGCCCGTGGAACTTTCTGTAAGGTGGCAGAATGTTTAAGAGGTAGAGCCTTGCAGGAGGGTCGTTAGGTCATTGGGGTGTACCTCATTCCCTTCTTTGGCTTCTTGGCCATGAGAGATGTTCTTTTGCTACATCATGATGACAGCATATCACGGATAGAAAGAATATCCCTGGCTTCTAAAACTATGGGCCCAGATGATCCTTCTCCTGGTGGGTGGCCATCTCTCCAGAGTGTGGTATGGTGATAGAAAGCGCTGATCAACACATCTGTGCACCCACAGCCTCTGTGCGCCATAGCTTTCCTTGTTTTTGTTTTGAGACAGGCTAGCGTTTATTAGCCCTGGCTGACCTGGAACTCCCTATGTAGACCAGGCACTGACCTCAGACTCTCAGAGATCCACCTGCCTCTGCCTCCCCAGTACTGGGATTCAAAGACGTGCTCCACCACACCCAACTGTCATCCTGTATCGATTCCCTACCAGGGAGTCATGTTTTCTGGAGACTGTTCACTGTTGTGAGCATCTCTACCCATTTTTGTTCAGGGACCTCTGCTGATCTCCTCACCTCCTACAGGTTGTGCAAGAACGTGTTCGACCGTGATTACAAGGCCACGATCGGCGTAGACTTTGAAATCGAGCGTTTTGAGATTGCAGGGGTTCCCTACAGCCTCCAGATGTAAGTCTCCATTATGGTGGGTTTGAGATCTCACCTAGAGAAAGCTCTGGGCTGGATCACTTTCCTCTGTGCCTCATAATTGCTCAGCAGGGATATGTCTGGTCAAGCTCGGTCCTGGGTAGTTATAAGAAGCCAGGCTTCATGGTCTGTGGGTCCCTAGATTGGCTCTGTGTCCTCACAGTTGCCTGGCGTTGGTCATGAGCTCTGGGGATGGTCTTCTCAGCACGACTGCACACTTACCCATTCTCCACCCCAATAGCGTCTTCCTGAAGTTCAGCCTTCCCCCCAGCTGGACCACCTGTGATCCCACAAGCAGCAGACTGGCCTCTGACAGTTTTTGTTTGGTTGGTTTTCCTTAGCTCTGAGCCTCCATTCTCGGCTTTAAAATAGGGCAAAGTCAATCCCTGTGTACCAGGGTTGAGTGAGTAGGGCTCTGCTGGAGGCCACCCTGCCCTTGTCCAGCTCTCGAGCCTGATGCTCTCCGTCCCTCTACAACTCCCTCTGTGTACACGTGTCCATCTGTCCATCTGTCCCTTCCCCCTCAGTCTGTCTTCTCTACTTACCCCATGCCTTTGGCTCTCTCTCAGTGGCACACTAGTTTCTGCCCTATCTCCCACCCGTTCACTCTCATGTCAGTGCGGGGCCTTCCCAGGGTTCACCTTCCACCTTGGTGAAAGTGCTCTGTGCTTTGCACCTCATTCTCTCCATTCCCCAGAAGTTCTTGCAGTCCTACTGGGCTACCAGACCCCTGTTCTGTCAGGTGGGGCTCTTCCCTCCTCCCTGCAGTCTTTTTTTAAAAAGATTATATATATAAATCTTAAATATAAGTATATATTTAAGATTTATATATATATATGAATGAATACACTGTTGCTGTCTTTAGACACACCAGAAGAGGGCATTAGATCCCATTAAGATGGTTGTGAGCCACCATGTGGTTGCTAGGAATTGAACTCAGGACCTCTGGAAGAGCAGCCAGTGCTCTTAACCACTGAGCCATCTCTCCAGCCCCTCCCTGCAGTCTTGTTTGGCAATCTCTGTGCTCTTCTTGCCTGCCAGGGGTTCGCCAAGCCTTTCTCCTAGTCCCCTTCCCTGTTTTTCCTCTCTGGCTTTGGTCTTTATTCCTCTTTGCCCTGCCTAGGCTGAGCCCACAGCTCCTGTGTCAGTTCCCATCTCCACAGAGACAGTGACCCAGTGTAATTCTGGAACCAGAGGATAACACATCCTGTCCAAGGGTGAGCACACAGTCAGTCCAGATCGAAAGACGCTATGAAAACCCAGGGCACCGTGACTGAGACTTCTGGAAAGCTAGGAGGTCTGGTCCAGAGGGAACAGCCAGGTGGAGCTATACAGAGAGGGACCAGCAACTGGGCTCCCACTGGGGCTCCAGGCAGTATCTAATTAGAGGGCCCAATATAAAATGGGTACAGCCTTGCCCCAGACTTGCAGCATCTTATGTTGAGGCCATTGCCAGCCAACCAACCTGGTTTACTGTGTGGTTTACTGTGAGAAAACGAATGAATTAATGAAGGAGTAAGCCCAGAAGCTTTCATTGTGCTGAACAGATCAGCAACAGATTCAGATCACTGGTGTCATATCTGTGGGTTATCTTTCTAGTTTACTGAGAAAAACAAAATGTTGATCTGTTGACTTTAAAAGGTGATGACCCATTGTAGACTGGATTTCAGAGTCCTCCCTACATATTGGTAACCCGTTATAAGCCCATCCAGGCAGCTCCCAGCTTGTCACTTCCTGTCTTTCATCTTGTACCGTGGCAAACATGATCAATCTGTTATTCCGTTCCTTTTCCATGGATTCAGGGCTCAACCTCTATCCCCTTCTCAACAGTTTCAGAAAGCCAGAGCTAACTGGTCTGTTGCCCACGAGATGGGACCTCTGTGTCTCCATTAGTCCCGTTCTCCACCTGGAGAGCTGCAGTGCTGAAGGTGGAACAGAGCCCCAGTCACAGGGCCCACTGAGGGTCTGTCCTGTAACCCCAGCATTGTCCTGCCATAGAACATCTGGTCCTTATAGTGTCGCAGTCAGAAGGGACTGAGCTACATCAAAGCAATTTGCAACGTTGCATCTTCTCTCCTGTTGGCCCTGTGATCTAAGGAAAGAACCTAGCAGGGATTGGCGGGAGCTGGAGGCAGGGAGAACTGGAACAACCAAGCACTTCCTGTCGCTCACGTGCGGCTGACATGTTGACGTAGGGCCTAAGATCGTCCCATGACCTCACGGTGCCTTTACCTTAGTTAACCTGCCCCCACTGTCTTCCTGTCTCCCTATCCCCCTCACAGCTGGGACACAGCTGGGCAAGAGAAGTTCAAGTGTATTGCATCTGCCTACTACCGCGGTGCCCAGGGTGAGCAGCCGAAAGACGCTGGAGATTCCAACCCATGTCACCTTCACAAACACTACTTCTCTGTCCTTCAGGAGTCTCCTGGATAGCCCTGCAGCCAGCACTTAGCAATGAAGAAGCCATCCAGGACACTAGACCCTGGCTGTCTTTGACAGTCACACCCTTAAGGCGTCTGAAGTATCAGGTGCAGACTGCCTCAGCCCCCAGTTTACAGCTCAGAAAGGAGCATTCTTCTTTAAGGGTCCCAGAAAAGAGAGATGACATCATATTCCAGGTGACAGTGAAGAGAGGCTTTTCCTGTCTTCACCAGAGAGGGGTGATAGGTGGGCCAAGCAGGATTGGCAGGTCCCATATAGGTGCCTCAGTGCCCACTGCACTGCCACCATAGCCAGGGGCAGCTGAGGGCTGAGCAGGGCCCAAAGTCAGCAGAGATGGCAATGTGAAGTCCCCAGGACAGACATAGAAATAGAAGCTAATAGGAGGTGGAAAGCCATCAAAAGGATCCCAAATCAGGTTCACAGTATAGGCATGATTCTGTCTTCTTGGCGTTGGTGTTAAGAATCACTGTGGTTTCATCCCAGCTTAAAGAAGGGGGACCAAGAAATGAGTAGAGGAGACTCCAGCATGGCTGAGTCTGCTGTTGCCCCTCCTAACCTTTCTTCCTGGGGGGGCTAGCAGTGTGAGGTGCCTGGCACACCTTCGTAAACAGTACTCACTATGCCTACCACCAGTATGATTATAGTCAGCCAAAGCACAAAGGAAGCCCTTGTCCAGCCTGCTCATACGCACAGTGGGGCAGCAGAGAGCTGACCTCCGCCTGGACCATCCTGCTGTGGCCTTCCCCTTGGGAATCCAGGGCAGACTGTGATGAAAGAGTTGGCCACAGAGATATCTTACAGGCTCCTGCCCACGTAGCTCTACAAAAGTCGTTTGCGTTAACTGGTTGTTACTAATCCCCATCCTTCAATGAGAAGTCTACCCAGGATCAGGCCCTAGAATAACAGCTTTTCAAAACAGTATCCCTCCTGACAGCCAGGGTATCATTCTCACTGATATACAGACAGGGAAGCAGGTTCTCCATAGTTACAGCCCTCACCAAGCCCACTGGGCCACAAGTAGCAGAGGATCTCTTGCCAGAATGTAATGCTTTGGGCCTTTCTCTGTTACCTCACCCCTACTGTCAGCTAGGCTGCTAGGTACAGGTTTGGAGGGTTTGGAGGGGTCTGGTGGAAAGGCAAGTCCAAGGGGCAATCCCAGGGTGACTCCTCCCTAGTCTCCACAGTGGGCCCACCCCAGTAGTACCTTATGATCTTGGAAGATACCTAGGGGAGCCTTCCTCCAGCATACCTGTTGCTGATTGGCTATTGGGTTTCCCTGTGTGTCCAGTGATCATCACAGCCTTTGACCTCACTGATGTCCAGACTCTGGAGCATACCAGGCAAGTAACCCCAGATCCTGCTCCCTCTGTATGTCAGAGACTCACTAAGCTACCTGAAAGGGCTCCCAAACCCCAGTCTCTGGGCTGGACCTAGAATGCTGGGCACTTACTGTCCAGTTCCCCACGTATTCCTAAAGATGCATCCTCACCAGCTGCTCGGGGGCTTAAGCTGCTAGGCCACAGTTGGCTTTGATATCCTATTGCCACCATGTCGGAAATCTTAATTTTGCCTAAGGGCCCCTATGTTGCCTTTTACATTGGTCCCTGATAATTTTCTAGCTAGTCCTCCCTGACAGAAATTTTCACTCGCTGTATTGGGCAGAGATGTGGGCAACATAACTGTCTTAGTCAGGGTTTCTATTCCTACACAAACATGACCAAGATGCAAGTTGGGGAGGAAAGGGTTTACTCAGCTTACACTTCCATGCTGCTGTTCATCACCAAAGGAAGTCAGGACTGGAACTCAAGCAGGTCAGGAAGCAGGAGCTGATGCAGAGGCCATGGAGGGATGTTTCTTACTGGCTTGCTTGATCTGGCTTGCTCAGCTGGATTACTTATTGAACCCAGGACTACCAGCCCACAGATGGCACCACCCACAAGGGGCTCTCCCCCCTTGATGACTAATTGAGAAAATGCCTTACACCTGGATCTCATGGAGGCATTTTCTCAACTGAAACTCCTTTTTCTGTGATAACTCCAGCTTGTGTCAAGTTGACACCCAAAACTAGCCAGTACAATGACCAATTTCAGAGGTCCATCATCTGCCAGAAATAATCCACCTAATGGACCAAAGCCCCTCCTCCCTCTGTTTGCCTGGGCCATTCACATCAGTGTCCTCCAGGCCCTATGAAAAAGGCAGGAAAAGTTTTTGCAGCAGATAACAACAAGAGGTCACCTAGGACTCAATAGGAATCTTCACCTCTCCCAAACCGGTGCCTTCATATTTCCAGCTCCTTCTTGTCCCACGGAGGCCCTCTGACTCCAGCACCAGCATCCCACTACGTCAGTGTAGGTCAGGGCATCTTCCCTGTACCTCCTGGCTAAGTACAAGTCTCATGTTTCCACTCTGTGCATTCCAGGCAGTGGCTGGAGGACGTGCTGAGGGAAAATGAGGCAGGCTCTTGCTTCATCTTCCTCGTGGGAACCAAGAAGGATCTCCTGGTAAGCAGAGTGATGCTGGAGACCCAACCCTGACTGGCTTTCCAGAAAATTCCTGTGTTTGCAGCCCACGTGAGGGACACTGTATGATACTGACATGCCTTGTGTTGGACTTCAAAGCCTATGGGTTATGGAACTGAAGAGGGCTCTCCCCCAAGAGGCAGAGATCACTCATTTCTCTAGGGAACACTAAAATGTCAGCTCTGGGCAAGCAGCATGCCTGTCCTGGGATAGCCCACCACACCCACTTGCTTGGGGTGACATGAGAAGCAGAGGTGGGGAAAGGGGCTACCCTAGGGATTCCCGTGCAAGGAGGGCCAAGATACCAGGTCAGCCAGGGATGTTTCTTCCAGTCAGGGGCAGCGTGCGAGCAAGCCGAAGCAGAGGCCGTACATCTGGCCAATGAGATGCAGGCAGAGTACTGGTCTGTGTCAGCCAAGACAGGTGAGTAGTGTACTCCATACGCATCTATTACCAATAGACTGCCGAGCGCAGAAGTACAAAGAGCAAAGCTGGAAATCCAAGCTCTGGGAGATGAAGTAAGAAGACACACAGTACCTGACATACGAGTGATTCCGAGACTGTAGGAACTCGGAAATGGGGCCAGAAGTCCTTACCTCGGGTACACAGATCCAGTGTGTATCTGGCCATTTTGAAACTGGAGGTGGCACCCCCAGGCCACCACAAATAGCTGGCAGTGCCCATGCCTGGGACCCTCTGCTGCTCCTCCCCACCAGTAGCATCCATTTACACTGTAGCACCCACCCCTCCTTGGTCACAGGAACAGCAGCTTCACTGAGATCCCATGGTGGGGCAAGTAGGGTTCCGCTGCACACTTCCACAGGTCGTTAGTTACACACAGGCGACATTCATGTTGGCTGCTGAGACCTGGAGGAGGGTGCACACAGATTCCATGAAAGGGCCAACGGCACATGGGTGACACCCAGAGAGAAGGCACACATCCAAGCTCTGCTTGTCCCAAGTCATGCAAGGGTCAGAGCTTTAAGGGAGTAGCCTGGAGTGGGGTGGGGCATCAGGGTTGGGGTTGTGGACAGGAACCCACTGGGAAACCAGGTTGCCACCCAGAACTCTGTAGCCTGCTCGGCCATGGATGGATTGTAACTGTGACTACCAGGGGTTCTCTGCTAAGCCTCATGGCCGCTGGCCTTAGGATGGGCTGTCCTGGCACTTACCCATAGAGCATCTGTGGGTAACTTGAGTCATAACTGTCCTGTGGGCCCCCAGGAGAGAACGTGAAGGCATTCTTCAGCCGGGTTGCCGCCCTCGCCTTTGAACAGTCTGTACTTCAGGACCTAGAGAAGAGGCCCAGCACCCAGTCCCAGGTCGGAGATGGAGATGGAGACCTAATACGTGCGTACAGGGAAGGTTGGGTAGGGCTGAGGAGCAGGATGGGGACCAGAAGGCCACACCCACCATCCTTAATTTGCCACTTTTGCTGTCCTCTTGGGACCTTTGGGCTGTCAGCTGTATCTCAGGCCTACAGCTTCTGTGACTTCCACCTACCAACTCAGGCACCTGCCTCCCCCCCCCCCTCTCCACCCAGGCTCCTTTTGGGCCAGGCTTAGGTTCCTGTTTGTCAGGTGTGTCCTGCCTCCAGCTTACCTGAATGCCACAATCCCGAGTATCCCTTGGGTCTTTCCCACACCAGGTTATTTAGGCCTCAGAGGACCAAGTTGAGGGTTCCAGATATCAGGGTAGAATAGTCCTTACCTAATGTCAGCTGTAAGATGCCTGGTTAATGCCATTGCTCCCTGTCTTTGCAGGAATAGAGGTACCGAAGACCCAGGAGAACAAGAGGCTACCTGGCCTGAGCTGCTGTTAACAGAGGCCAGAATCAGAGCCATCTACATGCACAGAGTGACATGAAGCCCAAGGTCTACCTACAGCAGATACACCTTCAAGCTGGAGAAGCCCTGTGTCTTCAGAGCCTAGCCATTTGTCTTTAGCCAGTCAGCAGCCACTGGCTGCTGAAGCCCCATACTGCCCGGTTGGTTGATGGGCACCAGGGTGAGCCTTCCCTATAGGATCTTCAGACAGTCACTGTGTTCTTAAGAGGCTTCAAGACTGCAAACTTGGGACACCTCGGGGCTTGCCCACATCCCTGACCCAATCATACCAACAGCTGCAGAGCCCTTTCCTGCGGATCCCCTGGGATCTCTGAACCCTCATTTCAATGTTCCAAGCATTGACACTTGCCAGAGTAGGTGAGTAAAACTAACCTGCCATCCCACCCGGAGTTCTCTCTCATCAAGAAGGCATGGAGCTCTAGGCCTTTCAGCCTCAGACCTAGCTCTCCCAGGACCCTTGGGCTCCATTCACTGCTGAGCACAATGGACAAAGTCCATTTGACCCTTCTGGCAGAGTCCCGCCCCCATCTCAGGGTTCTGCCCTGAGTATTAGTGGGTCAGAAGGTAGACCCTTGGCTCATCACTGTGACCATCCCGCGGGATGACAATTGCATGGTGACCTTTGGATCCTCACAGGAGGAATCACTGTGACCATCCTGAGAGATGACAATACATGGCGTCCCTCTGGCAACTCATTCCACATCCCTGAGTCTGATACTGACCAGTGTTTTCACCTATACCCATTCCAGCTGGCCCACCATGTGTCTGTCCAACTGGCCCGTGCTTCTCAGGACCTTGGCATTGGGCCACATATCTCTGGAGGACTTGGGACATCCAGAATCTAGCATGCCTAACTCCTTTCTGCACATCAGCAGGAACACTGCGCCCTACATGGGTCCAGGGTCTCCCTTGACCCACTCACCTACTCCATATCCCTATAGCTCTGGGTCTAGACCCACACACCCCTGTCTTTCTCCTGCCATAAGAGGGTGGGCACAACCAGCATTCCTAGCTGCTGGTCCTCCCCCCCCCCCAAGACAGGGCCTCTTATGTAGCCCATGCTGGCTTCCAACTCTATATGTAGCTGAGGCTTGCCTTGGATTTGATTTACACCCCCCCCATCTCCCAAATGCCAGAATTAGAGAGATGTACCACCATACCTAGCAACACCTGCTTGCTAAGGATGCTAAGCATCTGTAGGCAGCCATGTTGGTCCATGCTCTTTTCTAAGTCCCTGGCATACCACACCTCTCCACACCGTTCATTAACTCCGCAGTGGCCAAGCATCCGAGAGCACTGACCTCTCTTTCTGTTCAATACAACATTCATTAGACTTATTTTAGTGTGCCCACCCCAGTCTGAAACAGTGAGTCCCTGTGTATACTAGGCTGGCCTTGAGCTTGCAGCAGCCCCCTGCCTCTGTCTCCCAAGTGCTGGGAGCTCTTATTTGGCTCAAGGTCTTTTATTCTAAGAAGTATATATAAAACATCTCTTTAAAGGACTTGATGTTTGGTATTAAACAAGGTGGTTGGGCATAAAATTGGAATATGCTCTGCCCTGAAGTTGGTTGTACTCTCTAAAGTGAACACGGTTCATTCACAGTTGATAAAAACTCCTTCTGTGCTGTCCTTCTCCAGCCCACCCCTGTGTGCAAACCCCCACGTCGGCTTGCTTCTCCAGAGCGCCCTTATACTGTGCATACTGCCTGATGGGCCACTTGCCCAGTCATCTGCCCTGATCTCTCCCCGTGGGTGCATGCCAGGCCTTCCCATACTTAGCAAAACATGCAGTTCCCTTAGCTTGGATAGGCTCTGGCTCATTTGTATCCCTTATCTACTGGCTGGCCAGTTTGGGTCTGCTGTTGTTAGCTTTCCCCTGTGGTACTTTAGAATTTTCACAGTCTTGGTGGGCTCTCCTCTGGACTGTGGCCCCTACTCTGCTCCATGAAGACACGACCTGTTAGGGACAGGCTACATTGTTGTTGCATTAGGGAGGGTTAGGGTTTAGAGAGCATAGCATAATGCTTCGTGGTAGCATGATGCTTCGTGGTAGCATGATGCTTCGTGGTAGCATGATGCTTCGTGGGGTGAAAGCTTCTTTTCCTCATAGGTTCTAGGATGCTTGTCCAGAGCTAGAAGAAACTGTTTTTCATGCCCCCACATCCCTGTAGATCACCCGGTTATTAAACTCTCCTGGTGTTGCCCACCATGGTGTGATAGCGTGTGTCCCAACTCACAATAACGGTCTCTCCAATTTCAGTATTTGGCCCAGGAGGTTAAATTCCAAGCTTACCAAGAAAAATTGAGAGATTCAGATGTTTCTCCGTCAGTCGACAGTGCTGTCTTAATATGTCTGTGTGATAAAACCCAGACGTACCACAGACTGAGTAAGTTATAAGCAGTAAGTTGATTCATGATTCTGGTGGCTTCAAAGTCCAAGAGAAAGGGATTGACATCTGGCAAGATCTCCATGCCACATCCTGACATAATATACTGACCGGGGCACAGAGAAGTAAAGAGGGGAACCAGATTTGGTTCTGTAACAAACCCAGTCTTGTGATAACAGCGCATCCAAGAGCCCCACACACATCCCCCTGCCTCTGAGCAACTACTGCACTTGGAATTGACTTTCAAGACAAGTCTGAAGGAGACATTCAGCCCTCAGTACGTAGGCTAGATGTGTCACTCTGTGGTAGAGTGTGTGCCGACCACAGGTTCCATCCCTATCCCCGAAAAGCAAACCAGAGGGGCTGGGGAGATGGCCCAACAGTTAAAAACACTTACTGCTCTCACAGAAGACCCAGGTTCAATTCCCAGAACCCAATTCTCGTTCCAGGGAATCTGATTCCCTTTCTACTTCCTTGGGTTCCTGTACACACAGTGCACATACTTGGACTCAAGTATAATCAAGTATATACACATAAATACACTCAAGTATATACGTATAAAAATAAGGCTTTAGGAATGTTTGCAAAAAAGAGTAACAAACCCTTCACTTCCATGTCAGCCCCTCCCACCCCCACACCCCACCCACCATTGGAGTTAGAGACATTATCTTCAGAGTTCTTAGCATCTGCTTGTGGATTTCTATCAAGGGCCCAGGCAGTCTGTGGGTCTGGGCCTGCAGGACTAGGTAAGCAGCTTCCCACAGCCAAGATCTAGTGAGTGAACATGTTCAAGTACTTCAGAGGTGTGTACTTTCTTTTCCCAGAATCCCTCCCTGCTTCCTATTCACTCCTTCGTTTGTCTCCTTCTGGAGACACCTATAGCCTGTCTGCCCTCTAACAGAGGAGCTAAAGAGCCAGGACACATCTGAGCCACTCCCCACTCTAACCTGGTTAGCTTTAGGTCTGGGTCCCAGTAGAATCAGGGCCCAGGATCCTGTAGCCTTACCCTTCAGACTGTTAAACATTTGCTTCAAGCAAGTATTTGGAGCAGACTCTCACCTAAAACCTAAAAATGTCCAAGACCTGAAAAGGGACCTATTTGCATGATACCTCACCTATCCCTGCTTGGAGTGCCCCACTAAGCCCTACCCCAGCATAGCCTATTCGCTGTGTCTGCGTGGTACTGGACAGTCCTCCTTTAGTCATGCAGAAGTAGTGATTCAGGTTCCCCAGTGACTGGACTTCATGCTCAGCCACTTGTGTTCTGGTTGCTTGCTTCTACCTTCCTGGTTCTGTTATGAGCCTCAGTGGCCCAGAGAAGGCTACAGGGATCTTCTCAGATAAGGTTCATTTTCTACAAGAATATAGGATGTCTTAAGCCAGAACTATGGCCAACTAATATCTAAGTAGCTGAACACAGAGGTATACAGGATAGGTTACATTCATCTTTCCCTCCCCCCCTTCTCCCTCCCCCCCCCCCCCCCCCGTGTGTGTGTGTTCCTGTCTCTGCCTCCCAAGTGCTGGGATTAGGGCATAGAGCATCACTAATAGTTCAGAAGTTTCTACAGCCTGCTTCCTGAATTTTTCCAGTTATTTCCCAGATCCATACAACATTCACTGAGGGATGTGACGCCACAAAAGTGCAGGCTGGCAACAAGAAACAGGTCCTGACCACACATAGTTCTAGGCCCCGTGAGACAGTGGCATGTTGACAATTCTAGGTCAAGAGTGACCATAAAGAGCATATGGCATCAGGGGGCACACGACAGTTGGGGCTGGGGCGTTTCAGAAGAATTACCCAACTTAGAGGGAGTCTCTCCTCCTAAACAGTAAGTGAATCTGGATGGGTCCTAGGCCTGCTTCAGATGAGGCCCAGAGACAGGCTCCTCCAGAGACTCCTCCTGGGGCTTCTCTGCCATCTGCTGTGGTCCCCCACTGTCACTTCCCATATGTTGGGCTTTCCCCTGAGAGAAGCTGATGGGCAGGCAGGAAGTATGGCCATCACAATGCTTCTGTCCAGGCACTGTGCATAGTCTTTGTCTCCTCCCTGGAGTCCAAAGCATCAATGGCATTCAGAGCCACCAGCGACCTGAGTCTATGCTCCAGATGGATGCAGCTTTCCAGGCTGTTGAGGACTGGATTTTTACTCAGCCTGCCTCTTCCTACCCTTCTGGAACACATAATAAGTGGTTGGATATCTGGGAAGCAAAGCAGACCTAGGGCTTCTAACCTTACTGGTTAACCCCGATCTATAGATGCTCTGGGCCTCTGATAACCTGGACCACTTTGCTGGGATTCCTTCACTAACAGGTTCATCGTACCCTGCCCTTCCTCTCCTGGTAAAGGCTGCAGACAACAGGAGATTACACCCCAGTGGCTTCAGAAGCTTCATGAATAATTGATCCTGCAGAAGGTGGGTGGAGCTGCTTAATGAGAATCCTGCTCAGTCGTTGGGAACCCTGGGCCAGCAGCTCCAAAGACCCGCTGCCTACTTGGCAAAGCTACCCTACCGAGATTCCTGCTGCCTACTATAGGCCAGGAATTTGTAAGCTTGCAGGAGGGCCACCAGCCATGCACTGTTCAGCCCAGCTTGAGCAAACAGGGTGAGAGAATTGATGCTGTTGCTTCTATCTCCCCGAAGATGATGGATCACATGATGGATAACAGATGGGTAACACAGCCACATCCCACTTGAGAGAGAGAGAAAGAGAGAGAGAGAGAGAGAGAGAGAGAGCGCGCAAGCCTTCTCCGGCCTCCAGCAAGGGTGGAGATAGAGAAGATGATTAGGTAGAGTAGGGGCAAAAAAGAAAGTTTTTCCTTTTTCTTCACTGTACTGGACGTTCACGCTAAGGCAGTGGCTCCCACCAACCTTCCTAACGCCGCAACCCTTTAGTACAGTTCCTCATGCTGTGGTGACCTACCAACCATAAAATTATTTCATTGCTACTTCGTCCCTGTAATTTTGCTACTGCTACGAATCATAATGTAAAACATCGGATATACAGGATGTAGTTTCATGGTTACAAATTGACCCACCGGGCTCCCAACTCACAGGTTGAGAAGCACTGCTCTAGGGCCTTGCATATGCTAGTAAGCCCTCTACCATTGAACTCAGTCTACCTGCCTGCTTAGGTTTAATTCCCAGCACCAAATAAACTAAACACGGCGATGCATACCTGTTTGGAACTAAGAATGAGCAGTGGGTACCTGAAGCGTCCCTCACACAGGCTTCTCTGCCTGTCCTTGCAGTCAGTATAGCCCTTCGATCCCCATGACTGGCCTTTCTCCCTTATTTCTCATACCTAACCTATCTTACAAGCCCTATAGGCTCCACTCCTAAATTGGACCTGTAAACTATCATGTTCTCCCGGGCACCTTCTAACCTAGTCTAGGTCAGCAACTTCTCCTACGTGGACATCTGCCACAGACCTGTCCTTCCTGCCACCCGATCTAACTCTCCCACCAAAACATATCAAGCAGGTCCCTTTCTGCTTATTGTGTGGACTGACCTAGCAGCTGCTGGGAGTACTTAAATATAAATCCATTAAAGTTCAATTAGACATTCTGCTCTTTGATACGGGAAGCCACGTTTTAGTGCCTGGGATCCACACGGGAAAGATGGTAGGCAGTAGGTACACAGATAGTAAAACACTGATTGTGGTGGGAAGTTCTGGACCATGCAGGTTAAGACCCACTTGGTGACTTGACTTGCCTTTAAAACGAAGCCTAAGTCTCTTAGGGATATAGAAGCCACTGGCCCATCTACGGTCTCACCTCCTGCTCCTCACACCGACCTCATCGCCTAACTTAGCTGTTCCTCAAATAGCTACATTCCTGAAGCCTCTTTCTTGCTGTCTGTCTTTTCTGCTATAGCCTTTAGCCCACTGTCACCTGTCCAGGCAAGCCTTTCTCCAGTGTTTGCCTCATTCTCTGCTGACTCAACTCTGCCCGCCTTCTCTCTCAGTATGTCTGTCTCTTGTGCTCACACTCTCTCTCCCTCTCTCTCTCTCTCCCTCCCTCTCCCTCTTCCCTCCTCTCTCTCTCCCTCACCCCTTCCCTCCTCCTCCTCCTCCTCTTCCTTCTCTCTCTCTCTCTCTCTCTTACACACACACACACACACCTCCATGGGCTGTGCTTCTTCTGGGCCACACGTAAATTCATAAATTCCAATTTGACCACTACTTGCTGACAAATAATCTGAATGCTTGCAGAGTTAAGGTCTGGCAGAAACAAACACCGGAAGGATGAGGAGACAGACGGTAGTATGGATGAACCTTGTGTCTCTCCTTACTTGACCCTGTAGTGAAGGCCAGATGATGAGAAAGCACTACAGGAAAAGAAAGAGAGGAAGGGAGGGAGAGAGATGCTCTGGGCAGAAAAAGACCAGAAGCTTAGTGTTAGCCAGGGTGGTCCTGAGGATGGAAGGCTATCCTTGGGACCAAAAAAGGCTGTGTGACAGGGGAAGAACACCATTATCTGGATGTGCCCTCGTACTCAACGAGCACTTTGCAAAACCCAACGGACAGCTTCTGAGTTTTAAAAGCAAATTTATTTATTTATAAAATATTAAAAGCAAGCATGCGGGTGCATAAACACAATCCCAGCTGCTCAGGAGACAGCAGCAAGAAGTGGATCACTTGAGTCCAGAAGTATGAGCCCTCATCTCAAAATAAATGAATGGTTGAGTAAATAGAAAATATTTAGAGGAAGAGGGAGTGTGGTTCAGTGGGAAAGTGGATGCCTAGAGTGCTACAAGGTCCCGGGTTCCAACTCCTAGCACCCCACACAACAGAAACTCTACACAAATATTTAAAGTACAGCTGAGTTGTGATCTGCGAACCAGAGAGCTACCATATGGATGGATGACGCCACCCTCCTCCACCTCAGCACTCCTCCGTGTTCCACACATTAATGCTTATATGGACCCTACGAAGCCTACTGAGAACTTAAGGACTCAGCCAACCAGGAAAAAAAAAAAAAAAGAATGTAGTCTTTAGAAGACTTTTTTTTTCCCAGATGGCCAGGAAATAGGGATCCAGGAGCGTGAGCTCTTCTCATCTTGCCTGGCTTGCTCATTTATTGAATGAGTCCATCAGATCATTATGGGCAGCAGCTAGTATTGATTGTGACCCTGTGAGGTCACGGCTCCCCCCCCCCCCCCCCCCTCTGTCTCCTCCCTGTCTCTGTGTCTCTGTCCCAGTTTGTCTCTCTTCTTCCTCTCCTCTCTTCTCCCTCCCCCCTCCTTTTTTTGTACTGATAGGGATTAATCCGAAGTCTTGTCTTACCAAATAAGACCGCTACCATTGAGCCACGCCCCCCCCAGCGAGGATCAGGCTTTTTAATGCACATTTTAAAGGGGAGTCTATGGAGGAAGAAAACAACGCACACTACTGTGCTTCTGAGATGCCTGCTCTTTTTGTTTTGTTTTGTTTTTTTCGTTTTGTTTTGTCTTTTGTTTCACTAGCCCAAAAGTCAGGTCACCAGCAAAACTATTTCTTCTCTGCAATTGCGTTGTTTACTGCCTGCTGGGCAAGAGAAGGGTGAGGTAGTCGGGGAACGAGGGAACAAGAGATTAAAGAGGTCTACAGATGGCAGCAGCGAGCTGCACAGCGTTCACAGAATTTGTGAGCAGGACTCCAAAGGCTCGCCAGCCCTACCAACCTTAACACAAACTGAACCCTATACTAGGAGCAGACAACAGGCTACAGATGAGGATGAAAGCGCATTCCAGGGAAGGAAAGAGAACCTCGGTCTAAGTCAGAAAGCCCCTGCTAATCTGGCCGTTGGTGCTGGGCTCTATTTCTCTAGATAAGCATGATAACAGTTTATAAACAAGGAAATAACAGCTTGGTGGAAGCAGGTACTCTGGTTTTATCTCAGAGCTCGGGGAAACTGAGGCACGGAGATGAGAAAACTGGACATAACTCAAGCTATTCGTCAGCTGCCAAATCCTGTTGCCTTTCACCTTACCCAGCACGCTGGCCTGGGTTTCATTTTGTATTCTGGAGAGTTCCTTCTGAGAACATCTCTGTTAAGTGCCTCAGATCCCTAAGCTTCGTTGGGAACCATAAAAGATTTCCTGTCTTCCACCCAGCTCTGTGGTTAAGAAGAATCTGTGCGTTCCCTTCACAGAAAGAAAAAGATCCCCCAGAAAATACTACATTGGCCTCCGGAGGTCAAAAGTCATTACTCAGGAAGGGAGATACGTTGAAAGAGCGGAGGAGGAGAAAATTCCTAAGTTATCACTCAGTGTAGGGAGTCCGGTGACAACTGAGTGACCATTGTTAAGCTTCATCACCCACCTCGGATCTCCAGCACCAGAGGCTTGCTGGCTGGCACACAAAGCTGTTGGCATGCACCGGTGACCTGCCCTGGTTGATTTCTCAATAGTTTGGGCCCTGCTGGGTGTTCCCTGGTGCGGACAGCACGGAGGTTAGTGGGTTCAGAAAAGAGGAAACAGGCATTTCTGTTCCAGGTATGAACTAGCCAGAGCCTCGGCGGTGGAGGGATCGCTCCGAATCATCCGGTCTGGGGCGCCTCTGTGTCCAGAAAGGGATCAGACCGGTTAGCAGCCGTCCGGGTTGGCTTCAAGGACCCAATGCTCTTCCCGCGGCGCGGCCCCTTTAAGAGGCGCGCCCAGCCCCGTCAGCCGCTCCGCGGCCACCGCCCCCCGGTCCTCCCCTTCCTGCAGCGCTGAGTGCGGGCCGGGGCGGGAGTGCGGCGAGATCTGGCCGTGCTGAGCGGAGCGCCTGCCGGGAAAGCTGCGGGGCAGCGCGGAAACCGGAGGCGAGGAGCCCGCGGGGCTGCGGCCGTGGGCCCGCGGGCGGCTCCGCTCCGCGGAGGACCGCTCCCGCCGCCGCGCGCGCCGCGGAGCCCCGCACACAATAGCGGCGTGCGCAACCCCGCGCCCTTCCCCCCTCCCGCGCCCCCCCCCCCGCCGCCGCCGCTGCCGCCGAGCCTCTAGCCTCACCTGCGGCCCCCGGGGGCGGGCATTGTTCGCCGCCGCAGCCCCGGGGCCATGGGAGCCACCGGACTCCCCGGGCCGGACCCGGTGAGAAAGCCGCGCCGCCGCTGAGCGGGGCTCCGGCGCGCAGCTCCGCGGCGCAGGTGAGCCGGCCGCGCCATGGTGGACTCGGTGGGCTTCGCCGAGGCGTGGAGGGCGCAGTTCCCGGACTCGGAGCCTCCGCGCATGGAGCTGCGCTCGGTGGGTGACATCGAGCAGGAGCTAGAGCGCTGCAAGGCCTCCATTAGGCGCTTGGAGCAGGAGGTGAACCAGGAGCGCTTCCGCATGATCTACCTGCAGACGCTGCTGGCCAAGGAGAAGAAGAGCTACGATCGGCAACGCTGGGGCTTCCGCCGCGCAGCGCAGCCCCCGGACGGCGCCGCCGAGCCCCGAGCGTCCGCCCCGCGCCCGCCGCCTGCGCCCGCCGACGGCGCAGACCCGGCGCCCGTCGAGGAGTCCGAGGCGCGGCCGGACGGAGAGGGGTCACCGAGTAAGGGACGGCCAGCGTCCGCCCGCAGGCCAGCGGCTGCTGCGCCGGCGGACCGGGACGACAGAGGGCCCCCCACCAGCGTGGCGGCACTCAGATCCAACTTCGAGAAGATCCGCAAGGGACCTGCCCAACCCGGCTCTGCCGACGCCGAGAAGCCCTTCTACGTGAACGTCGAGTTCCACCACGAGCGCGGCCTGGTGAAGGTCAACGACAAAGAGGTGTCTGACCGAATCAGTTCCCTGGGCAGCCAGGCCATGCAAATGGAGCGCAAGAAGTCCCAGCAGAGCGCCGGGCAGAGCCTGGGGGAAGCACCCAGACCCCATTACCGTGGGCGCTCCTCGGAGAGCAGCTGCGGCCTGGACGGTGACTATGAAGATGCAGAGTTGAATCCCCGCTTCCTGAAGGACAACCTAATCAATGCCAACGGCGGCAACAGGCCCCCTTGGCCGCCCCTGGAGTACCAACCCTACCAGAGCATCTACGTCGGAGGTATGATGGTGGAAGGGGAGGGCAAGAGCCCTCTCCTGCGAAGCCAGAGCACTTCAGAGCAGGAGAAGCGCCTCACCTGGCCCCGCAGGTCCTACTCGCCTCGGAGTTTTGAGGACAGCGGAGGTGGCTACACCCCGGACTGCAGCTCCAATGAGAACCTCACCTCCAGCGAGGAGGACTTTTCCTCTGGCCAGTCCAGCCGCGTGTCACCAAGCCCCACCACCTACCGTATGTTCCGGGACAAGAGCCGCTCACCCTCGCAGAATTCGCAGCAGTCATTTGACAGCAGCAGTCCCCCGACGCCACAGTGCCAGAAGCGGCACCGGCAGTGCCAGGTTGTGGTGTCTGAGGCTACCATCGTAGGTGTCCGCAAGACCGGGCAGATCTGGCCGAGTGATGGGGACAGCACTTTTCAGGGGGAAGCAGGTGAGTGCTTTATGTGGGCATACTTGAACCTGTTCTGGACTCTTTTAAGTAGATTGGCATGGGAGAAATGGGTACTTTTTTGCGTGATTTTCAAGTGCTTTTGTGTCTCTTTGGCCCTGCGCCTGAACTGACTCCACCCCCTTCTTCCTGAAGGCAAATGGATCCGGGGTGGGTGGGGGGATAAGAAGGGAATGGCTGGTGACTTGCTTTCTTGGTTCTAGATCCAGAGCTGGTGGGTTCTGCGGAAGTATTGGAGAGAGATGGCCATGTGCTCTCTCCATGCTGGACAACAAAGTCGGTCATCTCTGCCACCCTGATTAGCTCCTTTGAGTGGGGTGTGATCTGTGCTGGTTCTCCACGACCTGCCACCCGGTTGTTCTGGTCTTGGAGTGGTAATCTGACGCGTTAGGGGAACCCAAGATGTGCAGGCTGCCTGGAGGGCTTAGATGTGTCAGATTCACTTGGTAGCCAGTGAGAGCAGGTGAAGAGAGGAATTAGAAGGTGAGTTCTGACTCAGCGGGCCACTGAAAAGCAAGAGGTTGAAGACTTTACCTGGGGTAATCCCACACCATCCTGATCTATTTGGCTTGGATAGACATCACCCATCATTAGTCACCGTAGACTCTTCCATCAACCGCCATTGAGTGTTGTCTGTCTGCCTGTCTTTTTTCTTGTGGTGCTGGAGCTCAAACCCAGTGCTGTGCCAGTTCGAGGCATGCTTACATTATTGAGTTACCTAGGACTCCAGACACCACCTTCTTTCCCAGTTCTTCAGCGCACTCTTGCCGCCTCATTTTCTCAAGGGTGAGCACTCAACGGGTTCTTGTTTGGGGTTCCTAATCCATGGTCTGATTCCAGCGCTAAGATAAACCATTAGTTCTTTGCTTCACACTGGCACCATTGGGTGTGTGGTATAATGGGATGAGGTTATGGTTTCCAGATCTGGGCAGAATTTTCAGTCAGAGTTAAGGTGAGAAGGGTGCCGACAGGCATAGGATTTGGGGGTGTACAGCTGTGAGGAATCTCTTGGAGTCTTTGCCTCTGTTGAGCTGATTTGGTCTTTTGCTTCACTGATTTTTTTTTTCTCCTTCTTGCTGATGGAGTTGCACGTGCTTCATTTGTCAGAATCCTCTTGAAAACCAGCAAGGCTATTTTTGGCTCCATTAAGCTGCCTTTCTCTGCCCAGCACCCTGTCCTATTCAGCAGCCTCCAGTTGCTGATCTTCCATCTGGGTTGATGCTGTGTGTAGCTGGACCTACCTGCCTGTACCCTGGCTCAGCTGCTTTCCTTGTCTCTGGAGGAGGAATGAGATGTGGTAGGAGTCAGACATTTGCTTTGGAGGCGCATCAGCCAGCTCCCTTCAGGTCTGGAGGACTGCCCGATGGTTACTATGCACTAGCCATGTCCAGCCAGCTGTTTGCGAGGTGAACTCGTTTGAGCTGGCTTTTGGTGCTATGGTGATTGGGGACATTATTCATAAAGAAGAAGGTGAGCGGCTTCCATGGAGACCTACAGACTGATATTCTCTTGCTGGTTGGGAGTTCTGAGTTTCCAGCAAGTGGAGCCTAGCCTTTCCTATACCTACTGCAGAAATGGCCATGCTGCTGCCATCCCTGTAATCTGACATAGTGCAGGTCTGCGTGTAGGTAAAGGCAGGGACGAGAAGGAGGTGGCTCCTGAGAGGAATATAGGCTAGCATCTCAGCAAATGGCTTAGAAGGTGATTTCATATTTTAGAACTTTCTGGTTCTCTCTGACTGTCCTCAAGCCCCACATTCTCTCTTATATTTTTCCTTTAAACATTCTTTTGAGCCGGGCAGTGGTGGCGCATGCCTTCCATCCCAGCACTTGGGAGGCAGAGGCAGGCAGATTTCTGAGTTCGAGGCCAGCCTGGTCTACAGAGTGAGTTCCAGGACAGCCAGGGCTACACAGAGAAACCCTGTCTCAAAAAACAAAAAACATTCCTTTGTGTTTTTTTGAGATAGGGCCTCCCTGTGAAGCTTTATGTAGCCTAAAACTTGTCACATGGACCCATGCTGGGCTCCACTTTGCAGTGAGCTACTGCTTCCCAAGTGCTGGGGTTAAGGACATGCTCCACCACACCTGTCTCCTTTATACACAGTCTCTCTCTCCCTGCGGGGTGGAGGGCAGGCAGACTCTTACTGTGTTGCTTTGGCTCCCCAGAACTGGCTTTATAGACCAGGATAGCCTCTCAGCTACAAAGATCCATCTGTTTCCCCCCAAACCCTGTTCTAACATGGAAAGTGTCCTCAGACGCTTTTAATGATTATGATTGAACAGCATAATCTAAGAGTTAAGAGCTGAGGCATGGCTTAGTAGTGGTGTGGCTCTCCGGGTTCATTCTCCAATACCACAGTAAACAATCAGATAACAAACTGGAGTGCTCATAAGCAGGGATTTACATTATATCTTTTTAGAAGAATGTACATTGGTGATTTGACTGCATGTCTGTCTGTGTGAGGGTGTTGGATGCCCTGGAACAGGAGCTACAGACAGTTGTGAGCTGCCATGTGGGTGCTGGGAATTGAACCCCGGTCCTCTGAGAGAACAGCTAGTGTCTTGTAATGGCTGAACCAGTATATCTTGGACCATTTTGTAATAGTTAAAATGTTCAGTGCACTCCGAGGTTTACAGCAAAAATGAATGGGAGCGATAGAGATTACCCATCTATCCTGTGTCTCCAAACTGTCTCCTGTTATCAACATCCCCCACTAAAAGGGTACATTTGTGATCATTCATAACCAACAGAGACACGTCATCACCCACCGTGTGAACTTCATCTTAAGGTTCTCTCTTAGTGTTGTGCACTGTATGTTTAGTTCTTCTTGGCCTTCACATGCCCAGGTGTTGTAGCCCAAACATTTAAACTGTGCTGAACATTCTTCTCTGACTTGTATGGGAGGGAAAAGGGTCCCTGCCACTGCTCAGCCATCCGTTTCTGTTGGGGTTACATACTGATGTTCACTAGACTGCGGTGGGCCTACTGGCCTGAAAGGAACAATAAAGAAAATGTGTACACACAGCGTGTGTACGTATGGAGGTGAAGGTCACCCTAACGTTCTGTCGTGGCAGGCACGCTGGCCTGGCTCTTGTAACTCTCGAGTCCCTTGAGATGAGTTGCGAGGGACGTCAAGGGAAGGAGCTGGAAACATCACAAAATGCTCTGTGCTGGGCACCACAACAAGGTGCTTTCATGTAAGATTCCTCCGGAGCTCTTCCATCAGCTAGTGGTGGGCTGTCCATCTGTAGATAAGGATGCAGCCAAGTAGCAGCAAAGCTCAACTCCTGGGCTGGGCTCCGCCTCTCCCTGAGGCTCGTGCCGCTAGGCTCCGCCCCTTCCTGCTGCTCAATCCTTCCTCCTGAAAATCATAACTAGGTATGTTTGGGGTCTGTGGTGTGTCCACTCCCGTAAGGATGAGAACAGACAGCCATGGGCCCTTGTCTGTGCAGAACCCTTCCCTCCTTCCTGTGTGGGCCACAGAGAAGGAGAAATGGCCTTTGCATCTGGAAGCTTAGCCTTTAAGAGAGATGCATGTTTAGAGGAAAGTGACATCAGGGATGCTCACAGCTTTCGTGGTGTGTTAGCCGTAGTCCAGCTGTCAAAGATGTGAAGAACTGTTTATCTATGGGTGGCAACGAAAGGTTGGGGGACCCAAGTCTACCCCTGACTCTGGAGTTTGTATATGCTCCAGAGGGGATAGTTTTGAGACAGGGTCTTACTGTATGGCCTATGCTGGCTTTGAACTCCTGATCCTCCTCTCTCTGCCTCTCAAGTGCTGGGATTAAAGATTTGTTTTTAAACTTAATAATAATAAAATAGAAAATGTATCATTTGATTTAGGGAGCTGAGATAGAGATTGTATGTTTGAGGCCAACCTGAGTTACATAAAAAGAGTTTTCTTAAAAAATTTTTAAATCTTTTCGTTCTTTTAAAGAAATAGAAATAGAAAGCATTTATCAAGGGGAAAGCAATGCCAAGAATGGAGGTGGGTTGCTGAGCCAAGGGAAAAGCATATGCCTAGAGAGGGAATCTTCATCAGTTTGAGACTGGGTCTTACTGTGTAGCCCTGGCTGGATACATGCAGTAAAGTCCGGGCTGGCTTCCAACTCAAGAGATCTGCTTGCATTTGCCTCCCAAGAGCTGGATTAAGGTGTGCACCACCAGGAAAAGATTTTTAAGGTAATAAACACAAAATATTTACTTTCTTAATGTGTACTGACCATTTTTAAGCATGCAGGCCTGTGACATCGAGTACATTCGTATTGTACACTGTCACTATCACAGAAATGCTGTCCCTGTTGACAGCACAGTGTGCTCCCAGTGTGTGACAATCCCACTTTCCTTTCTGTTTCTATGAAGTTGAAGGTTCTAGGTGCCTTGCACCAGTACGGTCACACACTGTCTGTCTTTTCATGACTGGCTTATTTCTCTTAAGTTTAACATCCTTCGAGTTTACCCACCTTATAGCATAGATGCAAGTTGTCTGTCTGTCTGTCTATCATTTATTTATTTTTATATTTGATTTAAGGTCTTACCATGGTGCCCAGGCTGGCCCTAAATTCCTGATTCATTCATTCATTCATTCAGTCTTGTCTGTCTATCATTTATCATTCATATATACATGATATATATATATATATCAAATACATACATATATGTCATGTATATGTGTATGTATTTGATTTAAGGTCTTATCATGTTGCCCAGGCTGGCCCTGAACCCCTGAGCTCAAGCAGTCATCTTACAAGTAGCTGGTACTATTGATGTACCCCACCATGCAAGACCCTTCTCTTCTTTAGATCGGAGGGATATGTCGTTCAAACCTCTATCCTCCTTGCTCCCCATAACTCATTGTAGATGCCCCTTGGGGTTTTTGTTTTGTTTCTTCTGGGGTTCCAGCCCAGGGCTTTTCATGATGAGCCCCTGCTCTCCTACCAAGCTGCTTCTAGCCTGACTCTCAGTGTGTTGTCCTTTATCCTTTGGATTCTTGTGTTGGTGCCAGAGCTACCCCTGCGTTGTCTTTCTCTGGAGTGATTGACTGCAAGGTAACTAACTGGTTTGACTTAGTAACTGGAACATGAGTGTACACACGGGCCTCTAGTTGGCTCACTTATGCCCTGTTTAGACCAAAGCTCATGGCTACCTCCCGATTGTGCACCGCTGAGCAGAGGTGGGGGGAGGGGGGAGCCAACACATAAACAGTCTATGTAACATTGCATATGTACTCTCTGGCTCTGGTAGGCTGAGGTGTTTGGGGAAGAAATGAAGTATTCTGAGACTTCATAAAAGGAGCAGAGAGGGCTATTGAGTTGAGTGGGACAGGGGAGCAAGCCTACCGTATGATTCTCTTGATTAATCTTGCTTTTGCCTTTAGGAGCTGTGTCTTTTCATTGGTTGAGAGTCCTGTGGCTAGGAAGGGGTGTGTGTGTGTGTGTGTGTGTGTGTGTGTGTGTCTGCTGCCTCCACCAGGTAGCCAGGTATCTGGTGAACCCACTTGGAAAAGGATCAAGCAGTGTTGGGAGACCCAGGCTGCCACTTCCTCCTGTGGGTTGAGAAGGCTGTGTCCTCAGTGAACTAACAGGGATCTGGGAAGTGTTCTCAGCTTGTTAAGTAGCAGGTCCAAGTTTTGGACAAGGCTGGTGTTTCTTGTGTGAAGGCTTGAGGTGAATAGCGTACTAATTATAAAGCCCCTGGGAGTTTTTCATCCTGGCTGAAGTGCAGCGGCTCCAAGGAGGTGTGTTTTCCTTTGAGAAATGTAGTGATTTTAGTCGGAATATGTTCTTCCAACGTGTTTGTTATTTTTAGTGTAAAATGTACATGACAAAATGTGTGATTTCAATCTTTGAGGAGAAGTCAGAAATCAAACCCAGGACATGGCGTGTGCTAGGTAGTAACTCTGTCCCTGAGCAGGTCCCTACTCTGTCCAGTGGCCTGTTGTACAACCATCTGCTGCACTCAAATCTCAGGTGGAGGTCTGGGACTGATCCAGGGAATGATCCTATTCGCTAAGCATAGGCTCTAGCCCTGAGCCATGCCTCCCTCCAGCCCTAGCTTTTCAACAGTTTCATTTTCGAAACAGAAACTGTGTCCGTTTAAATAACTCCTTATCCTCCTCACCTTCATTTCCTGGCCACCAGGATTCCACCTCTCATCCCTGGGGATTTGCTTATCCTGGGTGTCTTACGTAAATGGAATCCTATACTATTTGTCCAGTGACTGGTGTGTTTAATTTAAGTGTGGCTTTGAAATCCCTGGGGTGGCAGTCTCACCTTTAACTCCCTAGCTGCCGGACCTTAGCAGGTGTGTTTCCCACACCTGTTGATGATGGGAGTTTCCTCCTTCCCGGCTTTCCCACGCACAGACCTGTAGTGGCCCAGTGTCTTATTATGTCACTGTTATGTAACAAAATACCCCAGACTGGGGTAGACAAAACAACAGAACTATGTTTTCTCACCCTGCTAGAGGCTGGCATGAAGAAGGCACTGGTGTGTAGTTGCCTCCTTTAAAATGCCTTTCTCACAGTATTTCCTGGTAACTCTGGATTGGTCAGTTGGGATTAAGACCACCGAAATGACCCTGTAGTTTACTAATTTTTTTTTTTTAAAGTTTTGGAGATTATAGTGACATCATCCCTTCCTGCCTCCAAACTCATGGTCTTTTTCTTTAATTGGTGTGTGTGTGTGTGTGTGTGTGTGTGTGTATTCTTAAATACATATATCCTGCTTAGTGTGTATAATGTTATTTGTATGTATGTGTTCAGGGCTAACCATTTGGTATTGGATAATCAGTTGGTGAGCTCTTCCTTGGGAAAGACTGTTTCTCTTGCTCTTAGCATTCCTTACTTGCCTGTAGTTCTTTGTCTACAGTTGAGGCCTCTGATCTCCCTGAAACCTCCACAGCCGTCCATATCAGCGTGTCTATGGTTGTGTCCCTGTTCAGTGTTTACATAGCAGTGTGTGTTGGTCAGACATTATGACTGTAGCTTCTAGAAAACACAGTCTCAAAGCAAACTCCTTGATCCTGTGGCTCTTAGAATCTTTCTACTTTTTCTCCCTTAGCCTTAGATGTAGGGATTGTGTTGCAGGTGTATCAGTTGGGACTGAGCTCCACAACTTGGTATTTTGATTAGCTATGGTTTTCTGTAATGATATCTATCTAGCTGTACTAAAAAGAACTTTCCTTGTTGAAGGGCGAGGCCTAGATCCCGGAGAAGAACTGATTGACTAATTTCTCAAAAGTCAGTCTGCGGAGCTGAGAGCCAGGACTTCATCCAGACTTTGTGAGGTGCACGGTTGAAGTCTGCAGAGGAAAACAATTGTCATGGCAAAGAGAAATGGTGCCCAGACTGGTTTCCAATAGCTACGTTATAGGACAAAGTTGAGTAAAACTGTACAGGCCTGGGGATTAGCTCAGCTCTTTGAGTGCTTGCCTAGCATGTGGGGGGCTGTGGGTTCAATCTCTGATATCTCATAAATAAGGCATGCCTGTGATGTCAGTACTTAGGAAGTAGAGGTGGGTGGGGAAGGAATTCAAGCTCATCTTCAACTATTAGCCTGTCGGGAAAGAAAGAAAGAAATACAGAGAGAGAGGAAAAAATGCTTTGTGTAGTATTAGCCAGTCCCAGGCACCAGGAGAGCCACAAGCTAATGCTTCATGAGCCACCACATCCCTGTTCACTTAGTAAGTGTTGACCAGACCAGTCATTGCTGAAGTCCTGCCTGTTGATCTATACTCTTCTTTCCTTTTTCCTTCTGTCTTTTTGTTTGTTTTACTTAATATTTTTTGAGACAGAACCTCACTATGTAGCCTAAGCTGGCCAGAGCTTTTCTACTTACTGATTTATTATTTTTAGTTTTAGTTACAATAACTCTATTTTAACCTCTCACACGTCTGAGCCTCCTGTCTCTGTCTCCCCAGCACTGGGTTTACAAGCAGATGTCACCAAGCGCACTTTCTTATGTGGGTGCTGGGGATCGAGCTGAAGTCCTAGTGTTTGCCCAGGAAGTATTTAACTGACTGAGCCATCTCCTCGGCCCCCTAAAATTGTCATTAGCACCTTTTCGTACTTTCTTGTTTATCCCGATTCATACTTTTTCCAAGGCTCCCTGTTCAATAACTCAAGGGTATTTATTGGCAGTGTCCTCTGAGAAATTCTCTTGCTCTTCTTTGTGAATTTGGTGGAAGACTTTTTACCTTCGTGGGCTTATCCTTTTAAAACCAACCAATAAAAGAACAAACCCTTCTTAATAGCAAAGCATTTTTCTCTGTGTATCTCTTAACTGTATGCTAGCCCTTGTTTCCTGTTAATCCTGAGTCTGACTGGCTTCCTCCTTTAGGGAGACAAGAGCCTAAGACAAAGGCAGAACATGTTCTACGTCTCTGTCCTGTAAGATTTGTCATACTCTGGACCCTCAAGTAGACTTTGTTCAGTGGAGAAGTTTCAGAGCCTACGTTGGTCTTTCTGTGTCTCGGGCCCCATAGGCACGACAAAACTGAAATGAGATTCCATCTTCTATTTTTAAATTAAAATTTAAATGTAAGAGTGTTTTGCCTTTATGTATATATGTGTACTGCTATGTGCCTGGTGCCTGCAGAGGTCAGAAGTCTTCAGCTCCCCTATAACTGGAATTGCAGATTGTTGTGAGCTCCCATGTGTGCACCGGGAATTGAACCTGGGTTCTCTGGAAGAACAGCAAGTGCCCTCAACCCCTGAGCCATCTCTCCAGCCATGAGGCTCCATCTTTAAGGTTTTGATTTGCTTAGACTCTTCCGTGTCCTGGCCAAACCCACTCAATCCCATCTAATAAATAGCAGTCGATTTTCTGGGGCCTAATAATACAGGTTCCTTTAGGAGTGAAACTGTGTAGCTTTGGAGACCATCTGGCCAGTTGTGTTTCCTTTTCTGCTGACCATTGGGCTCTCCCCGTTCAGCTATAGAGAACACTCTGTGTCCTGCTAACCTAGTGCCTTGGATTCTGACTCTTACTGCTGTGACCTGAGGGTTTAATGGTACCCAAGGGAAGAGCAGCTAGCCAGTGCATAAAGGTGCCTGCCTATGCTGGAGTTGGAAGACCCAGATGCTTTTTGCATAGTAAATATGATTTCTTTGGAGGCTGTTTCACAGGCCCTTGGAACATCCTTGTGAAGTGGCTATAGCAAGATCATTATCGTAATTATATGCTGTGCACTGGTTGGGTCTGAGAGTGAGTGAGACATACAGAGATGCCTAGAATATAACCTGGCTAAGGTCCAGGCATTCTCGAAGGACCTAAGTGGCACTATTAGTCAGTCACATGACACAGGGTGACTCCTGCGGTGTAAAGCATCTTGATGAGTTGTCTGTCCAGAGATAGCCCCCCCACACACAAGTCTTTTTAGTCTGGTAGGAGAACAGTGGTTGGTGTAAACCTATTGCTACCATGGAAACATCTGGTCCCAGCTTTGAGGAAGACTTGAAAGCGACAGCCACTTAGAGACATCATTTCTCTCCTCTTACCTTACAGATCTCTAGGAAAGATATTTCTTCCCTCCTTCCCTTCCCATTCCTTCTCTTCCCCCCCCCCCTTTCTCTTTTCTTTGTAGTGCAGGGTATCAACCTTAGGGCCCCAGTGTGCTAAGCAGTTGATCTTTTACTGAGGCCCAGCCCAGCCCATTCTGATTCCCAGGTGACAATGGCATTCGGTAAGAAGGATGAACCCCTTGCCGATGAGATTAGTGCCCTTTAAAAAGAGATCTCCGAGAACCCCATTATTTCCTCTGCCACATGAAGGTGAATCAGGAAGCCGTCATATAAAGTATGAAGTAGCTCCTTAGTAGACATGGTCTCCAGTGGAATTCCAGTGTCCAAGATGGTGAGAAGTGATTTGTCTTGGACTTCAAATCAGCCCTCTAGTAACCAGTGTCATATGGAAACCTGACCGAACGATGCATGCCTTTCAGTCCAGTAAGCTTTTCCTGCTCTCTTAGTCCTAGATCTAAGCCAAATATATTATTCGGGGTCAGGCCTCAAACATCTCAGACAAGAGGACCAAGGTCCCTTACCAACATCAGCTGGGCCCCGTACAGAATGAGCCTCCTGGGACAGAGTGGCCTTTGTCCTCTTAGATAGGGTCAGTCTTCTTGTATCCCTGAACCACTTGGCCTTGTGACTTTTGGGGCCTTATAAACTAGGGTTTAGGTAAAAAATAAATAAATAAATAAAAAAGACAAGACCCTCCCCCCCCCACCAGGGTCTACTTCTGCCAGTTTGCAGAGGGAAAGCTTAGAGCCAGTTTAGAAAGATGATTATGACGTATTATGATTTTTAAATTCATTTATTAATATTTTATTTGTTTAAGTGTGTGCAGGTGTGTATGTGTGTATATGTGTGTATGTGTGTCTATGCATGTGCATGTGTGTGGTGTGTGTGTATGCATGGTGCATGCATGTGTTTGTGTATGTATACGTGTGAAGATATGTGTGCAGTATGTGCATGCATGCATGTGTATGCATGTGTGTATATGTATGTAATGTGTTGTGTGTGTGTGTTAGAAGACAGCTCTTTTTTTTTTTTTCTTTTCTTTTTTTTTTTTTGGTTTTTCGAGACAGGGTTTCTCTGTGTAGCCCTGGCTGTCCTGGAACTCACTCTGTAGGCCAGTCTGGCCTCGAACTCAGAAATCCGCCTGCCTCTGCCTCCCAAGTGCTGGGATTAAAGGCGTGCGCCACCACTGCCCGTCGAAGACAGCTCTTTACAGTCATTCTCTCTCATTACCTTGTAGGAACAGGATCTAGGGATCAAACTCAGGTCAATTGTCATTATTAGCTTCAACTGTCAAACTTGACACAAACCTAGAGTCCCCTAGAGAGAGAGAGATCCCTCCACTGAAGAATTGCCTCTGTCAGATTGGCCTGTGGTCAGATCTGAGGCATTTTCTTCATTGCTATGGTATAAGAGGGGTCCAGCACACTGTGGGCACCGTCATCATCCCTAGGCAGGTGAGCCTGAGCTACATACAGACGCCAGCTACACAAGCAAGCTTGTGAGCAGCTTCTGCCTTGAGTCCCATGGTCACGTGTAAGGTGGAGTGGACTTTGTTATGGTGTTCATCACAGGAACAGAAATCAGCCCAGAACGTGGGGTCTGCATGCAAGCACTTCTGCCTGCTGAACCATCTTCCACTCCAACCATGAGGCTTACAGAGAGGATGTCAGTACTATAATATCTGTAGACTACCTTATGCTAGCAACCAGAGGGCTCGGAGAAGTTAGGTTGCTAGTGCTTTTTTGGCATAGCCAGGTATGGTCTGTGGGATACTTCTGTAAATGGTAGCTGGCATTCAGGGAGAGCCTGGGTTTTCTGTAGTCTCTGTGGTGTTACAGAAGCCAGACAGATGTCCATGTAGAAACTTGGGAGCACTTGAGCCACCTGAGCTGCTGTGAGGAACATAGCATCTTTGGCTTCTAGCCCTGTACAATTGTCACCATCCATGCTCCTCCAGCCCCTCCTGGCCTTCACTTCTTGAGAGACTGAGGTAATTGAACCTTCTGCAAATCTGAAGGCTTTGTTTCTTTGGGTTTTTTTGTCTTGCTATTGTTTGTTTGTTTTCCTCCCTACCCTTTAAGAAGCCTTCTGCTTTGAAGCCTAAAGAATAGGAGAACCTGGGGCTGAGAGAAGGCTCAGTGGTTAAGAGCACTGACTGCTCTTCCTAAAGGTCCTGAGTTCAATTCCCAGCAACCACATGGTGGTTCACAACCCTCCAATACCCTCTTTTAGTGTGTCTGAAGGCAGCTATAGTGTACTCATATACGTAAAACAAACAAATAAACCTTTAAAAAAGGAAAGAATGCCAGGCAGTGGTGGCTCATGCCTTTAATCCCAGCACTCGGGAGGCAGAGGCAGGCGGATTTCTGAGTTCGAGGCCAGCCTGGTCTACAGAGTGAGTTCCAGGACAGCCAGGGCTACACAGAGAAACCCTGTCTCAAAAAACCAAAAAAAGAAAGAAAGAAAAGAAGGAGAGCTCCATCTTGTTTGGTGCTTGGAATAAGGTTGAGTAACAAGGATTTGACTTGTCTTTCCTTGAGTCTTCCTTCCCTTTGCTCTCTGTAGGCACGGGTCTGCTGTTTGCTGGGTATGTCTTTGTGTCCCACTCCCCTCCACCCCTGCCACTCCCAGCTGCTTTATTGAGATATAATTTTCTCATTGAAAGGATATAGTTAAATGATTTTGGGGTCCTAGTCACAACTATGGTCTAAGCTGAGGATACTTTGATTATCTCAAAAGGAAATTGGGACCCCACTGTGTACCCCAGTGTCTGCAGCCTCCCAGGTTCCAGGAGGTTTGCCGCCACACCTGTCTCAGAGCTTTCTATCGGTGTAGATTTGCTTTTTGTGGATGTTTAAGAGCAGAATCACAGCACTTGTGGCTCCGTGTGTCTGCTTTCTTTTCCTTCCAATACCGTATTTGAGGTGTGTCATGTTCCAACACGCTCAGAACTGCATTCTCTCATGTCCATTAAGATTCCGGAAACCAGTTCTGTAAACAGGTAGTCAGGCCCTTTCTGGATCCCAGCTGTGCTGTGTAGAGCCCTTGGGGTGCTTACATTGGCTCACAGGGAGACCCAGTCATTGTCCCAGGAGGGCTGTGGGTAGGGAAGGTGGTAGGGAAGGTGGAGGCGCCTCTCCCTCGTGGCTTTGGGAAGAGGCTCTGGGGCAGGGGTTGCTGGAAACCCTGTGGAGTCTGAGTTTGTTTAGGTCATCAGGGAAGGGGCCCAGCCCTTAGCTGGGGTGTCTTCAAGAGTCCTCAATGGCCCCGTGTAGAACCTGCTGGTTCTGGGTACTTCCTTCCCACCCAGCCTATGGGGTTACAGCTCCTTTTATCCACTCCTCTTTCTGCCGATCTTCCTCCCTCCACCCTCCTCCCTTCCTGTGTTTTCCAATGGAACTTGGAGCTACAATCGTGCTCCCCAACTAAGCTCTGCTCTTGGCTCTAGTCTTGGTCTGCTTTAGCTGTAGTAAAATAACTGACATAACATCAGCGAGTCTCACTTCCGATGGCATCGGGCGAGCAATAGCCCAGCTGCACAGTGAATGCTTATTTCTGTCAGTTCTAGGCTGGTGGTTCCGGATCACAGGACCAGCGGAGTTGGGATCTTGGTAAAGAACCCTTGCTTGGGGTCTGGTGAGATGACTCAGAGGATGAGAGAACTGACTCTGCAGGGTTGACCTCTGACCTCCACTCGTGTGCCATAGTACATACCCTCTCCAACATCATATGGAGTAATAACAAATTTAATTGATTTTTTTTTAAGCTTGCCTGGTGGATATCTGGTGGTCTTCTCCTTGTGACCTCATGGGACAGAGAGTGAAAGTATCCCTCTAGCCTCTCTTCATACAAGGCTATATTAATCCTACCTCTGATCACCCCCTGAAGCCCCCCCCCTCCTGATGTTATCACATTGGGATGAAGATCTGAACTACAGATTTGGGGAGACCCAGGCAAAGATAAATACATTCACATGATTGTGGCTGTCACCGCCACTTATCTCTAGAACCCTTGTGTAGTCCCACACTGAAACGCTACTGTCCCTAAACAGCAGCTCCCAGCCTTCCCTCCAGGGAATAGCAACCACTATCCCACTTTTGGTCTCTGTGACTTGATGTCTAAGCATGTCATGTAAGTGCAGTCATACCGTTTGGCTTTCTGTGTCTGGCTTGTCACTGTTGTACCTTGTGACCTCAGGGGTTTCCTCTTTGGCCTTTTCTTGCCTTGCCCAGCTGGGCACTGGGCAGCACATTCCGAAGAGACTAGGATGGCTGACAAGGGCCAGCTGTACTTTGTATACGCCGTTGCATTTTGCAGGAATCCCTCTGAGGATTCGGGCTCTGGACAGGGATTCATATTAATGCTCTATAGTTTTAGGAGAAAGGCCTTATATGATGTTAGTTTTCCATCACTACAATACACCTGACACAGGCTACTTATTTATGCAGTTAAGGGAGGTTCTTTCTGGTCCATGGTTCTTAGAGGCTCTGGTCTAAGATCGGATGGCCCATGGGTTTGGTGAAGGTCATGTGTCATGGCAGAAACGTGAATCAGAGCATGTGCCTGGACAGTTTTAACCACGTTCCAAGTAAGAAAGGGGGAAGCTCACGTCCTGACCCGAGAATCAGGACACAGAGAGGCTATGATTCCACAGTCCACTTCAAAGGCATTTCCTAGATGACCTAAGGACTTCTCACTAAGCTCCCCTTTCAGTCGGCCTAGCTCTTCCGAATACGGCCGCTTTAGGATACAGTACCACATTGAGAGCATTTAGTGTGGGGCTCCAAACTGTGCCCCAGCTCATGTGGACTGAAGTGTTTCCCAAGGGTCGCATAGGTGGGGGTGGGGGGGAGGGGCTGGCTGTGCCTTTGTCCACCTCCTAATCTGCTCAGACCAGCTCTCTTGCTCAGCTCATTCAAAGCGCTGGTGGGTTTTGCCCAAACATTAGACCTCAGAGTGGAAAACAAGCCAGCGTTATACTTTCTCTTTTAGGAACGAGTGTAAAAACTTGCCTTCGCTAGGGTTTGGGGGTCTGGGTTTGTTACTTTAAGGCTACTTTAGTAACTAGAGTATTTAAATCTCCCTGGAAGTAGAAAGCCCTCGCCAAGAGCCCACCCAGTTCCCTAGCTGTTGCGGGAAACAGTAAAAAGACTCTAAGCCCTCAGTCCACATGACCCGTTTTCTCTTCCTTACTATACACGTAACGTAAACCTTACTATCTTTACCCTTTCTGTCATTCAGTTCCTTAGTGTTAAGTCTTAGGTATTTGTTTTTGTTTGTTGAAGATGCAACGTTAGGGGAAAACATTGATCTGGTCCCCAGAAAAGGTTTGCTCTCCCCTGATGTACATCCTGGCATGTAGCAAGATGGTTTGGATTCAGTCCTTAGCTTGGATGCGAGGAGCTTGCAGGCTAGGTGGAAGCAGGGACAGACAAGTTCCTAAAAAGACTATCGTGAGGTAGGTTTGAAGCTCCGAGCGAGGCATCATAGTTTACGAAGGAAGAAGGCTGTGGAGAGGAAAGGGTTCTAAGCAGAAAGTGTCACGTGGCAGCCCTTCTGATGCGAGGCCACTAACTAGTGGACAGCACTCAAACGCTGTGGCTTTTCAGGGTTCTAACCCATGAGTCTGGTATTCATGGGGTTGCTTACAGGGCCTTAACAAGGCCTCTCTTGGGCCCCGGTGTTTGAGAGTTGAGATTGGGAGACCAAAAGGAAGAGGGGTGGTAGGGGTTCAGGAGGGTGTCAGCCAGGTGCTTGTCATAGTGGCGGACCACCATAGGCAACAGAGGTGAAGGGTGGCCCTGGTGTGGATCCCTGCAGCTGGTGACTGAGGTCGGCTGAGTACAGTTAGATGAAGTGAGCTAGGTTGGTTGGTATGTGGTGATCCTGGCCTTGGTTGGTGTCTGTGGCCTCGGACTGCCTGCTGCCAGATGGGCTTGTGGAACCTCTCATGGGAAGACCTTGTTGATCATCAGCTTGCCGTGAGGCCGTTCGATGGACCATCACATCCCTGGAACAGCTGTAAGGTACTGTTAGAATTTAGTCTAAATAGACACAGGTTGCGACTGTTAGCGTACATCTGGTTTTCTCTCCTGTGGTATTTATTCAGTGTCCACATGGTGTGGTTTGCTGTGGCATACCCTTGGTGAAAAAGCAAGGGAGGGCTTGGCAGGGGTGTCAGAGGATCCAAAACAGAGGCTCTAATCAGAGAGGCTCTAGAAGGAAGTCTCTGAGGAAGCATGGGAGACTTGGTCTGGACACTGTGCCCTGCCTTCACCGGCCCTTAGCCCTGTGGTTTGTTTATCCTGCTGAGCCTGTACTCTCAGAGTCCAGAAACTCTGTCAAGGAAGTCTGGGATGGTTAATGGACTGAGACTTGGTTGGCAGCTGTCTGGAGGGACACCTGGTCCTTACCACTCACGTAGAAGTATTTGCTGCTTTTCTGAGCTGGGCAGTTGGGTCTCCAGAACATCGGCGGGGCCAGTTCCTGCTTCTGTGAGTAGGAACCATTCGAGTTGGCAGTTGAGGTACAGGGTTAGAAGATAGTCACCACAGCCCAAGTGCACTGCCTACTTGCCCCACCCCCTTCCCCACAAGTGCAGGGAACAGACCTGAGGTGAAGGAGGATGTTGGTCTCCTCCTTCTCTTTCTCTCTTACTACAAAGCCCTGAACTCTTTCAGAGTCATTCCTACAGAAAGGAGGCCCTTTGTGTTTACTAAGACCTACCTTGACAGGGTAGGACAGAGGCTCCTGGTGGGACACCTCCATCTTTACCCCAGCACCAGGTGGCTTCTCTGCCACTCATACCTGGACCCGTATTCCTGCCTCCAAAGCACAGACTGGGATAGGTGACTTTGGGCTGTTCTTCTCCCTGTCTCTGGCCCTTCCTTTCCTGAACATTTTCTTTGAAGCTGAAGGGGGAGGGGTGGGGGGCTGGGGGGTGGGGGGGGCAGACTTCTTAAAGGATATATTTGGAGAAGGGCTGGGGATGAGGGAGCGGTCATTTGATCAGGTCCTCTACAGATCACTATGGTAACGCAGGATATTTTGGGACCTGATTCTTATTTACTGTTCATAGAAGTGTCCAGGTCCTGGGAGGTGAGAATCTTCTACTGTCTTGGTGCTAATTAGCACAGAGAGTAGCAAACCTAAGGGAGGTATGGACATTTAGCCTGATAGAGACCTACGGCATTCATGCCTCTGCTGGCTGTCCCTGTAGGGAAGAAAGTCTCCAGGGTTTTTCAGTCTCTGTCTCCCCTCCCCTGTACCCCCTGACACCCACACAAAGAGTGTGGTCATCCGGCCCCAAAGGAGTTGACTGGTGGTTTAAGTCTTAATGGCACAGTTTAGCTGGGGCCACTTGCCCAGTATCTGCCTAGACTGAAGGCAGAGTGCAGACCAACATTCTCATCTAGGGATTGGGGTCTTCCAAGCTCAGTTAAGACATTGCCAGGATTCAGTTCCTGGTAGTTATGGGACTGAGACCTTAGTTTTCTTGCTGGCTGAGGGTTACTCTAGAAGGCTTCATGAGCAGTTTGCTTTCCTTTTCCCAATGAGTCTGAGGGTTTGGAAATGTTCTTTTGGGTAGCTTTACTTCATAGCCAGTGTTTCAGAATCCTCTGCCTCTGGGAATCCAGACACCATGGACATCTTTTAAAAGGTGGGCATGGCCAGGTGGTGGTGGTGCACACCTTTAATCCTAGCACTTGGAGGCAGAGGCAGGTGGATCTCTGTGAGTTCAAGCCTAGCCTGGACTACAGAGTGAGTTCCAGGACAGCCAGGGTTCCTATCTCAGGGATGGGGGTAGTGGGCATGTAGAAGAACTAGGTTTACTGTTTTTATTTTGATCTGCTATGGTAGCACATGCTAGTCTCAGCACCTGGCAGGCAGCTGCAGAAAACTCAGGAGTTCAAGGCTAGTCTAGGGTACATGAAGCCATCTCAAAAAAGTGGGGTAGGACTGAGAGACCATTACTGCCTTTGAGACAATATTAGCAGAAGATATTAGCAAAAAGATGCGTCTCCATTGAGTTGAATGATGCTCTGACCTATGCATATAGCAGTATGTTATTAAGAGTCTTCTCTTCTCACTGTGTTCCTTTAGTAGAATATAATAGTAGTGGTTAGTAGTGGGTTTTCCTGCCATCAGCCCCAGGAGCTGTCTAGGCTTAGGTTCCTGTCCACTTACGCAATGCCTGTATGGCTTCATCTCATGGAGTGAGCCTTAAATAAAATAAAATGTCGGTTATTCCCATAATATTTGTGCCACTGCTGTGCCACCTTGTAGGAAGGTCTCTGGCAGGTCATAGGGTTTGTAGCCAGGTAAAATTGGTGATTACTTTTCTCCCCCTATAGCACGCAACACCTTGCGTGCTAGTCAGTAGGTGAAGCTTCTAGTTGGGCACCAGCTTGACTTTTCCGTGTTTGATGTTGTCAGTGAGTGGCGTCTTGAGCAATAGGACCTTAGAAACAGGTTATGGAGAGTAGCCAGTAGTCCTGGCCTGTGATGTCTGAGGGGTAGGGAATCTGTAAGAACCTCCTGCCAATGATTCAGTAACCCATACCTGGTACTGAAGGGTTTACTTGGTGGCATACGATACCTAGTTAGGCCGTTGTCTCTCCCTTTGTGTAGTGACTCCATTAAATTCCTTTCATATTCATATATATTTTAGGAAACTTCTATGGTAGAATGTTTTCATATGGCTTTTTTTGTTTGCTTTTTCTAGACAGGGTCTCATTATATAGCTCTGGATGTCCTGGAACTCACTACATAGACTAGGCTGTCCTCGATTCACAGTGATCTGTCTACCTCTGCCTTTGAGTGCTGGAACTAAAGGCATGCGCCACTATGCCTGGATCCATAAGGCTGCTCAAAAGACCTTTAGTGTTGGTCAGCCCTTTTCGTAGTTCCTCCTTTATCCTGCCTCCCATCCGCTCCCCACTGAATCCTATTCTGCTTTCTCCCTTTCTCTTTTTATGACAATATGCTCTGTTTTTCTTTCCTTGGAAGACTTCCCCCCACCCCCCATGGACCTTACAAGCTACCTAACCCCTGTGGTTCTTCAGAGTGAAATACCCATGGCTAAAGATTATCTCTATATAAGAGGAAATGCAATATGAGTCTTTAGGGGTCTGAGTTACCTCGCTCAGGACGGTTGCTTCTAGCGTCCCCCATTTACCTGTAAATCTCAAAATTTTTCCCAGTAGCTGAATAATGCTCCATTGTGTAAATGTACTATGTTTCCATTATCTGCCCATCGATTGATAGTTGTTTCCAGTATCTGGCAATTATGAATAGAGAGCAATGAACATGGACACAGATGTCCCACTAGTAACATGTCAACTCCAGATGTATCAAGGACTTCAACTCAAGACCAGATATACTAATCTAATAGAAGATAAAATGGAGACTAACCTTGAACTCACTGGCACAGGGAAAGACTTTCTGAACAGGACACCAATAATACAGGCACTAAGACCAACAACTAGTAAATGGGACCTCACAAAGCTAAAAAGCTTCTATACTGCAGAGGATACCTTAATTTGAGCAAAATGGCAGTCTACAGAATGGGGAAGAAAATCTTACCGATTACACATCTTTTAGAAGGTTAGTATCTAGAATATATAAAGAACTAAAAATATGAACATCAAGAAAACAAACAACCCAGTTTAAAGAAAAATGGAGTCTAGAACTAAATAGGGAGTCCTCAAAAGACGAAAGACAGTAGCCGAGAAACGCGTAAAAGGACTGTCCAACAACCTCAGCCATCAGGGAAATGCAAATCAACCCTGCTCTGGGATTTCATCTTACCCCTGGCAGAACTGCCAAGATCAATAAAACAGATGACCGCATATGCCGGTGAGGATGTGCGGAAGATGGAACACTTATTCATGGCTGGTGGGAGTGCAGACATGCACAGCCACTGAAGGAGATCAGCGTGGAGTTCCCTAAAACGCTGGAAAGACCCACATGTACCAACCACTCTTGGGCACAATACCCAAAGGATTCTTTCCCTGTCACGTTCTATTGAAGCAGTTCCATCGGTCCGTAAGAGATCCCAGCCTGACGAGGCTTGGGCTCTGAAAGTCCAGTGTTGCGGTTTGGGATTTTTTTTTCCCCCAAAGAAGTTAAGGAGGATAAATTGTCCTAGGCTAGGCCTTACTGCCACTGTGGATTCTTTGGTAACTCTCAGGTTAGCCACACTTCCGGGTTCCTGACCTAGGCTAGGTCTGTGAGACAGATCTGTTTGTCATGCATGCTCCCTGAAGCCATGACATAGAGATCTCTGTCAAAGACATGGTCATTGGTAGGGAGAGAGTTCACGTGATTAGCGTGATATTTGTGGCTTATCCTCTGGGCTGAAAAAGCTGCTTCTCTTAGCTGCATTGGACAGTGGATCCTTTCTAATTGATACAATTGTTCCATCGGCTCATCACGGCATGATGAGTTTCTGCTTGGCTCTAATCAAAGCTCTGGGGGAGTCAGTGCCATTGGAGAAAAGTGACCATACAAAGGAAGAGAAACATCTGTGATGAAGTAGGGCTGCAGTCAGCTATCCTAAGGATGAGGATGCTGTTGGGTTGGCTAGGTCAACCCTCCTAACCTTTTGCAGGAGGACTCATATCTACCTGGGGGACTGTCCTGTGTTCAGTTAGCCTGAGGACAGGCATATATAGCAAGGCCATGCTTGGAAGGAGGGCTACCTGGGAGAATGGCGTAGAAACGAGAGACGGACACATTTTCTACACTGACCAATTGTCCCTCCCATCGTAGGTGTATCAGTCAGGGTTCTGGAGAGTCACAGAACATATGGAATGTCTCCCTACATTGAGGGGAACTTATTGTGATGACTTACAGTCTGTAATCCAACTCCCCAACAATGGTCAGCTGTGAATGGGAAGTCCAAGGATCTCATAGTTGCTCAGTCCCACGAGGCTAGTTGTTTCAGCTGGTCTTCTGTAGAAGTAGGTTCCAACAGATGTGCTGGCAAGTAAATGCAAGCAGGTGAAGAAGATCGAATCCTCCAGCAGAAGGTGTGGCCCAGATTAAAGGTGTGTATCACCACGCTTGTATCTGGGACTTGCTTGTCCCAGGCTGACCTTGAACTCAAGAGATCTCCTTGCCTCAGTCTTTTGGGATTAAAGGCATGTACCACCTTGCCTGGACCTAAGCTTTTCACTGCCACTATGTCTCAAGATCTCCAGCCTCAAGATCTGGATCACAGGTGTGCCCTCCAATTCTGGATTGGAATAGTCAAGTTGACAACCGGGAATAGCCATTACAGTAGGAGTCCACCTTACTGTTTGATCATCACTATGCCCAGAGCCAGCAGTTGAGAAGTTTAGTATTTGAGCTGATAGTTTGTAGAGCCGAGGCTCACTTGTTTTTCCTCTCTGTCACTCACCTTAGCAGTGACTTTAGCTGCTGTCCGGACTTCGGTCAGCCATTTACACTCTACAGGTCTCTGACTTCTCACCTGCAAATGAAGAAGCTAAACAATAGCGTGTCCAAGATCCAGTTGGTTTTCTGATTAAAAATACAGCCAGGTTTCTCTGAGCTCCCAGCAAATCACGGGGAATCCCCAGCTGGCAGCTGTCTTTCGAGAGTCTTTCTGTAAGACCCCATTTGTGTCTAGGCTGATGTAGGATCTTAGTCAGGGACCCATGACAGGCTAGGGAGTGAACTAAACAGGATATGCAGATCTAACGGGAACTAGATTGTTCTTTGCTGCCCAGTCGTCCTCTGGCCCTGCCCACTGGCCATACAGATATGACCTTGAACAGGTAATGTCAAAGAGCAAAGCCCAGGTAGCTGGAGGCTGGGCTACCAGTGTGGGAGTGAGGAGAGATTATGGGGACTGTTTGTCTGGGTGGTAGCTAATGGTGTCTGGTCAGGTGTTTGGCAGCAGAGTGACACCTGCCGTTTGCTCAGTCAGAGCACTGGATGGCATGTGCTTGTGCTAAAGCCAACACAGAGATAACTCACCTGTGTGCCTGTCCAGTATGTCTGTGCACAGTAGGCTCTTTGAGCCTGTTTGCCTTTGCCACTGTGTCTTGCTGCCCCACAGTCTATTCACACAAGTCCCACCTGGGGTTGAAACTCAACTGTGCCTCCTATAGTGGAGATTCCCTGTCTGCTTCCTGTTACATTTTCAAGAGGGTTCTTGACCAGGTGGAGGGCCTGAGCTGGCCGTGCCTGGAGACGGGCTGGGTAGTCTGGAGGGCGGAAGGACAGGGCAGAGGCAGAGCTTCATGCTCCTGTTTGGCATGGTTATCTCAGTGGAAGCCTGCATTTTCCCTTAGAAAGTTCCATTTGATGCGCTTGGTTTGGGGTACATTTTGACCCTCCCCTTTCCAGCTGGCTCTCTTGTAGACCCCTCCCTTTACTGGACTTTGTGCTTAGGTTTGGTTCTGTGCCTTAGGATCTAAGCTTGCTGCATTCTTGCAGGGAGATAGTGTCTAAAGAGAGCCAGAGCACAGGAAGTGCAAGACGCTTCCACACAGAGCCTGGACTTGAACTGGAATGTTCATTCAGTCACTACTGTTTGCTCTACAGTATTGGGATTGGCTGACCTTTTTTTAAAGAGCCAGACAACTAATTTAATTCTTGTGTCTGAGAGATAAGCTGTAGACCACTCTGTAGGTACTTATAAAATTACACAGAATGTAATGATTTCAAAATACGATCACCATTCTTAGGTCTTGGGCAGCCCAAAGACAGGCACAGCAGTTGGTTGGCCTGTGAGTTAGAGCTTCTAACCCCATTGTTTTGTAGCTTCCTAATTGTTGTTGATTATGAAATAGGTGACAGTATGGTGTGTAGGTGTCCCCATCTGTTCAGGAGCTTGCATGTGTTTCCCCATGGGACCTGAGAGCCAGATAGAATTGATTTCCTGTCCTATGGGGTCTCTTCCCCCAAGGAAGTGGCTAAGCATGATAAGCTGGGAGGGGAGATGGTTTCGTGGTTGGTTCCACCTCCTTTTCTTCCTTGTCTTGCTGCTTCTTGGCGCCAACACTCATCTCCTGAAACAAGTCTGGCCGTGAGTCATGGAAGATGAATAAGAAGGGGCACAGACATTGCTGATAAATGTGCTACGTGTTCTTACTAGTTTGAAATTCTTTATAATACAAGTTTAGAAAATAGTTATTAATCAAAGGTTTGAAAAAAAAAGCCTTTGCATTGAAAACATGAGTTTTGAAAAAGAAGTGATGACATTTGAGGCAATTTGCATTCATCCAACAGTCCATTCATCCACTTCCTACCTATCATCACCATCCATCATCTGTCCATCCATCCACCTTCTGTCCATCTGTCCATCATTTATCCATCCATCCATCCATCTTCTGTCCATCCATCATTTATTCATCCATCCATCTTCTGTCCATCCATCATTTATCCATCCATCCATCTTCTGTCCATCTGTCCATCTGTCTATCCCTCCAACCATCATCCTCCATCTGTCCAACCATCATCCATCCAACCATCATCCATCCATCTGTTCATCCATCATCCGTCAGTCGATCCATTGTCTATTCATCCAAGGTTATCCTATAGACCCTGCCAACATAAGTGTATTGTAAGAAGAGTCATGTAGGCTATGAAGTTCTGTCTGTGTGCAAGGGTACACACACACACGACAATATAACAGAGCTTTTGGTTGGTTGGTTGGCTTGATTTGGTTGGGGTTTTTGTTGATGTTTGAGGTTTTCAGGGGGTAGGCTTGATGATGTTGAGAATAGGACCCTGGACATGGTGCATGTGAAGTGTCTATTACATGACTGAGCTACATTCATACCCTCATTGCATTCGTTTGTTTACTTATTTGCTTATTCAGTGTGCTTTTGTATATGTGTGTGGGCATATATATGGATATGCACATGTAGAACCCAAAGGGCAACTTGTAGGGGTCGTTCTTTCTCCCAACATGTGGGTCCTGGGGATTGAACCTATGTGATTGATTTTAATTAGCAGCAAGTGCCTTTATCAACCAAGCTATCTCACCCCTACCCCCACCATAATCATTTTTAAATACTAGGTTTAGGACCTGATAAGCTGAATATATCCCACTAGAAAATGGAAATTATATAGCTAGCTCACCAAACATCATGGCCGAGCCTACTTTAAACGTGCTCGGGATACATCAGCCTACAGTTGAACAAAACCATCTGATGTAGGAAAGTACTGGGTATCTCATGTAATTCTATTGAATATTATTATGTAGTGGAAAACAGAATGGTTCTTTAAGAAGTATATTTTTACACCATTGTACAATAAAAAATAGGGAGTCTGCCTTAGTTACTTTCCTGTTGGTGTTACATAACACCCCGTAACCAAGGCAACTTATAAAAGAAAGCATTGAATTGGGGGCTTGCTTACAGCTTCAAAGACCGTGCCATCATGGCAGGGAGAGTGACTGCAGACAGGCAGGCATGGTGCTGAAGCAGTAGCTGAGAGCTTATGTGTTGAGACAGCAATCGTGAAGCAGAATGAGAACACTCACTAGGAATGGCATGGGCCTTTGGAGCCTCATAACCCATCCCAAGTGACACACCTCCTCCAACAAGGCCACACCTTTTAATCCTTCCCAAGTAGGTCCACCAACTGTGGGACAAGCATTCAAATACATGAGCCTATGGGGATCATTCCCACTTGCACAACCACAGAGTCAAAGCATAGCATGGTGGGGCCCATGTTCTGTAATTGTTGGGATTAAGTATATTCCAGTTATGTATCCATCACCTCTTTACTTTGTAAACGGGAACCCTAGGCCAGGATGGCTTATGTAATTTACTCCAGTGTTCTCAAAGTTCATCCATGTTATAGCCTGTGTCAGGACTCCCTGCCTTCTGAAGACCGAATCACCCATTCCATATGTGCATACTACATTTTTATGTGTCCATCCCTCTGCTGATAGACAGATTTAACTGTTGATGAGTATACAAATTTAAAGATTTAAGCATATGCTCTACCACTGAGCTACACGCCAAGCCTGAGTTTCTTGAGATATGTGTGTGTGTACTCTGTGTGTGTATTTTAGTTGTTTTTAATCTTGTTGTGTTTCTATGTGTGGATATACATGTGGACCTGAATGAAGGTGCTGGTGGGGACCAGAGAGGGTGGAACCCCTGAAGCTGGAGTTACAGGCAGGTGGGCGTTGCCTGATGTCATTGGTAGGATTTGAACATGGGTCCTGGGAAGAGCAGTTCGTCCTCTTAACTGTTTAGTCATCTTTCCAGCCTTACAAAGTTTATAGTTTTACTCTTTCCTTCAGTTTTTCTTACCTCACTTGCTTTCCTTCTTCTAAGGTATTTCTATTTATACAAGCTGCATTTTGTTTATGTTTGGAGAAAGAGAGATGATGCTGTGGTTTTTAAATATTGTATATGTATTAAATTACCCCCCCCCTTTAAATGCTGCAATTGCAGGAGTGTTAGCACACACCTCCACATCCAGCCCTTGGAAGATAGAGGCTGGGAGATTAGGTATTACTAATCAGGGCTATATGAAATGCTGGATAAAGAAAAAAGAAAGGCATTAAAATCTTGAAAAATACATGGTGTGATTTACAGTTGTGTATACACATGTGACTTATAAAAACTAAAAGTTACTTTATCACTGAATTGTATATAGCCACTACCACTAAAATCAAGATACACACCCAAGCTGTCACCAGAAGCTTCTATTACCTATGTCCCTTATCAGCGTCTCTTTACCTACAGCCTGTTAGAGCCACTGACTGGCTTTTTCCTCCGTGTTTTGCACTTTTTCCAGTATCATATAAATGGAGTCTTGCAGCAAGGACCTTGTTGGATCTGAACTCCTTCACTTGATTGCCACCTAAGACCCGTGACTTGATAGCGTGTTCCTCGTTTATTACTGAGGACCGTGCCATTCTATGGATGGGCTAATATTGTCTTGTTCCTTTGTAGTCTGACAGTGTTTTCCTTGAGATCCATCTCTCATATGCAACACAGAGTTCACCCACGCAGAGTACCCATGGGTGGTGTTCCGTATAGTTTACACAGCCACGCCATCTGATTCTCGAACGTTTCCATCATCTCCAAGAGAACCTCTGTACCCTCTTCTCCCTTAAAGCTGTTTTAAAGGTCTATTTCTTTTATGTGTGTTAATGTTTTGCTTGCGTATATGTCTGTGCACTACTGTGTGCCTGGTGCCTGTGGAAGTCAGAGGGCATCGGAACCTTTGGCATTGGAGTTACAGATGATTGTGAGCCATCACATGGGTGCTAGGAACAGAACCTGGGTCCTCTGCAAGAGCCCCGAGCCATCCCCCAACCCCTCCCACTGTGCTTTCTGTCTCCAAACACTGGCAGTGTCACAGTTGCCAGAGAAATGGGCCTGGGTAACTTAGAGAGGTCTGAGCTTTTCTTGTGTTTTCTGGAGTAAGAGCCATCTTTCAGGCCACACCTTTATCACTAGAGTAGAGGGTGGGGAAACACCCTTCTTGCTCAATTTGTCTGTAAGTCCTTCCTCAAGGCTCAGATATGCTCTGGGGATACCAGGGAACAAAACCCTTTCTCGCTCTCTTCCTTCTAAGTCCAGTCAAGTTGATAATGAAGAGCAACCATCCCTGTTCTTCGCTTTGTTTCATCTCTGAAGAAGAAAGCGACATGCCTGTTCTCTGTCCAAGCGCTATGGCAGCTGCAGGCTGCATGTGCTGTACCTGGACCAAAGTGTGAGCCATTTGATTGAATGTCAGTTCCTCATCTGCCAACCTTGGAAATGTGAAGGAGATAGCTGGTATTGTGTCCAGTGCTAGGCAGGTGCCAGACTCTAGAGGGACATGGACTAGTGGTGTAGTGAGTGGTCTGATCTGAACAGCTTTTAAGCTTGGGGCAAAGCTACTTTAGAGGGACCTTTAAGAATCTCCTTTTTCTGATTTAGTAGACTCAGCCATCTTGTCTGACTTTTCAGCCATCTTTTCTGACTTGTAGACTCAGCCATCTTGGAGAGAATGAAGCTGACTCCTCAGCCTGCTGACAGTTGCATCCCTGTGGGCACTCATAGCTTTCGGCGTGGCTGTCTTTGGTGGGGATGTCCAAATTTGTGCCTTCCAGAGGTGGTGCTGCTAGCCAGGCTGTGGGTTCGTAATGGTACTGATTCATGTTCCTGAGCCTTGGGGTTCCTCAGTGGGGCTCTGTACAGAAAGCAGATGCCAGGCTAAAAAGCAAGAGAACCCCTTCCCCAAGAGCTAGCCCCTAAGGGGTGCAGAAAGTGGCTGCCTGCACATTGCATCTCATCTTGTCTGAGACCCCTCGAGGATAAGATACTCTCTTTATAAATTCCCTTTGTGTCCCAGTCTCTGTCCCCTTCCAGTCACATAGTCTCTCCCCCCACCCCACCCCCTTACTCTCTTGAGAGGGTGGAGGCCCCAGGGTATATCCCTACCCCCACCCCTAGCACATCAAATCTCTGCAGGGCTAGGTGCATCCTCTTCCTGGAGGCCAGACAAGGCCGCCCAGTCAGGGGGACAAACATATTCCACAGACAGGCAACAGCTTTAGGGACAGCTCCTGCTCCAGTTGTTGTGGGATCTACATGAAGACCAAGCTGCACATCTACAACATATGTGCCCGGGAGAGGGCTAGGTCCGGCCCATGTGTGCCTTTTCGTTGGTGGTTCAGTCTCTTAGAGCCCCCAGGGGCCCAGGTTAGTTGACTCTGTTGGTCTTCCTGTGGAGTTCCTATCTCCTTCAGGGCCCTCAATCCTGCCTCAACTCCTCCATAAGAGTCTGGAGCTCTGTCCAGTGTTTGGCTCTGGGCATCTGCATCTTTTTTAATCTCTTACTGGGTAGAGCCTCTCAGAGGACAGTTATGCTAGGCTCCTGTTGGCAAACACAACAGAGTATCAGTAATAGTGTCAGGGATTGGTGCTTGCCCATGGGGTGGGTCTCAAGTTGGACTGGTTATTAGTTGGCTATTCCCTCAGTGTCTGCTCCCTACCCAGCTCTTGCGTTTCTTGTAGACAGGAAAATATTTGGGTCGAAAGTTTTTTGAGTGGGTTGGTGTCCCTATCTATCCACTAGGGTTCCTGCCTGGCTGCAGGAGGTGTCCTCTTCAGGTTCCATATCCCTACTGCTGTGAGTCTCAGCAGAGGTCGCCCCCATTGACTCCTGGGAATATCCCCCATCCCAGGTCTCTGGCATATCCTTGAGATGCCCCTCTAACCCACCCCCACCCCCACTGCAGATTTCCATTCATTCTCCAGGCCCTCTAGCCCTGTCTCTCCCAACACCTGATCCTGAATCCCACCCCCACACCCCATTCCTCTCCCCATCCCCTTTCCCACCCAGGTCCCTCCCTCATCTGCCTCCTGTGACGATTTTATTCTCCCTTCTCAGTGAGATTCAAGCATCCTCTCTTGGGCCTTCCTTCTTGTTTAGCTTCTTTGGGTCTGTGGAGTGTAGCGTGGGCATCCTGTACTTTATGGCTAACTTCCACTTATCAGTGAGTGTATACCATGCATGTCCTTTTTGGTTTGGGTTACCTCACTCAGAATAATTCTCTCAAGTTCCATCCATTTGCCTGCAAAATTCGTGATGTCCTTGTTTTTAATGGCCGAGTGGTATTCCATTGTGTGAATGAGTCACATTTTCTGTATCCATTCTTCAGTTGAGGACATCGGGGTTGTTTCCAGCTATTATGAGTAAAGCTGCTATGAACATAGTTGAGCAAGTGTCCCTCTGGGGGTAAGCTATCTTACCTAGCTTACCCCTGAGAGGGAAGGTAGCACTCAAGAGTTGTGTCATTGCAAAGAGTCTATTTTTAAATTTTACTGAAGTTGGGGGTTAGGGGGGAAACCCGGGTTCTAAGGACACTGTGGTTCTCCTCACTCAGGAGTTTGCTTTTCTGCCCTTGTGTCAGGGAAGACCTGCCTTTCTTCAGCTGTCTTTTTGTCTCCGGGCCAACTCTCTGACTCGCTGTGTACGTTCTTTGGGGATGAGCGGCTGACTGTGGGGATGCTGTTTTGAAGCCTGGCACCTCATGTCACTGCATCTTTGAGGTGGGGTTAGCCAGGCGGGGAACTTGGCACACCTTCCTCTCAGGGCAGAGAAATGGAGTTGTTCCTGGAAACAACCAGTTATCTTTGGCAGAGGCTGGGGGAAAGAATGGCTCGGCTGGTGTTTGTGTCTGTGTCGCCCAGGCCTGCGTTGGAAAGGCGTTTAGTAAGACAGGGCTCTGGGCCTGCCACAGAACTTTATTTACTCATGGTATTTTCCTTTTAAAGTTGATAGACACACGTCGAATGGAATCGCCATTTGAGCATTTTTGAGGGGCGGCACTTATGATTGAACTTAGGGTTTGACACACAGTAGGTAACACTCTACCCCTGAAGAACGTGCTTAGCTCTGTGTCCCTTCCTTTTTAACATGGCCTCTCACTAGACTGACCAGGCTGGCCCCGCCCTTTTATCCCCTCTCCCTTAGTTTTCTGTCCCCTCTCCCTTAGTTTTCTGTCAACTCAGGTTATAGGCTTGAACCTCTTTAAAAATTATTATATCCATCCATCCATCCTTTCCACCCATCTGTCCATCCGTCTGTCCATCCATCAACCTATCCATCCATCTGTCCATCCATCCATCCATCCTTTCCATCCATCTGT
>JADRCH010000082.1:8417656-8457804 GCA_019843965.1 Rhynchomys soricoides
TGCATATCCCATGGGTAGGTGCTCTACTGTCTGTGCATATCCCATGGGTAGGTGCTCCATCCACATCCTAACGGCCTCAGTAAGCCTTGGCAGCAGCCGTGAATAGGACCCAGTTTCAGAACACCTTCCCTTCAGTCATTCAAAACCAAGTTTATCACAGCTCCCTTTTCATCATGCCACGAGGACGTCTTTCTCTCTGAGTTCTGCCCCTATGTTGTTTAAGAGTTATTGTGTTTACAGCCTCAAGCGCAGTCACTGTGGGACACTTTCCTAAAGATACCTGACTTTGCCCCCGCCCCGTGGGAGTGCGATTCCTTTTTGGTATTATTATGTGAAACCCTTTGCTGTATTCATAACGTTGGAAAACTGGAACCAAACATCTTGCAGTAGGAGAGGGATTAAAGGAGCTTGCTCGTATCCAACGGTGCCGATGAAAGTTATATAACATTGTGGAATGAGCTCCCAACTGGAAAAGGCAAGAAGCAGAGATTCATTCGATGTGGATCTGTTGTTGCCTGCCGTGTAATGGCACTCCCAAAATTTAGAGGCACAAGTCAATCTCTTGTGATTCTGGGCTGGCAGGTGGTTTGCTCGTATGTGCCATGTGGTCTTTCTCAGCGACAGGCTGCTTAGGTATGGGTTGAAGCTGGTGCCCTTGGTTTTCTAACCCCCTGCTGTGTGGCCCCAGTGCGGATGCTGGAAGGTAGGCATCTCTCTTGTCTGGATTGTTCATCATTTTGCAGTTGAGCCTGAGCTTCCTCACATCCTCACAAGGATGAAAATGGGAGCCACAGAGACACAGTGTCGGGGCTGTGGAGCCTATACTCTGTTATATCTGCCACATTTTGGTGGTTATAGTGGGTGCCGAATCCACTCCAGACCCAAGGAGGCAGAGAGCAGCAGTCCACCCCGTAGTGAGAATGGGTAGGTCATACTGTCAAGAAGTGGCAACGCAAAAAGCAGGAGGCCTTGGGCCAGGGTTATACCCTGTCCCAGGGTCTTATTAGTCAAAGGTCATATGAGTACAGAAAGGATTGTGGGTAAACAAACCCAGACCACTGGGTGAGGGGAGTGAGACTGTGGATGCCTTATTTGGGTTTTGCTGTTTCCATATTGAAATGATGGTTCTAAAGGAAAGTTTATTGGCCGGTGTATACATTGATAGAGCATGTGCTTAGCATACAGGAGGTTCTGAGTTAATCTGCAGTCACACAATAAATAAGTAAATAAAGCCAGTGTAATGATACAGGCTTGTAATCCTAGCAGCAGTCAGGATGGTGAAACAGGAAGATCATGTGTTCAAGGCCAGCCTGGACTCTATGATGAGAATGTGTGTGTGTGTGTGTGTGTGTGTGTGTGTGTGTGTGTGTGTGTGTACACATATATGATGGGGATATAGCTTAGTGGTAGAATATTGGCCTAGCATGAACAAAGCATTGAGTTCAATTCTCAGCACCACAAATTAAAAAAAAAAAATTTCATTATGCTATCTATTAGGTTCCTCACCCTAGGATGATGGGAATGGTGTATAGTGGGGTCACCGTATTTGCCCCACAGACTTGGAGCTCTTGTGGTGACTGTAGCCTGAGCTTCAGGAACGTGTTTGGTGATTGGCGTTGTGGGACATCTTCACGCACTACTGTTTTTACCTTGCTGCTTTTTTGAGGGAAGGTGGGTGGGCCATTAGTGTAACAGGAGAGTATTCTCAGAGCACGAGGTATCAGCTAGTCACTCCTGTAAGGCAGGTAAGGGCCTGCCCAGTGTAAAAAGACCATCTTTAAACAGCGTGATGGGACTCCGTGGGAATCCAGGTATCCAAGGGTAGCGTTAGCCCCCTGCTCTGTGTCTAAAGGAGCAAAGGAATATCTGTTTCCCAAAGGAGTATCCGTTTCCCAAAGGAGTATCTCTTGCCCCGCCCCCATCCTTTTTAGGTCTTCCTATTCTAAGCTGTGGTTCCCGGCATTTGTCTTGCAGGTTTCTCAAGAAGTATTTCGAAATAAAAGTTTAATAAATGAATAACATAGGAGAAAACCCGTTCGGCTTGCATGTGAGGCAGTAGTAAGAGCTGGAGGAAGGGCTCCACTCCTCCGGCTGGGGCTCCTGGGCCTTGTGCTGGGCAATGGGTTAAGGGTTGCCTGCTTGTGTTAGAGAGCGCTTGGCACTCAGATCCTGCTGAAGGGAGAGCCAGGCCAGATACTCATATCTGTCTCATGAAGAAAAGTTAGGCTCTTGAGATAAGGAGTGTGAACATGTCCAGATAAACATGCCTACTCCAGGGAAGCCTCTTCTGATGGCCACAGTCCCTCCCCTGTCATCTGCAGAGATTTGTCCCATTACATGTTTCTGTCGTCCGTCCCCCCCCCCCCCATCACAGACTCCTGCTCTCAGTAACTTTGTTTCAACCTGACAGAAGCTAGAGTGAGAAAATGCCTCCATCAGATTGACCTGTGGGCTGGATTAGCATTTTCTTGACTAATGATTGCTATGCACACTGGCGGTGGTGCTCTTCCTGGGTTGGTGATCCCAGGTTATATGAGAGATGTGGCTGAGCCAGTATGCCAGTAAGAGGTGTTTCCCTATGGTCTTTGCTTCAGTCCCCGCCTCTCTGCTTCAGTTCCTGTCTTGGCTTCCTCTGTGATGAGCTGCGGTTGGGATGTGTAAGCCAGATGCACCCTTTACCCCCCCCCATGTTGCTTTTGGTCAGGGCGTTTATTACAGCAGTACAAAGTAAACTTAAGACAACAACTAAGAGCCTTGGACCTTGATGGTCAGACCCTGCAAAGTGCCCCAGTCCCTTCAGGTTCTCCAGGCTCTAGGCAGGTCATGAGCAGCAGAAGCTCTTAGCTGGGTGGATGTCAGGTCTAGCTTCTGCCACTGGCCAGTGTCTCTGGTCTTCCTCCCCCCCACCCCCCATCTTGGGGGTCATGAAAGAATTCTACATTATGTAGCCATGGTGCCTGGAGGTTTGTCCCTTGTGCTTGCTGGTTGCAGTGACTGAATCCTATGATCACCATCATGTGACATGGGAGCCACCATGTGGGTGAGGGAGCCAGGAGACTCTCAACCTAGTCCCTCTTGCGCTGGGTCTGGTCTGTTTAGTAGTACCCGGGTGGGAGGGGAGGTGTGGATGCTCATCTGCTTTGTACCATGGAGGAGGACTGGACTTAGTCTGGGCAGGAGTAGCCAAGAATGAACGTAAGGATTCTGATCTCGCATCAGCACTTCAGCCATAAGTGTCTGCACAGGTGTAGTTGACCTTGTTCCCAAAGGCAGGACCCTTCTGGGATAGCCTGGCCCACCTTTGGACTGGAAGAGAGAAGATGCAGGTATCTCATAAAGAGCTGGTTTGTTTTTACTAGTGTGGTGGCTCTTTCTTTCTCCCTCCCCCTTCTCCCCCTCCCCCCTTTTTCCTGTCCTGGAATGAGGTAGCTCTGTGGGTGAGTGCCCATCAGCGGCTGGGATGAATCGTCTATTTACTAGTTTCACTAAGAGGCCTTTTGCCTGTGGGAGAGGTCAAGCCCCCGTACAGGGGGGCAGTGGTGTTTACAGAGTGAACAGCTGGTGCAGGGTGCAGAGGTGACTGATCTCTCATTATGGAGGAGGGAGGGCCTGCAGCGTACCAGCCCATTCTGTCATGCCTGTGGCTCTAATGACCTGGTGATGGATGGATAGACCCGGGGTCTGGCTGGCAGGGCAGTAAAAACAGGAAACCTAATCTTTTGAAAATAATCCAGGGGGAGGGGAGAAAGTGAAGCAAAGCCCTTCAGCCAACAGATGGCTCTCAAAGAGATGCGTCTTCCGGAGGACCTTGCATTCAAAGCTGAAAATGCCAACGGGCCTGCAAAAGGCTGTGTGTCTTGACTGGAGACGCTTCGGAGGGTAGCAGGCATTTGCAAGGTCTGTACCTAGCAGTGCATGCTCTTGCAAGAAGCATCCCCTGCGCCAGCCTCTCTCCCTATACCTACCTGCCCTGAATGGTGTCTGGACCCCATACTTTGAACGTGGCCCTTTCCTGCCATCTGCTCTGCTCTGCCCGTGTTAGCCATTGTACATGCCCAGCTCAGCTACCAAGAACCGGACCTTTTAAGAAACCCCCAAGCTACTCGTGGTTTTGAGGTCAAGATTATGAATCTCAAGATGGCCGTCTTGCAGGACTGTGTAACCTACATTCAGCTTTCCTCTCACTGTATGGCGGGGCAGCTCCTTCATTCTGCTGAGATTTTTGCCCTCTGGGTACTTCTGGTATTTTACCTGTTTGCCTAGCATCGAGCTGTCAGTCACCAGATCCTCCAGGCCTCAGTGTTAGCTTCTGTACTTTGCTTCTCCACTTCATTTATCCCACCTTTCTTCCTAAACACCACACAACTTGTGAATTCACCACCTCTCTTGCTTCCTTTCTTGCCCTTCACACCTTCTTCCTCTAGCATCCGGCTCGCTTTGATACCCAGTGATCACTGAACCTGTGGCTCCTGAAGTGTGGAGCCATCCTGTTCCTTAAGTGTGATGGTTTGTGTATGCTCAGCCCGGGGAGTGGCACTGTAAGAAGGGGTGGGCCTGTTGGAGTGGGTGTGGCCTTGTTGGAGTGGGCGTGGCCTTGTTGGAGTAGATGTGTCACTGTGGATGTGGGCTTTAAGACCCTCAAAAGCCAGTCTTCTCCTAGCTGCCTTCAGATGAAGATGTAGAACTCTCAGCTCCTCCTGCACCATGCCTGCCTGGATGCTGCCATGTTCCCACCTTGATGATAATGGACTGAACCTCTGAACCTGCAAGCCAGCCCCAGTTAAATGTTGTCCTTATAAGAATTGCATTGGTCATGGTGTCTGTTCACAGCAGTAAAACCCTAACTAAGACATTAAGTCTCTGGAAGGCATAGTCTCTGATGCCATTGCCAACCTCTCTGGCTATCCAGAAGGGAGCATCCCTTCTGCCGCTTGAACACACAGCACACCCCCAGTACCTTACTGTATCTTCTCTCAGAAATGCATAAAGCACTTCAGGCCTCACACGGAGGCAGAGTCAATCTCAATCCTGCCAAAAGTCTTCCTGAAGGGAGGCTTACACTGAGATTTGAGTGCAGCCTGGAGGACCATGCCTGGCTGTAGTGAGAGCAATGCACCAGATGCTGGAGAGATCTGGGAGAGTGTATAAAGCAGACAACCTCCCTAGAGGAAGCCAGGTCCTGGTGCTAGGGAGTGGCCTCTGCATCTGCCACTCCCTCCAACCCATCCCTTTGGCTCAGTGGTTCCAACTGTTCTTGGAGAAGCATCTGCTCCAGGCCACACCCTGATAGGAAATGCTGAAAGAACCAGCTTCCTGAGCCAAACCTTGACAGGCTGGGTCTGCTGGGGAAAGCTAAGAGTAGAAGCCCCGGGGCTGTCTGAAGCTTCTCTGCCCACTTGTATGCTCAGCTCGCTTCTGTTTTATGGATACATGATACATAATTTATGCCATTCCCAACCAGCTCCTGTCGCACAAATGGTGCATATGAACCACCAGTGTTGTGGTGTTGTGTGTGTGTGTGGGGGGGGGTTATGCTCTTCTGGGCCTCCATGTTCCTGTCTGTAAGGTGGGGCTTATGACCTTCACTCTCACTGCTCCCTGGAATTTTGGTAACAACAGAAGAGAACAGCATGCCTGCTCTCTAGCTTAAAGGAGACAGATTCCATTCGAATCATGGCTCCTTAGTTTGGATAAAGGGTTCGATTTAATTTTGCTTTATCGGGCTTTCTCCAAGGACCTCTCACGTGGCAGCTTCTCGGTATCCCGGAAGCCTGTCTGTTAGAATACTTCCCACTGAAAGTAGGGCAGGATCTTCAGAGAGGAGCTCCTCTTTCTCCAGTGAGCTCACCATGCCTCCCCCTCAGCTCCTCACCCCAGAGTGCGTGGCACGGAACTGGAGCTGCCATAGGCGCAGAGGTTCATGCTTCCGGTCCACACGCTGTCCCTAGCCGTGATTCGTTCCCTCTCTCGGGTCTCAGGTTGTCAGCACTGATGGGAAATGACTTGTTCATCTCCAAATCAGGACTCCAGGCTCTGAGGATAACCCTCCTCAGGGGAGTAGGCCCGAGGGTGCTCCACCCTGCCAGATGCTCTGGCTGTTTGTGTGATTTTGTTTTTGTTTTTCCTCTTCAGCATCGGACTTGTTAGCAGAGATGTGAATGGCCCATCTCTCCTCCTCCACTTCCTCAGAATGGGGTAAATCAGGGATGTCAAAAGGGAGGTGTTTGGGGAGGGGGGCAGGGAACCCACTTCCTGCTTAATGTAGGACTGGACAAAGATGCCCGCGGTGCTGAGTGTCTGCTAAGAGAAAGTTCCCAACTCCTAATGGGTCTGTGGCAGTGGTGTTCGGGGGCAGTACATCACCCAGCAGTGAAAAACTCTTATCTCTCAGGATTCAGAACAGACTCTCAATTAGTGACACAGGTAATTCTTCTCCTGGTTGGATGCACTGATGTTTCTGTCTGTCTTCTCCATTTCCACAAGGCATCTTTCAGAAGGTAGCAGCATCCTGACCACAAGTGATAATCTTCTACCTCTTAAGTGCCCCTCAATAGTCCCCCTCTAGAGCAGACCTGCCGTGCTTGTGCCTGTGTGTCATTTCCATCTGTATTCCAGAGACACACCAGGCACATAGTAGGTGCTCATGTAACGTGTAGGGTGAGTGAAGACAGACCTGTCTTACCCATCTCTCTCCCCCCAGTTAGCCACTGTGAGGCCTGATGGAGGTCGCCGGTCAGAATGGGAAAGCATGTGAAACAGAAAATGAGAGAGAGTTCACAGGGTGTTGGTGGGAACAGTTGATAGCGACAGTCAACTGTACAAGCTTAAGTGCAGTGCAGGGAATGTGAAGAAGCTATGGCTTAGTGACATCAGGAAGTGTAAGAAGACATGTACAAGCCAACATGGGGCCCCGTAGGTTCTGCACCGCGCCCGTGAACCAACCAGAAGATCCCAAGCCACATTGCCCGCGTCCATAACACTTAGATCCGTAGCATGAGCATGTCCTGGTGAGTACTTGGGTCAGACCACCTGTCCCTATGTCTGATTGTCTGAGTCTCTAGACAGCATCTCTCCTGCTTCCTATAGAGGTTAAAAATAGGGCTTAGTGTTAAAATCATTTCTAAATCCGTTTTCCTTTCCTAGTCCTGCTCCCAGAAGGACTACTCCGGAACTAATTATTTATTATTAAATGCCTTGGCCATAAGCTTTGCCTCATTCCCCGACTAGCTTGTAACTTATTTAACCATTTTAAACTATTCTATGTCTGCCACGTCTCCTGCAGTCCCAGCCTGATTCTTCCTTCACATCTCCTTGGTGTCTCCCTGAGTTCATCTACCTGCTGGCTCACACCTGCTCCCCACAGCTCTCTCCCGAGTAGTCTTTCCCAGCATCTCCTTTTATTCTCTATTTCCCAGAATACTCTCTGTTCCTGCCGGATGTCCCACCCCCTGTTTCCTGCCTCAGCTCATTGGCCGTTGGCTTTTATTGACAGGTGATGCTTACAACAAATCCTCTCTACGCCTTAGCCTGTTAGATGCTGTAGCTAAACACAACCCTGTTGGCGGCAGTGATTGTAATCATGGTTGTGGGGTCTGGAGGGAGCCCAAGACACCAGCAGATTCCAGATCAGGTGAGGGAACTCTGTCTCATATAGATGGGGCCTTCTTGCTGTGTCTTCTCCAGGCAGAAGGGCTGAGAGCTCCTTGAGGCCTTGTTCATAAGGAAACTGATGATCCCTAGTCGGCCCACCAGTTTGGGGAGGAGAAACAAGCCCATAGTGCACGATCCCATGCAGCTGCTGGAGTGCAGTGGCCCTACTAGGTGACAGTGTCTCCACCAAGGGTATGTGAAGTTAGGGGGTAGCATGACCATTTGTGAGTGAGAGATGTTGTATCTCTTTGTATACACATGTATGTACAAGTCCACGTGTGTGCCTACATGTTCAGCCCACTGGGAAAGGCGAGGCCAGGCTGGGAGCATCAGCATCTCTTAGGTGAGGGAGCTGACTTCCCAAGAAGATGAAAAGGATATATATACCCTTGTCTGCCTAGCTGGCAGTAGATTTTTCTAGAAGAGACTTGGGAGAGCTCAAGGAAGGCTGCAAGATGAAGCCTCATCTCAGATGAAGTCTTATCTTCTTGACCCCAGCTGGTAGGCGCCAAAGGGAAGTTGCCTGTCCTTCCAGAGCACGTTGAGAATGTGGGGTTTGTTTCTAGTCATGTGGTTTTTAACCCCCTTTTTCCCCACGCAGAGATGGGTAGAGCTTACTAGCTTAGCTCCCTCTCCATGACTGAGCCCTGATGGCCCCCAGTGACACTTTGGGCCTTCTCTTCCTTCCTTTCTCAGGGGCTATGGCCTGGTGCCTCAAACCCCATGAGCCTCCTCACAGGAAGACCCAGACACAGCCCTTTTGGGGCTGTGAACTATTTATCTCTCCTTTCCACATGGCCTGCAGGAAGCCAGTGCTGAAGCCGAGCATTCAGGGTCTCACTCCATAACAGGAAGACACAGTAGGGCGCAGGCCCCGGTCACAGGCACAGCCACCACAGAGTGGTGACTTCTGCTGTCTTAGACTGCCTCTGTGGTTTCCAGGGATTTTATCTGTTTCAGGAGCCACCCCAGAGCTGGCATTTAAAACTTTTATTTATATTTTTTGACTTGTTAACTATTTTTCGAACTTGGGACTGGAATACATAAGGCTCTGGGTTCTAGCCTTAACAGCAGGAAAATTTGTTCCAGAAGGCTTTGCAGACTGCAACATTGGCCTTTGGGAAGGGTCTGCTGCCCTGTAATGGGCAGGCAGGGCCAGGCAGTACAGTAGAGGGGGCAGCATTCTTCTTAAGCATGGCTCTAAATTCTAGCTCTGGCAGGCCCAGATAGTCTGCATTCTCAGTGACCAGGCAAATGGCTGCAGGGAGATACTCCCTGGATACCCACTTGCTGAGATGCTGCACAGCCTCTGAAGAGCTGGCTCTGCACTCAGAGGGAGGAGGAGCTTTCCTCCAAACCTGAACAGAGCAGATTGTGATGAGCTGAGCTCTGGGCAGGAGCCAAGGATACTCTAGATCTCTCTGGTCTTCCCAGTCGTGGCTCCAAGGCCTTGCAGGCAGAACAGGCGTTAGGGGTACATTATCTGGGCTGCCTCAGGGAGACATGCCTACAGCCGAACTGACCTGAGCACCCCATGTAAGGAAAGAAACTTAGTGTTTGAGGCAGGAGATCCTGAGTCTGCTTGACCAGCTGTTTTGCTTTTTCTACATCTTGGTTTCCCTCCTTTACTGGAAGCGTGGACAGAAGTCATAGTACAAACCCAGAGAAGCAGGCATTGTGATTATTTTGGGATTTCCTCTCTCTCCATGTCTGGGCTCACTCACAGAGTGGACCTCCCCCTGCTGCTTAGACCCCACCCAAGGCAGGCTGGCCAGGCCAGGTGGAGGGCGTGGGCTCTGATAAAGCCAAGCTCACCAGCTGGAGACTGCAGGGCTCTTGCCTGAGGACAGGAATGTATTATGAGTTCCTTCTCCCTCCTTCTCCTCCTTACCCCCCTCCCCGTTTGTGCTGACCAGCTGTTCTGGATTTGAGGAAATCTCTGTGGCCGAAATGGTCAAGGGTAGCCCAACAAGCAGGTTGATGGAATCACGTGACCATTGGCAGTGATCCAAGACCCTTTCCTTCTCTTGACTGTGGCAGGAGATGATCAAATTAGGGTTCATTTGCATGACACAGACCTGGAACTTAAAGAGTGCTTTGGGTCTTCTTGTTTGTGTTCTTCCCCCTGGTATCAGTTTTACATTCTTTTTGTTGTTTGTTTTATTTTTTACTTTATTTTATTTATTTATTTTTAAGGCTGCCTTAAAACCTTTTGGAAATAGAAGGGTAGAAGCTTACACAAACTCTCCACTGAGCCTGGCACTTTCCTGCGCCCACATCCTGTTCTCTTTCCATCTTTACCTGATGGAGCCAGAGTCCCTCCCCTGGATGGGGCAGATGGCTCACTTGTTGCCCAAGCAACATGGAAACCTTCTTAGGCTCCATGCGTGACTCATTTCCTTCAAGTGTTCTGTGTAGGAATCAAGGTCCTGACTACTTTTTGCTATTGCTAATGTGTCAAAAATATTCTTTCCATAGTGCCCAACATATGTCCTTGTGTGTGTGTGTATGTGTATGAGTGTGTGTGTCTGCTTGTGTACACTCCTATGCATGTACACACATATGCTTTCTCTATGTATGTGCATCCTCATCGCTCTGTGTGTGCACCTTGTGTGTGTAAACATGTGTGTGAATGTGTGCATGGCTGTATGCTCTTTGTGTGTTCTGTATGTGTGTGTGCTTATTTGTGCTCTCTCTACACATTGTGTGCGCGTGTGCGTGCGTGCGCGTGCGTGCGTGCGTGCGAGTTATTTGCTACCACAGATCCAAGGACATTCTTTTGTTTTAGGCATGTTACCTGCACTGATGGGTCCTTGACAGCATTTAAATGCCTGGGCAGAGAGAAAGAGCTTCCCTGAGCTGCTTTGCAAGTTTCTAGGCCTATGGTGACTTCCAGAAATAACCAAGTTGAGAAAATATGATGAGGATGTGGGGTTGGGGTTGGGGTTGAGACTTCTCTCTGTTACTTAGGTTCAGTTGGGCCCACTTCCTGTTTTATAAAGTTTTATTGGCACACAGCCCAGTAACTTTCTTAGAGGTACCATGGGCACGTATGAGTTCCAGCCATGATGCAATAGTATGGTTGATGTGGCTTGGCTGTGAAGGATCCCTCAAAAGGTTCATGTGTTAAAGGGACAGTCACCAGCTGGTGGCATTATTCTAGGAGGTTCTGGAAACTTTAGAAAGAGGAGCCAAGATGGAGGAAGTCGGCTACTGGGTGTTCTTCTGTAGGCTGAGCCCAGGCTCTGTTTCTTTGGTTCTCTTTCTGGTGCCTTGAGTTGAACTGCTCTACCTTGCTACACCCTCCCACCACAGTGGACTAACGAAAGGAAAAAGTCTGCTGATGCGGTGGGTAGCGGAGACCACAGCGTGGCTTGTGAAGCTGAAAATGCTTCTGGCTGTCTAAAATGGCAGCTCTTTGCTGAGATCGCGTGCTGGTCTCTGGTTTAAGATGAAACCTTAAAGTGGATTTGCGGGGTTGATACAATGTTTCCATGGTAGCATTCGCTCTCCAGAGTTTATTCTCCCCCAGCAGTTTTGTCTTCACCTGGCTTAATATTGGTGGTGCAGGTTCCCTGGGCTATTTGTGAAGGGAGTTGGGGGCTCTTAGGGTCCTGGGTTTTGGAGGCAGGGAGGCAGGCTAAGGTTAGATTTGGTTGAGAGACCAGGCTAAGGTTTGAGTATGCTATAGTACGGACTGACATCTGGTGATTAGTGTGGCTTCTGGGACAGGGTCTTCTTTTTTGTTGTTTTGTTTTTGCTTTTGTTTTTTGTTTTTTTGAGACAGGGTTTCTCTGTGTAGCCCTGGCTGTCCTGGAACTCACTCTGTAGACCAGGCTGGCCTCGAACTCAGAACTCCACCTGCCTCCGCCTCCCGAGTGCTGGGATTAAAGGCATGCGCCACCAGTGACGGGATCCTCTTAACCTAGCAAGACTGCCTGCCACAAGTACATCTCACTTCTGTAATTTTAAAGTTTCCTCCAATCCAGAAGCCATGCACACACTGAGCTGTCCAAGTGGCCTTGAAGGGTGGAAGGTGGGACCTTTGGGAAAGCATTTGATGAGTATTCTTAGAACCTGACAAAGCAGATGGATTAGTGAGCGCCATTTAGGAATGGTACCACCTCTTTCTATACCTACCCAATGCCCAGTGCCACACCAGACACGGCCATCACATTCAGCCTCAAACTGCACTCAGAGTAAGTACCTCCTACCATCCCCAGTTGCTAACAGAAGCTCCAAGGATGTGTCCTGTGAATACCTATCCCTCCACACTGAGAAGGGGGAAATTAGCCAGACCTACGTCCTGAGGATATAAGGAAAAACATCTTGACTACAGCCATGGTTAAACAATGAGATTAGCTGTCTGTCAGATGTGACTGATTCCCATCAGGGGAAAGCTTTCGGCCGCTTAGTGAAAAGGCATTGGCTGTGGTGGCTGGCTGGAAGATGACCTTTCTGATTCAGCAGTTTGCTCACAGGAAAACCTTTCCTGGGTCACATGATAATGCACAGGGGGGGGGGGGGTGTTGAATGTCCAGGCCCCAGAGTTAGTGGAGATTTGGTTTCTCAGGAGTTTCTGGCATCTAAGAAATGTAGAAGGCTGGATCATCTCAGGAAGGCCTTGTGCCCGTTGAACAGTGGGCTCGTCTGCCTTTGTCTTTGTCAGCTCCTAGGCTCTTCATTGCACACCCTGGTCAGCACTGAGATGGCTAAGGATGTTCTGTGGGGGTGAGGGGGGTGGGGGGTGTCCGTGCATGTGCGTGCTAACCCACAGGTGGCATGGGATTGACTCATTCCAAGCTGTCAAGTGTGCATGCACAGAATTACTTTAATAGTTATTTTAATACTACCCTGCACCCTTTAAGGTCCAGGCCAGCAGTGAGGTTGAGGCCTCCTTCATTCCTGATTTTTTTTTTTTTTTTTTTTTTTTTTTTTTTTGGTGAGTGGCTTGTTTGTCAGCCTGGATGGAAGCTTATCGGTTTTGTTGATTTTTCTCCCCTTCCTCCTGAAGAAGCTTTTTCATTTAGATACCGTTTTTCTCTGCTTTTATGATTTCTGCCCTCATATTCATTAGTATCATGTGAGGTTTTTTTTCTCTCTGTTTTCTAATATGGAAACTTACTAACTTGAGTTTTACTGTTTTCTACCATAAGCATTTGATAACTGTAAATGTATATTTACCTCAAAGCACTGTGTTTAATGCATCATAGGAATTGGGATGCAATATATTTTGATTTTTACTCAATTTAAAGCACTTATTTTCCTCATGACTACCTCTTTGATCCAAAGATTAGTGTGTTTAATAACTGCGTTGTTTAGTTTTTTTATGTTTAGATATTTCTCCATTAATTTACTAATTAGATGACTGTTTGGTTTTTTGTTATTTTTTCTTCCTTCTCTGAGACAGGTTCTCTGTTACCCAGACTAGTTTGAAACTTATCATGTGTCACAGGCTGACCTTGAACTCTTCGGAAATTTTCTTGTTTCTACCTCCCACATGCTGGGATTTCAGCCGTGAGCCACTGCTATCACCTTGTATGTAGCATGTTGTTTCTCCGGTTGTTTTAAGACGTTTTTATCTGTGATTCAGCACATTGACTATAATGTCCTGTCCACAGTGTCTTAGCTTGCCCTCTTTGGGGTTTATCATGTTCACTGGCCTTTCAGATTGTTGTCTTTCATCAAATTTGGGATTTGCTAACCGTCTGTTTCTTCCAGTGTTTTCCCACCCTCCCCTTACTCTGTGACTCCTGAAGTATTAAATTAGATCTTTTGATGCAGTTCTGTAGATTTCTGAGATTTTTTTTTCTTTAAAAATTTATCTTTAAGTTCAGTGAACCCAGGGTCACCTCCATTTCCTGTTGGGGTCAGGGAATTTTGTTTTTGCCTCTGTGGGTTCCCCCACCTACAGTGCTGTGGATTAAACCCCGTCCCTTGTGCAGGGTGGGCGAGTACCCTACCACTGCGCTATATCTTTAGCGCTTTGGGGGATTTGCTTTATCTGCTGAGGACTCCTTTCTCTCCTCTTTACATTTGTTTAAAGAATCTTTCTTCGCTCCTCTTTGGTGACAGTTATAGCAGGTGCTTTAGAGTTTTGCTTTTGATAATCCCAGCATTTGGGTTGCATGTTGACACTTGATATTTTCTCTCAGCGTTTGTTTTGGTTGCCTGCTGTATTGTCAAGTAATCTGGGATAGTGTCTCGGACATTTTGAATACTGTGTTACGGGGCCGTGGGTCCATTTAGAGGTGTTTGAGTAGGTAATCAGCCAAGGTAGACACAGACTGTACATCCTGACGCATTTCCTGGCTCTGTGATTCCAGTATCCATTCTATGATGTACACCCCTGGGATCAGTCTGAAGCCTGTGATGTGCTGACTGTTAAGTGATGCCACATGCATGCAGCCAGGGAATGGGTGAGGCCAGTCGTCCTGTGTATTCTACCTCTGCTGGGATTAAAGGTGTTCACCACCACTGCCCAGCTCACTGGTATTCTTTAAAGATCTTTTTCTCTGGACCCTCCTCCTGCACATCCAGCCCCCGCCCCTCTCTCTCTCTCTCTCTCTCTCACACACACACACACACACACACGCGCGCGCACACACACACAGTGTGCAAGTTCTATGCTCATAGTCCACTACCCTCACAGTCCACGGCCACTGTGCCTGTGAAGAAGACCGAGGATCCTTCCTCTTCGGATGCATCGCCTGCTGGAAGGAGACCACTGTAGCTTGTGGGGTGGAAGACAAAAGTCCTGTTTTTGCTAGTACTCACCTGTAGCAAGACGAACTCGAGAGAGTTCAACCTACTACAAAATCCCCTTTGATCCTCCAGCTGGAAGACACAGGCCTTTCTGCATGCCTGGGTTTTAATTTTCCTGTTTGCACCTGTCAGTGGTTTTAAGTCACTCTGGTGCCAAGAAGAGGTAAAATATATATATATATATTCATGGATAGGGCATCATCTTTATTTGGTTTTGGTTTGGTTTTTTTGAGGGAGGATTGAGTTTCATTAAAGGATATGTCATGTTAGGTTCATGAGGAAGGTCTTAGAGTTTTATTGCTGTGAAGAGACACCATGACCAAGGCAGCTCTTACAAAGGAAAGCATTTAATTGAAGCTGGCTTATAGTTTCAGAAGTTTAGTCCATTATCATTACAGGAAGCGTGAAGCGTGAAGGCAGACGTGCTGGAGAAGGAGCCGAGACTTCTACATCTTGATCCGAAGGCAGCCAGGAGATACCCAGGGCAAAGCTTGAGCACTAGGAGCCCTCAAAGCCTGCCTCCACGGTGACTCACTTCTAACACGGCCACACCTACTCCGACAAGGCCACACCTCCTAATGGTGCCACTCCTCATGGGCCAAGCAGTTAAACACAGTCTGTGGGGGGGCCAAACCAAACCTATTCAAACCACCACAGATGTACTTTCTCACCAGGAACTCAAAAGCTGAAGACTGCATGCCTCTCCCCGACTCCCCACTGCTTTCTTGGTTTGAGAAAGGGTCTGCTGTGTAGCCCAGGCTGGCATGGAGCAGCTCACTGTCCTACCTCAGCTTCCCAAGTTCTAGCATAACAGACATGTGCCCCTGGCTCTAGCTTCTGCTTCGTGTGTTCCTGTGTGTGTGTTGGGGGGTGTTGGAAACAGTACCTACCTGTGTACTCCCCTGTGTCCTCACACTCCAAAGGACTGGGGTTAGAGGCATATATATGCCCCCACACCCAGCTTTCAGCTTCTGCTTTCATTGATCGCTTTGATCATGTGGGGCAGAGCACATGTGTGCTGCAGAGTGCATGTGGACAACATGTAGCAATCTTTTCCCTTCCTTTCACCTTGTAGGCGTTGGAGATCAAACTTAGTTCTTCAGACTCGGCAGCAAGCGTCTATACTTGGTGAGCCAGCTTCCAGCTTAGCTTCTACTTTTAAATATCTCGTTTTCTGTGTGTGATGGTACTGCCTGAGGCAGATCATTTCCTCAGTATTCTGAGGCTCGCAGCCTAGGGTTTTCATTTCTGTCTTCCACGTTAACTTTATCTATCTATCCATCCATCCATCCATTGGGACAGGGTCTCACTATGTAGCCCTGGAACTCTCTGTAGACCAGACTGGCCCTGAACTCCCAGAGATCTGCCTGCCTTCACCTCCCAAGTGCTGGGATTAAAGGCCCACGCCACCACCACTGCCATCACTACCCCTCCGCCACCATGCTAACTTTCTGTGACCTCTCCTGACTCCCTTTATCCTGATCCAAGCTGAGACTCACACTGTGATTCAGACCTGCCTGTGGCACCTACTGTGTTCTTCTCCCAGACTGACTGGCCGGAGCGGTTTCTAGTTTGTGAGGCCCCTGGGTCCATCGTAAACCCCATTACTCCCGAGTATATGAGGAAGTCAGAAGCCAAATACCCTGTCCATGCCTGAGCACTGGGTCTCCAAGATTACAGTGGCTCTGGGGGTAAAAGAACAATCGAAATTAGGAGCCAGTGCTGAGGTCTAAGTTGCCATGCTAAAAGCAGGACCCTAGGTTAGGAAGCTCGAGACTCTTGAGGACAAGTATCTTCAGTGTCCTTGAGTTTGGCAAGAGGAACAGGCATGCAGAGTGGAGCCAGAGAACGAAGAGTTGAAGGGCCAAGATAAAGATCCAGAAGACCTTTGGATCTTCTTGGGACCTCCCCCCTCAATAGCTCTAACTAGGACTGGGTTCATCCCCTGAACGTAAATGTAAGTATGGGAGTAGGTGGGGACATAATTCATAGGTCCATGTGTTCCATTGGATTGTGGGATGGTGTCCAGGGATCCAGGGAAGGATGCTCCACACATTCCTGCTGAATTCCTTGGATGCTCCCCACAACAAAGAGAAGGGAACAGGGTCAGCCTAGGTGGTGGGTAGAGCAGTGCCAACTCAGCCCCAACACAGGGGAGGTAGGAGTCCATGAGGCTCACAGTTCTGCCCAATGCGTGCTACTGGTGCATTTTTTAAAAAAGGTGTGGAGGTGTGCCTGTGTGACAGTAAAGTGGGTAAGTTGTCCAACTCTTTTTTTTTTCCCATGAGAGAACAAGAACAGCTTCTGTTTCCATAGAGTCTATCCCATGCCTGGTTGTTACTACTAACCTCTGTTGACGAAGGACCTTGGGAGAGACACTAACTCATCTGGTACAGCACAGTCAGGCATAGTGAGGGTGGGACCTGGCATGGTTTGTCAGATCATTTCTGTGCTGTGCTGTAGGCTCCACCAGGGATACGTTCCCTGCCAGAGCACTGTGTGTCCTGAACCACTGCACAGGTTGTTTGCTCTAGGAAAGGGGGAGAAGAAAACAGCTGGGTGTGGGGCTGGGCTCTAGGCTGGTAGGAAGGAAAGCCTGGCACGCAGCGTGGCTAAGAGGCAGTTTCTGAGAATCTGCGGCTAGGGATTATGCTCTCTCTCTAAATCTTTGTATATTTGTGGCCTGAGGTATTTCTCCCACTGGCAGTGACAATGGGCTCTGTAGTTAATATACATGCAGATGTCTGTGCTTAGTCTACAAAGAGCATTAAGACAGGCAGTAGAATCTAATAGAAGTACCTAGAACAGAACAGTCACAGGGCAGCTATAGGATGCCACCAAACAGAGCAGCTGGAAGCAAAAGGGGGAGGTGAGTCTTACTGTCTATATGGAGCAACAAAACGTGGAAAAGATTCTTAATAAGAGACTTTTAAAAAATGTTCACAGTGCCGGCTTATCATTCAGATGTGTGTGTGTGTCTGTGTGCACATGTGCATGTGTGTGCATCCATGTGCATGCGTGTTAGTATGAACGTGTAGAAGTGAGAGCGCACCTTTTGGGAGTCGGTCCTTTCCTTCCAGCCTATGGGTCCCAGAGAAAGAGATCAAAGTCATAGTAGGGCTTGGAAGCAAGTGCCCACCCGTGAAGCCATCTCATCAGGCTTAATAAAGATTTTAATTAGGAAGAAACTTTGTGAACAACGAGGATCCTGTAGGAAACCTTTCTTCCTGCGCACCCACCCTTGTCTCTAAGCAGTGCCCTTTGGGAACTTTCCCATGGGCCATGGGGCTGTGGCTCTGGCTCCCACTTGGATGCTCACTGCTTGCAAAGAGCTTCCGAGCAGCTCGTGCAGACGTAGGGCTCTGGCTGCGTCTCCATGTTGTACCCACTGGCCCTTTCCCTGGCAGAGGCAGCCTGTCTTGTTTGTCCTCCCAGTGACGACAGGCTGTTCTTGTGTGGAAACAGAGAAGATAACGTCACCACCTCTTATGTTTTATTTCTCTCTTTTCCTAAAACCTAAAGCTAGTGCCAGCGGTGTTTATAACTGCCAGGCTCAGTGTACACGTACATGGTGGGCATCCTCCTGCTCCCACCATGGGACCTTAACCTATCTCAGTATGTGTACCTTCTAGGGCAGTGGTTCTGAACCCTTTGGGGCAGGGTGTTTGTTGAACGACCCACTCACAGGGTCTCATATCAGATATCTTGCATATCAGATATTTACATTATGGTTCGTTCATAAGAGCAAAATTACAGCTGTGAAGTAGCAAAGAAACTAATTTTATGGTTGGGGGAGGGGGTCACAGCATTAGGAAGGTTGAGAACTTTTGGTCTAGGAGGTCTTAGGAAAAGGAGTAGGTCAGCCAGAGGGACTGGACACAAGGCATGGGTAGCTTTCCTGGTATTCAGTAACCAAAATCATCACCTTGGGGTTTTGTGACTTGTTCCCAATGAGCTCAGCCTATTCACCTTGCAGATAGAGCTGAGGCCTAGTGTAAGTTAACGAGTAGGTATCAGTTGTGCCCATGTATGTGAACATCTCTCCCCTCCCCTCTCTCCCCTCCCCTCCTCCCCTCTAACCTCCACCTGTCTTTCCTGTGTACTCCTGTCTTCTCCTCTCCTCCCCTCCCCGTCTTCCCTCCCCTCCCCTCTCATCTCCTCTCCTCCTTGGTCTCCTGTAGCCGGAGCAGGCCTTGAACTTGAGTAGTTGAGAATGGCTTCCTGATGCCCCTGCCTCCATCTCTGTGGGATCGTAGGTGTGTGCCACCTGTGCAGTGCTGGAGATCCAACCCAGAGTTTCATACATGCAAGCACTCCACTAACCAACTGAGCTACATCTCCAGTCCTGATGTTTTCACAGAGACCCCAGCACTCCTGGGATTCTGGGGAGACCACAATTTATTTAGATTGATTCATTTGTGTCTTTAAATCTCCTGTGTGTCGGACACCCCACCCCTACTGTGGCCCATGGGTTTAGTTCACATCTAACTGTGTTTGAGTTTTGATGTCCTGATGTCTTCACTCTCTAAGCCACTGATGGGCTCTCAGTGGTCCTGTATATGTGTAGTTGTTTGCCTATTAGTTTAGATCTGGATACCTCAATATGGTGCAGTGTAAGTGAGCTAGAGGTGTGTTCTACAAATGGACCTTGCACGGTCATCAGCCCGCAGAGGGACCAGAATAGTCAGTCCCCTTTCTTGAGGGAATATGAAAAGCTGAGAGAAAATCCATAATCTGGATGTGAGTCTTGGAGTAGAGGATCCTGGAGAGAAGGGACTCTGGAGACTGTGTCCCGGCCCAGGCAGGAGCAAGAGTCAGGTAAAGCCTTTCAGAGAAAGGAGTGGTGAGTTCTGAAGATGACTCACATAGACCCATCCTATGAGGTTGGTGTGAGCCAAGCTCTATGGAACACCCAGGGGCCCACGCTGCTCAGGCTGCAGTGTGCACTGGAAAGTACTAGCATGAGCCACTGAGGCTCGTGTGTGAGTGAGGGTGAAACCAGGCCTTGGAGCCAGGCTGAAGACAGCTGGGAGAAGGGTGTGTAAGCACAGCCCGCCCCTGCCCCGAGGGACCAGCTGGGCAGGGTGTGCAACCCCGCCCTCCTCTCTATTCACACTTTGTCCTTAATACTCTTGATTTCATAGTGAGGATGAGGATAGACTCAGAAATCAGGCTCCTGTTTCATCTGCATCTCTAAGCCTTGACAGCTTTCTGCCTGACCCTCAAGGCAGAATCCTGGGTGTGAAGCTCATGGAACTGCTTCCCGTGAAGCATGTTCAAGTCTGTATGCTCTCAGTCACAAGGTGCAAAGTGGGTACTAAGAGACACTCAGAGTACAGATCTATGTGTAGATCAGACTTTTCAGTCTTAGTCTATCCAGACTTTAGTAGAGGTGATCATTTCTCTGTTTAAGGGGCAGCAGTCTGAGATCAGGGTGGTGGCAAATATAGTGCCTGGTTAGGACCCTCTTCCTGGCTCATTGACTGAGGTCTTCTCACTGTGTCTTTCCATGGCGGAAGAGTTCTCTGGGGTCTCAGTAAAGCACCATTGCCCTTCTGTCCAGTTCATCTTCCCAAGGTCCTGCCTCATAATACTAAGGATTGAGTGCCATCATGTGAATTTTGGAAAGTCACAAACATTTAGTCTGCAGCAAGCAACATCTCTCACAGTGCCTCCTCCACAAAGCTGGGGGCCCTTGCCAGTGAGAACTGACAACTCCTCTGTGGCTGATGGCCATGGTTTGAGACTCTCCAGATACCACCATGCTGCACAGCAGCCAGCCCAGTGCTCCCTTCCCCTAGGTACATTCTACATAAGGAGAACAACTTCTTTCTTTGAAGAGAGTCTTTGAGCCCTCGGATTCCACTGCATATGACTCTGGTCATCTTATGGCTAACTCTTCCTCAACTGTATGACTTCATCCTGCAACACTAGTACATTCTTGGCAAAGCTTCGGGAGCTAAGAGATATTTGCATTGCCAGTGCATTGCTGGCTCATGAGTTGTAAGCCAACTGGTGGTCACTGGTCAGCTGTGCGAATAGCTGTCCACCCTTCTAAATGGCCCATGCTCTGCTGGGGAAAGTTCCTATGTTCCAGTCACAAACGGCTAAATGCAGCAAAAAAGAGCAACACATCTGCACAACCAAGATGCAGAGCACGGGATGTGGGAAGACTCCATCTTATACGAGCTAAGAGCCCTGGGTGCAAACAGCTCTGGGCTCTTCTCCTGAAAATTGGGGTGACTAATGTCTACCAGACACCACTGTGAAATCAGTGGTCGCTACTGCTGTCCTTTGCCAGGGATTGGTGGTAACCTCCCTCCGTAGGGAGGTCAGGGGGCTGGAATTAGCTTGTATGTCACAAGTGGAGACTTAGTGTCTTTGACTCAGTGCCAGCCTTACTAGGCCCCATGGGGGTGGGGGGTGTTGTTGAGGCCAGAATGTTGAACCAAGTGAGGTAGAGCTAAGCTGTTACTTTACTGCTTGAAGATTTTCTGGGATACAACAGCAGGCTTCGAGCCAGTGTAAGATACCTTCTTAGCACCCCTCCAGATGCCTCGTCTCCCAGTGGCTCCCACAATCCTGGAAGAAGGCCTCTTCCTCATACTATTCCAGTCAATGATGTAGGGAATCCATACCAGAGCCCCAATAGTCCCTCTGCTCCTCCTTGGAGTTTAGTCTGAGAGACCAACTTTCCCTGGAGAGTACTTTGTGAATGGAACATAGCCCACCTGTCATCAGGACCAGCACACCTGACTGGTCTGGCAAGTGCCTGAGTTTGGGCCTGTGTGGGTGTGTGAGTGTCTGGCAGCTGTGCCTGTCAGGGACAGCTCAAGCCTGTGAATTCCTTCTCTGGGGGAAAGCAGGCTTAGCGCTGGGCCTCATTCCCCAGCCTGACTGACCGAGGAGTAACAGGTGGGTCTTGGAACAGATTGTCACACCCTTGATGACAACTGGGATTATCACCACGAGTGGTAATTCCACCGTGACAGTTTTGAGTTTCAGGTCAAGAGCCAAGGTCTCGGTCTCCTCTTGCATCTGGACAAAGAGATCCCTACTGACTGGCTTTCTGGCTCATTTCTCAGACATCTGCAGAGACTTTCTGCATGTATAGAGATCTTTGGCCTGTAGAGCCTGAAGCCCCGCAGAGCCTGAAGTCCCGCAGAGCTGCCCTCCACCAGAAGAGAAATCTGGAATTACCTGGCTTCTGAGAAATTGAAACAGAAAGCCCTTGTGGGTAATGGGCATTAGAGTCTCAGCTGGCCTTTTTTTGGTAGGCTGGGACCACTATATCTGGATGACTCTCTGGCCCACAAAAACCTTAGACTCTATAGTTGGTGTTGCTATGATTTTGATGAGTCCCCCCACCCCCAAAGATTTAAATGTTGGAAGCTTGGCCTCTAGTGTAGCAATGCTTTCGAGGCGAGACCCATTGGAGTTGGTTAAGATACTGGGTGAGTTACCCTTGGGTTAGTTCATTAGACCCAGCAGTGGGTTATTCCAGAAAAGGGTGCTGTCTCTTCTCCTCTCTGACATCCCCACTGTGGTTCTGTGTTATGTTAGTCACACTTTTTAATTACTGGAATGAAATGCTTGAGAAAGCAAGAAAGGAAGAATTCATTTGGCTTACAGTTTCTGAGGCTTTAGTCTGTGGCCGTCTGCTGCCTTTGCCTCTAGATCATTGTCTAGACAGCCATGTCACAGAGGAAGGGCATGCTATGCCTGTCTCTGGCAGTGACACGGAGGGGAATGGGGACCAGAAGAAGGTACCAGTGGCAATGCTGAATGACCTGTTCCTCCCACGAGGCCGTACCACCTCCCAAAAGCTGGGGACCAAGCTTTTAACACATAAGGGCCTACAGGGAACATTTTCCTATTCGCTCCGTAACAGATGCCATCCACCATGATAAGGATACAGCTGGGGGAGCCCTCACCAGAGCCACTCAGCACCATGCTAACTGTGAACTGGGTAAAAAGTCGTTTTACTAGTACTTTTACCCCCTGATGTCTCATTGTAGCAACAGAGAATGGACTTCTCCAGTTGCTGGGAGCCCCTCCCACCTGTGCATCTTGCTGCGCACATTCCATAAAAGTGAACCGCTTTTAAACAGATGAAGAGGTAATTCCACACACCAAAGAAGCCAAGCAGGGGCAGATCGTGTGCTTTTCTGAAAGGAAGCCAGATAGTAGTGCTCACTATAACACACCTTGGACGGTATGGGTAGCCAGTTTGCAGTAATTATTATAAGTGATGCTTGCAGGTGCTTCCTCCCGCTGGTTGGGGAGCAGTGGTTTCCTTGTTGCCCCCCAGGGCATATGGTAAGAGTGTCTGTCATTATCCTCCTTTCTGTGATAGGGAGGTTGGGAGATGAGAAGAACCTCTGGCCCCTCCCCCATCCCTGGCGCCACCCAGTTTGTCTTTCTCTCTCAGGGAAATTGTTGAAGACGGCCCTAAAGGTTGAGCAGTGGGGACTGGGAACCAAGAGGATTGTCTTCCTCTACAAACACCGCTTAGGTGAAAAACTGAGCGAGTTGGGTGTGTGTGTGTGTGTGTGTGTGTGTGTGTGTGTGAGATTATCCTAGGCTTGCTGACCTGCCATTTTTTGACCTGTTCCTTGACTTTGGACATCTGCCCACATCTCATAATACTTTCTGGAACATCACTTGCACACACCCCACCCTGTTCCCAGCACTCTCGCTCCAGATCAGCTCAAGCACGGCCAAAGTTGAGGGCCCAGCCCAGAGTATGACGGAACCTTTTGCTGTTCACCATTGACTAGAAGGTCTCCATTTTGAGACTGAGCTGTGCTGCCCACGAGGACATGTGGCTTTCTCGGCCAGCTGGTTGGAGTCCTGTTTCCATGGGCAGGCAGTCATTAAGAAGTGGTTCCTTGGCACAGGTGTCTGAGTTCCACCCTGACTGTGTGCACTGGTCCACCAGGGCTTCGTAACAAAAACTACAGACAGTTCAATAACAGTTCTTTGTTTCATACTACAGGGGCTAAATGGCTCCAGGGTGGGGCTGGTTGCCAGCAGAACCAACCATGTGATTAGAGAGTTGGAACTGTCAGCCTCACTCCCTACCTCTAGGGAGAGGCAAGGGGCTGGAGACCAAATCAAATCAATGTCATAGCTCAGTGTGTGAGTCAATCATGCGTCCACAAAATAACTAAACATCGGGGTTCAGAGAACTTCCAAGTTGTGAACATCTGGAGAGTCGTGGAAGTGCGCCCCCCCCCCCCCCGTACGGCTCGAATACAGATACCCTGTGTCTTTTACGGTAGTCTGGCAGTGGGGACAGCCTGGGACATCACCTGATAGAAATCTGCAGAGACCTATACCAAGATAAAGCCAAGGAGTCTCGACTGTGCTGCAGAAGAGAATTCAAAACAAAGTGATGTGAACCAGAACAGGAGTTTGTCCCTGAAAGGTTTAACATAAAAGGACAGTTATACTCGGGTGTGCCTATGGGCTCCTCAGAAATTCTCCTCAGCCTGCAGAGTCCAGGTAGTAACAAGAAGGGGACAAAACTGAGGCCACATGGTTGGTGTCCCAAGAGTTAGACACTTGCTTGATGTAGAGGAAAACCCCTACATTCCTCGTGAGTGGTCCTTAGGGCGAGAGCACAGCAGAGCAACCGTAATTGGGTGACCTACAGAGATGGCATCTGAAGCTCCCTAGTTATGTCTGTCTTCAAATAAGATTCTATCATACAAGTTCAGAGTAAGGGTTTGGACACAGCCCTTTTATGTTATTATTATTTTTTTTACCAGCACCAGGTACAGAACCTAGAGCATTGCACGTATGGGCAAGTGCTTAAGCACCGAGTAATGTTCTCAGCCTGGGGACGTGATTTTAGGGGAATTACTCCCGGACCTTCTGGGCCTCCTGTTTGCCTTTGTGTTCTGGGCAGAGCAAGGCTGCCTCCTGTACCTCCCTGAGACTTTACAGTCAGGACCCTGGCATGGTTGTCTTGATGAACATATCTCATACTTCCAAGGGGTAGGGGCCATGTGTGGTACCATTACATGCCCAGCACAGGTGGCATATGCAGCTCATGTCTTAGCTGAGACAGATGCCACCTTCATTTGTCTAGAGATAAATGGTTGAGGCCCCAAGAGGTTTTTCCAAACCTTGTTGTCTAAATAAACAAATAATCAACAAATCAATCAAGGTGATTCAAGAAACAGGAATTATATCACCCTTGCCATGTCCAAGGGCTACTGTCTTCTGCTAGCTGGGATTTCCACCTTTGCCTACCCCACACTGTCACTAGCTGGTTTCAGCCTGGGGCCTGCAGCATTAGATTGTTTTTACTATGTTCGATATCTAAGTGTCTCAGGCAAGTTAAGTCCTCAGAGACCGAAGAGTTTTTAGCAATGTTTTGGGTGCTGATTGTATTGGAGGAAGGGGATGTCTTAGTTACTTTCCTGTTGCAGCTTACGGAAGATTCATGTTGGTGGCTTACAGTTTCAGAGGGTGAGCTAATGATCGTAGTAGGGAGCATGATGGGAGGCGTTGGAGCAGTAGCTGAGAGTTCACATCTCAGTTTACAAGCATCGGGCAGAAACGGGAGTGGGGGAGGGGTTTGGGATGCTGTGGGTTTTTGAAACCTCACAGCCCACCCTCCAGTGACACGCCCCCTCGAAGACCACACCTCCTAATCCTTCCTAAACACCGACTGGGGACCTATTATTCAAATGTATGAGCCTGTGAGGGCCTCTCTCTTTCAAACTACCACAGAGAAGGGTCTTGCCTATATTGTTGGTACACTCAGTGGGTGGAAGATATCCATCTTCCTTCAAAATTGGCTTTTGGATTGTTTAGAGTCTTCAGCCAGCTAAAACCCAGGCCCCGAGTAGACAGAGCTATAAGTGCAGTTTATACTGTCAGCCTACACCCTTTAAGACTCTACAGTTCTTAACCTGTGGGTCGAAACCCTTTGGCAACCTCTATCTCCAAAAAAAAAAAAAAATTTACACTGTAATTCATAGCAGTAGCAAAATTAGTTACAAAGTAGCAAAAAAATAATAATTTTGGGGTTGGGGGCAGTCACCACAACTGAGGAACTGTATTAAAGGGTCACAGTATCAGGAGGGTTGAGAACCACTGTTGTAAGAAAGTGAAGCACTAGAATCCTCTGCCCTTCCTTTAGGGACAGCCAGGGCTACCTGGAGAGCCAAGGCCACAGGCCATGAGCAGGGCACACTCAGGCCCCTCCTGGCTAACATTCTGCAACCCATCTGGGTGGCAGTCAGGGCTCGGCCAGCCTCAGGGCTTTCGGTGTGGCACACACTGATTCATAACCATGAAGTCTCCCTGCCTAAGCAGCTGGGGCTTTCCGTGCTTGGGAACTGGCCTGGTGATGTCATCTTTGGGGTTGCTGTGACTCCCTTGGCTATCAGTGTAAAGAAGGACAGCTGCCAGCCTAACAGAGGAAGAGAGTAGAAAACCCACAGAAACCAGTGACATATCTCAGCGATTCGGTAGCCATTTGCCACCTGCGGTGACCTCAGGGATTGGCACCAGGTGGCTGGTTCTGCTGTCTGTTTAGAATAGGTCTTTTAGCCTTCAGAAAACTGTTAGGTTTTTTTTTTTTTAAGACAGCGACTCACCTATCTTAACCTGCATGCAAGCCTCCTGCTATGAGCCCCCTAAGGAGTTGCAACTGTAGAATGTGGTGGCACTGTGCACCCAATTTATTTTTAATTGAGGTCAGATTCATATAACATGAAAGTCACCACTAGATAGATAGATAGATAGATAGAAAGAAAGAAAGAAAGAATGTGCTTGCTAAGTGACAGACTCCGCACTTAGAGGTTAAGCCTAGGGCCTTGGGCATGCTGAGCTGTATCTCTAGCTCCCCTTTCACCTTTTATTTTGAGATAGGGTCTCTCTAAGTCGCCCAGACTGGCCTTGAAGTGACCTCGTAGCTCAGACATGCCTTGAGCTTATAAGCACCCTGCCCTAGCCTCCTCAGTGCTGTGCTAAAAGGCCCTATTCCAACAGGCTCTGCTAGTGTTCGTGTGCGTGTCTGTGTGTGTGTGTCTGTGTGTCTGTGTGTGCACGTGCGTGCATGCACGCACGTGCACGCACGTTCGAGCACTCTTGTGGATACCAAGGGTCATAAACACACTAGGTGGGCTTTCTGTCCTGGCCCATTGATTACAATTGTATACTACATCAGCATTAATATTTAATATAAGTGGGCTTCCTCCCATTAAAAGCAGGTCTCAGTCGCCCTTCCAGTTGAGTCTCAGTCAGTTTGCAGCTTTCTACTTCCTTCATGTTTGATGATACCTATCTTACATAATTCCTCACAGTGACCACTTCCCTGGTGTTCATGGAACAGGTAGATCTACCTACTAAATTTGCTGTCTAATCCCACACACCACACAGATGGCACAGATATGCTTCTGGGACACCCCAGAGCTAGAGCCTGCTTGCTTTAAGCCTACCAATTAAAACTCCATTAGAAAACTGTTTGGCTAATGCCCAGGGCCGGTAGGGTTTAGGCTCATACGTTTTTTATGTCCTCCTCCTCCTCCTTCCTGCTTTCTCTCTACATCCTGACCTCTCTGTGTGTGAATCTCAGGAATGCTGTGTATACCCCCCAGGATCCTAGCAGATGACGATGCTCGCTCATTGGTGAAGAAGCTACCTCCACCTTAAGATCTTAAATTGAGCCGGGCAGTGGTGGCGCACGCCTTTAATCCCAGCACTTGGGAGGCTGAGTTTGAGGCCAGCCTGGTCTACAGAGTGAGTTCCAGGACAGCCAGGGCTACACAGAGAAACCCTGTCTCAAACAACAACAACAACAACAACAACAACAACAAAAATCTTAAATTGTAATAGTCATAGGTGGGCTTGAATGTAGTCAAGCTTCAGAATTCTGTTTTCTATCTGAAAAATGGCAGTCTGGAGGAAGTTCATGCCCACCAAGGTGTCTGTGCATCCGTAGATTGTGTAAAAGATCACAACACCATGAAGAGCTGTGGGAAGGACCTAGCAAAAGGTATTTTTCACCCTGCTTCCACCCTGCCTCTTGCCAAGAGCTGAGGCTTCCCCGTTGTTGGGAAATTTAGCTTCTGGTAGTGCCACCCGTATCATGCAAGGGACTGCTCTGAAATAAAGGAAGACTCCTGTAGATGACCAGCCTCACATTCCTGATTGACAGCCCTTTTCCCAAGCTAGAGTCAGCTTTTGGTCCACAGGGTTCTGGGGGAAGGCTCTAGACTAGTCTATGATCATGGGTCCAGAAGTGACAATTAACTGTGGAGAGACTTGGACCTCGCTGCCCCAGGAGATTTCTAAGCCTGAACTGGATCTACCAAAGGATGTGAGCAACTGTATATAAAAGTGCATTTATCAGCCGGGCAGTGGTGGCACATGCCTTTAATCCCAGCACTCGGGAGGCAAAGGCAGGCGGATTTCTGAGTTCGAGGCCAGCCTGGTCTACAGAGTGAGTTCCAGGACGGCCAAGGCTATACAGCGAAACCCTGTCTCGGGGGAAAAAAAAAAAATGCTTCTATCACCTGCAGAGTACAACTTCAGTTTACCTTTAACCCTGTAGAGGGTACAGAGCTAAGAGGAGGGTAGGTGCCAGGGAAAGCTTCCTGCCATAGCTGGATGTCCAATCTGGTCTCACTACTGTAAATATGGGAGGCCACTCTGCCACAGCTGAGCTGCTGCCCCAACCCCAGTTCTCCCCCAGTGCCCCTCCGTTCTTTCTATTGAATCCAATGTGTTCCAGTGAATGCTTACCTGGGCCGTTAAGTCTGTCCTTATGGTCTGGTTAGACAGGGCCAAGAACATGACCCTGTTCCTCCTAAGTTCAAGTGCATGGATCATTCTGTAAGCTTCTTGGCCAGAGGATAAGATACAGCTCAGTTCCTGGATCACTTCCGACTCGGGCGGCAGGAGGAGCCACACTGAAGAGTCTGGATTATTAGATAGACTGGCACAGCCCAGCAGGGGCTCCTGGAATGTCTGTCTCACCATGCTAAAGTGAATGTTCACAGAGGAATCATCGTGCTTACTCCTCCACAATGGTGGACAAGCCTGTGCCAAGCAGCTGATTATCCTGTCAGGCTGCTAAAGCAGCTCGTTGTGTCACAAACATGGAATTGTGTAGTTCATCTGCAGTGATCCCTGGGACAAGTCTGACCCTGATATTCTTAGGACATTGGTTACCTACCCATTGTTGAATTGACCTCGGACATGAATCCACGTAGTCAGTAGACATCAAAAGGAGCAGACCCAGGGCATCCTGTCACATGCTAAACATGTTGGCTACTGAAAAGATGTTCTTACGGAAAGAGCAAGAGCGTTGAGCAATTCTTATGAATATTGAGGAGACACTGGGCCATTGTGGGCTGGTGCTGTCTACGGTGAGGGGTCCATCCCATTGAAAAATGCAAACTAGAGCCTGGGCACGTATTTCAGTTGATAGAGCGTTTGCTGAGTGCAGTAGCCTTGGGTTTCCTCCGCAGCACCACATAAATCAGGCATAGAATTGCATGCCCATAATCTCAGTACTCATGGGTGGAGGCAGCAAATCCAGACGTTCAAGGTCACCCTCAGCGGTCATAGTGAGTTGTAGGACATGAGCCAGCCTGAGATACAAGAGACCCTATTTCAACAAAAAGGAATGATTGAATGAATGAGTGAATGAATGAGTAAATCTCAAGCTGGGAATGGCACAGAGAGGAGCTACAGGTGGCCAACAGGCGTTGTCATCCAGCCTTGAGCTGTGTTGGGGCTGATTAGTTTCAAGTACCTTTGTGAGGACATGTTATTTCCTGTAACTAGAGCTTCCCTAAGCTACAAGGCTCTTATAGAATGGACCCCTTCGTCCCTGTGCTGTACTTGGATTGGAAGAGAGGGTGTGTGGGCTGTAGCTCAGGTTCCTTGGGTCAGGACCACAGGCCCTGCGGGTAATCACTGTTCAGAATTGCTAGTTCTAGTACCTGGGCTAGCCTGCTAGGTCTCAGGCTAGGACCTATTGCAGGCTGGAGGCATCCATGTAGAGCTGATATCCCAGAATCCTCTGCCTCTAACAGGTGTACCTCACTGTTTGTCAGCATCACCTGAGGAGCTTTGAAGTGCAGCCAGGCCCAGCCCCCACTTAAATTTTGTAATAAGGTCTGTTTTGTAGCCCTGGAACTTCTACATAGAACAGGCTGGCCCACTTGCCTCTGCCTGCCAAATGCTGGGGGTAAAGGTGTGTGCAACCGTACGCAACTTAACACCCTCATTTGTATAAAGGGCTTTCAGGGGACTAGCAGTAACTGTGGCCAAGACCAGCTTGGATGTCTGGTCTGGTACCTAGCTCTGTCTGGGTTGCCATGATAAATCACCACGTGTCCTAGATGTCTGCATAAAGTTGTTGATGCAAAGGGTAGGGTGCATTTTGCTTCTGTAGGTCTACTGGAAGGACGTGGCAAGAGGGTACTACAGGTGGTAGCCTGGGGCAGTAGGCCAGGATCAGGATCGTGACAAGCTTTTCCTGGGTTTGCCACCAATTAGTTCAGAGGACTCTGGTCTCTTTGCCTATCATACCCCCATAGGTAGGTGTATGGGACAATACAAAGGCATCCTTGAATTTGGGGTTCTCCTGACCTATGTCTCCCACCCATATGATAAGCCCCTATGTGTCTTCTCATCACCCACAACAAAATATTTCTGTGACCAAATGCAGGAGTTTCCTTCACACCAAGAAATTCTACAGTTCTCCGTGGATGCTGTCTGGGTTTCCCACAGTGTTAGCTCAGGTTTGATGTTGCCTTCCCAGAGATAGTATTGGGTCTCACAGGTTAAGGGCTCAGCCTTATAAGACCAGCCCCCCCCCCCTCGCCCCACCATGTTCAAGCGTGTGGTTGTAAACCATGTTTGTGTTCAAACATACAAGTGGGGGGGGGGGAACAGTCTCTCACCAGTCCTTCTTGAGACTCTATGTCAATCATGCAGGAAGGACTGGTGGCAGAAAGCAGGAAAACAGTTTCCTAAAAATGACGCACCACTCAGAAGAGGAGGAGGAAATAGATGCATGTTATAAAGTTGGGTAGCCTAGTGGGTTTTTTTCTTTTCTTTTTTCTTTTTGGTTTTTCGAGACAGGGTTTCTCTGTGTAGCCCTGGCTGTCCTGGAACTCACTCTGTAGACCAGGCAGGCCTCAAACTCAGAAATCCGCCTGCCTCTGCCTCCCAAGTGCTGGGACTAAAGGTGTGCGCCATCACTGGTGTGTTCTTATCTTATGTGTTCAGCAGCCAAGACACTCTCCCAGCCCTGCCTTTTAGGTTTCTATAGAAGAAGTTTTTTTCCATACCCATGGCTGGTTATGTCACTGACCTCTAAAGATCAACTCACCCTTCAGCCCTTTTTCTTGCCTAAAGGGCCAGGGTCATGGCCGAAAGTCCCAACTTTCTAATTACATGGTTGGTCCTCCACCCCACTCACCCTAGCAGCCAGCCCCCATCCTGAGCTATTCAGGCATCTCAGTGATGCAGCATGTAATTATCACTGTGGAGAGTCTAATGATTTTAGGAGCCGCGTGCTAGGAAGGAGAATGATGTGTGTGTGTGTTTTTACAGAGACCAGATGTTACTTGTTATGTCCTCTGCATTACCCATTTCCCAAGGACTGTCATGCCTCCAAGGATCCAAACCGCAGCTGGCCCCTTCCCTCCCTTTGCGCCTTTGGCCTTGAGGTCTTGAGAGTGATGGCAGTCGCCAAGAAATGCCTGTGTGTGACAGAGATGCTATCAGTTTGGGTCCTTGCTTGGACAGGGGGGCACAGACACCCCTGAAACAGCCCCCTTTGGCTCTCGTTAACACAGGTCGCTGCTTTGTCCACACAGATTCCTCGTTTGGAACACCACCTGGGTATGGCTGCGCCGCAGACCAGGCTGAGGAACAGCGCCGGCACCAGGACGGGCTGCCCTACATCGATGATTCACCTTCTTCCTCGCCACACCTCAGCAGCAAAGGCAGAGGCAGCCTGGCCTCAGGTGCCCTGGAGCCCACCAAAGTGGTGAGTCTGAGAGGTACACCCACCAGGCACTGGGGGTAGGTGGGAAGTCTGGAAGGGCACTGAGCTCTGCTTTAGACCAGGCTACTGCTTCCATGGAGGAGGCCATGTCCTGGAAGGCAACTCCTTGTTCAGGGCACATGCAGTAATTAGGTGATGGCACCATTAGAGAATCATAGAGAACTCCTTTCTTGTCGTGAATCAGGTAGAGGGAGGCAACCTTATGCATGCATTTCAGAGGGAGCTCACGGGCTGCTTTATAAACTCAGCCTAGAGAGGGAGGTAGCTTGTGTTTGAAAGGCTGAGAATACCCCATGCCAGAGACCACTACCTAAGCAAGCAGGACTTACATGGTCCCAGCTGGAGTGCTCAGCTAGGTTGGCGTCAGCCCTGGCCCTCTGCTCAAGGGGTACACTCACTCCCCTTTCAACAGAGAAGGTCCTCACAGTAGCTTCGTTTGACCAAGATCTTTCCAATGAGTTTGCACTTGACCCTCACCGACCGACAGTCCCAAGGAGAACTTACCTTGCTGTCATCTCCACGTCACCAAAGTATAACGCATGTCAGTTGCTGGCTTCCTCTCAGGTCATATGGCTAATGAGTAGTAGACCATTTGAGAGACCATCTGCCACGTTCCCAAGTAGCATACTGTGTGGGCCAACCTTCTCTCTGGGAAACATCACCCCAAGGCACTTGCAAGCTTGACAGAGCAGTTCCCACCGTGAATCTGCCCAACCAGCACGTTGTCCTGAGCCATTCCGTGGCTGTGTGGGCTGGGGCATTGTTGAAGGTAACTTTTTCAGTGGAGGTAGGGACATGCTTTTCCTGCCGGGAATACCTCCCATGATACTTTTTATGGTCACTTTGACTCCGTGAGAATCATGCTAGAAGAGTGTCTCAAAGGGGACTTACTTTATAGATTAGGATAGTCTGGGGGGGTATCTAAATTATGTTCAATTATGTGCTTGCTCTGGACAGCATTATTCCCCAGGCTTGGTATACTATGGAGAAAACAAGTGGAGCTCCAACATGCATGCACATATTGTTCTCTCTACTCTTGCCTCTGATGTAATATAACTGACTAGCTACTTCGTGTTCCTGCCACCTTAACTTCTGCACAGTGATGGACTGTGATCGTGAGCAAATAAGCTCTTTATCCCATAGCAAGTACGTGTGCTTATGTGGCGTGCATGTGTGTGACGTGTGTGCAGCGTGCGTGCATGGTATATGTGTGTGTGGTATGCATGCGTGACGTTCATGTGTGGTGTGTGTGTGTAGTAAGCATTATCAGGATGTTTTTTGGTTTTTATTTTTAATCACAGCAACCGGAAACAACAAAGACAGGTCCTCCTCTGACTCCTTGGATTCTTCCTTCGTGAACTGAGTAAATCATTGTAGTCCTAGAGCACTTTCTCCTCCTTGTCTTTGGCCATTTTGTTTTCTGGGCCCTTGACATCATCTCCCCTCTGCTTACCTTGTGCCCAGATGGTTTCTACCCTGGGTTTAAGCATAAGAATGAGAGTGGGACTTAGGGGCGTGGCCTAGTCTGTAGAATTCATGTTCAACACGCACATGACCCTGGCTTCCAACCCCAGCACACATTTCCCCCTTTGCTGTATCAGACCCCTAGAACTGTGTCTTTTCACCAAGGTTGCTTTGCTCTGGGGTGGACACGTTTGCTGGTAGGCTGCTTCCCTCTTACGGGTCTGTGATTGCCAATGGTGTTGAGGCTGAGCCGGCTCCTCATTATGAAACAGGAGGATGGGGAAGGAGGCCAGTGTGTAACACAGACCCGCTCCTTGTGGTTTACATCTCTGTCCATTCATCTCCCGAGAGCTGCCTTCACCCACCCAAGCCTTAATGTTCCTTCTTGACCTTGAGAGCAAGCTGCCCTACTTCTTTGATATAGGCCCCATCCTGCTGGTGTCCCCATGCAGATGGTGGCCTTTTAGCATCCAGCTCATCCCTGTAGACTCCATGCAGAACCTTGTCTCCCTTCTCCAGCCCCCTTAGGGGTCCATAAAACATGCCTCCCGTGGTAGGATGTAGCACATCTGCACAAACAGGTCTACAGCATCTGGTGCCCTCCCACCAGGCATTCCACCAGAGGAGGTGGCAGGGGGTTTCTAAATGAGGAGGGTTGACATGTCACCTAGTCTTGTTCCAGCAGCCCTCTGCTTAGATGCTTATTTCAGTGCTTAGAGCCCTAAGGGTAGAATTCCATCCTGGCTCTGCTGACTGACACACCCTTGGCTTTCTGATGTCTCTTCTTAGGTTCCCTAGGTAATGTGGCGGGTTTGGGGCCAGAAACACCCTTCCCTGCTGCCTAAGGTTCTTCTGCCTTCCACACTCTGGTTTGCTCCCTGCTGCCAACCTGGTACCCTCTGGGCTGTTGAGCATTGAGAGAACTTCCCTCGGGATTCCATGGCAACACACACTCTCAGTGGAGCATCTGGATTTCAGGGGTTCTCTGTGAGCATCCACCCCAAGGAGTTAGGTATTGAATTGTGGTGGAGCAGAGGCCTGGTACCCCTTACGGTGGCAGCAGCACGAAGGCCTCAGGTGAGTTTGTTGAGACAGTGTCTACTAATATAACCACTCTGTGTGCTGGGATCTCCCCTTCTGGAGAACTGGTTTGTCTGTGAAAGTTGGGCCTTTGGAGGGCTTGCAAGCTGGGCTCTAAGGCAGTATCTAGCCTATAACTTAGAGCCCTGGCCCTATTCAAACTAGGAGAGAGTCCCTCGTCAGCAGCTGTGCTGGCTATGAGTGAGAGCCCTTTGTCCAGCAGCTGTGCTGGCTATGAACTTACAGTAGAGAAAACCGCACCCTGATTGGTCGATGAGCTCTCCTGGGAAGAGTCTTGAAAGACCTACTGATGGATCAGCCTCAGCTCACCTCTGGGCTTGGTAACATTTGTTACCTTTTTACCTTGAGTCCTGTTTGTTTCTATCCATTCTTAGTTGCCTGTCTGTGAACTCAGGGTAGGCATACCGGCTTCTCACTTCCTCTGTCTGTTTCCAGCTGCCCTTTACCCAAAGCTTGCTCCTAGAAAGAATCTCTCTGCCTGTAGGGCCCTGATTACAGAATGTCCTGTGTGTGGCTTGGGTTATAAACAGCCAGTGCCAGCCCTGTCCATTGCTCTCTTCTCTCTTGCTCTCAGTGCTGTCAGCACTGTTCTTATTCCTGAAAGATTCTCCATCTAGGAAGATTCCTCTTTCATGCCCTGTCTCCTTCCTGGGGCCAGGTGGCCTCACCCTTGGAATAAAACTGGACTTGGCGCCATCTGCTTGCCCAGTGTTTCCTCCTGGCTTTCCAAACTGTGTGGGTGGGATGAGGTACCACACTTCCACTAGGCACTCCCATCCATGCAGGCAGCAGCATCTTACCCTGGGCAGGGCCGGTGACGGCCCTGCTGATATCCCTGTGCCCCACTGTCTCCCTGGAGCTCACAGTAGCAAGCCTATTCTTAGAAAAGGAGGAAGACTGCATGTTAGGGGTGGCTGCCACTGTCAAAGGCCTGCCATCTCCCTGACCCCTTCCCTGGTGTGGGATAGGTGCATCATCTAGTCATAGTGGGAGGCATGTGCAGGCAGAAATGGAGGCTGCTTCTCTGATAACCTGCCATCGCACTGGGCCAAGAAGTGAGCGTCAAGAAGTGAGTGAAGGATCAAATCCTTCAGACCTGGGCATCGTGGGCAATGTCCTATCAAACTTGAGTGGCATGTTAGGATTTCCCCATCTTCCTGCCTTTAACAAGCTCAGCTGACACTCTTGGATTTCTGGGACTTGCTTGCTTCCCAATTAGATCACTGAGACTCTGAAGGAGCCCTTGGGGTTTCATAAAGATGAGGCCCCAACTAGGACCTAGCCAGGTCTTTGAGATTTGTTGCTGAAATGAATCTTAATTGAGCACTGTATTTTCCAAGCAGGGGAGGTTTCAAGTTCAGGCACAGTTAGGCCCTGGAGGCTCCTCTCTGTGGAAGCCATGGCCTGGTGTTACCTGCAGGGACCCATTTGGGTGGGTTATTTCCCTGGAGTGGTGGCTGCCACCTACTATACACATTTGCATGCGCATAGCTTCGGGGCGCGCTCGCGTGCGCACGCGCGAACACACACACACACACACACACACACACACACACACACACACGCCATGTGGCAGTGACAATGGACCCAGCGATCCAGGTAGACAAGAATTAGACAGTTTATTTCTAGGTGATAAAGACCCATGACCAGAGGCTCCCTGGGCAACCCTGGTTCTGCAACTCTGACCCTGAATCCTGACCCTGGGCTCTTCTTGATGAGCCTACAGTCTATATCATGAAATACTTAACTCTTACAGACTAGGGAGCTGAAAAGGACCAGCAGAGTAATTAAGACACAGAGGGTCCATAGTGGGGCCCTAATGTCCAACTGCAGAGCCTCCCTGAGGTCCTCAGTCAGGTTCTTCTTTGAACCTAGTCAGTTTCACTAGGGGTTATGTGGGCCCTAGGTACTATCCAGAGACATTTGTGGGCATCGTATGTGGGAAGTAGAGGCCAGGGATGTGGTAGAGCATCATATTGCACAGGATTGCCTGCTAGCTCCCGGAGAGAACCTCTCAGCTCCAAATGTCAGCATTGCTCACATTTTTCCTCTAATGATTTAGGAAAATGAGTCATGGAGGGGGCGGAGAGGCCAATGCTCCTGTTTTAATTCCAGGTGCTGGGGTAGGTAATAGGGCTGCTTAGAGTTGGCATCTGCCTCTGCCTGTAGGTGGGGCAGGTTGGCCGGGTGCCACACAGTGGTTGGTTCCATGGGCACGGCCAACATCTGACATCACTTGTGGCCACAGAGAGAAGCAGGGAGTGGCCAGGAAATCAGGCAGCTCTTTCTGTTGCCTTTGGCACCACTATCACTATTGGACTGTTAGGCGTGCCATAACAAAGCACCACAAGCTGAGCCATTTAAACAGCAGAAATGTACTTTCTCAGAGGTGTTAGGGGCTAGAAGGCTGAGGTCTAGTTGTTACAGGGGTGTTTTCGTCTGAGTCCTCTCTCCTGAATCTGTGAGTGAATGGTGATACACAACTACTCTTGGATCAAATGTCTTCTCTGTGTGATGAATGCATAGTCCAGTTCTTGTGGAATGCTAGTTATACTAGCTTAGAATCTGCCCCACTGTCATCATTTCAACGTCTCTAAATACAGTCACATCCTCAGGCTATGGGACTTGGGACTTCAGCGTAGGAATGGGGGGCATGACACAGTGCATCCACTCATGGTCTCCCAGGCTACACAGGCTGTGTCTCCCTACGTCAACACCCATTAGCATGCCAGCTCTGTCTTGGTGGAGACAAAGGCAGCAGAGCTTCATTGTTTTTATCTGTGAAATTGATGGGCTTAGGTACTTTGCCCAGAATCTGCTTGCAAGAGGGTCCCTCCTACCAGCAAAAGAAAGCAGAATCAGACAAAAGTCCTGAGCCTGGCGGCCATCATCCCCCTGCACCCATACGCAGGAGGCTATGACACACAGCTGCAGTGGTCACAGTCACAGCCAGGAAGGGCAACATGCTAAGGGAGGAGGTGGTGCTACCTAGGGGCCTGGTTGGTCCAAGGTCCAGGTGGTAATGACAATCAGGGAATCCTGGTGAGGCACACATCAGGTGAAGGGCAAGGAGCAGCAGACTTTTTCTGATAGCAGGAATCTGGATGGCCAGGCAATAGGCTCTGATAGACCCCAGCTTAGCCCTCCTGGAGCTCTTTTCTTTCCATGTGTGGATCAAGGCAGCTACACCTTGGTCCCAGGCACAAGGCAAGAAGAGGAGGAGGCCCTGTAGCCTGCTCAGCATAAAACTTCCCATTTCCTAGTTTGTTGGGGCCACGGGTAGCCCTTGACTGGATGACCCTCTTGTCTGGAAGCTACAAGTGCTTGGCTGAATGGGTACCAGGGCTATTGGTACCTCCCTCTTTCTTCCTGGTGGACCATCTCTGGGGACTTTGTCCTCAGAGGGAGCTGATAGATCTGCTTCTGTCCTGCAGAGTGAGCTGGATTTGGAAAAGGGCCTGGAGATGAGAAAGTGGGTTTTGTCTGGAATCCTGGCCAGCGAGGAGACATACCTGAGCCATCTGGAGGCCCTGCTGCTGGTGAGCATACCCTGCTGGGCTTTACCTCATACCTCATTCTGGATCTGAACTTCTCTAGGGGCTGGGGCATGCCAACTGGGCACCTTGATTACAAAGTTTTCCCTTTCTTTTAATTTTTTTTTTTTTTCCAGTTGGGATTTGAAAATCATAGACCTGGAATGTAGTTTAGTGATAAAGCACTTGTCTGCCCAGCATGTCCAAAGTCCTACCTGGGCCTGATGGCAACACCAAAATAGATAGATAGATAGATAGATAGATAGATAGATAGATAGATAGATAGAGACAGACAGACAGACAGACAGACAAAGGTGGGTGGGTGGGTAGATAGATAGATGGATGAAGATAGGTAGATAGGTAGGTAAGTAGATAGATGAATGAATGAAGGTAGGTAGGTAGGTAGATAAATGGTAGGTAGCCAGATGGATGGATGAACGAATGAATAAATAAATAAAGCCCCTTCACCTGTGCCGTCCTCTAGCCCATGAAGCCTCTGAAAGCCGCTGCCACCACCTCTCAGCCCGTGCTGACCAGCCAGCAGATTGAGACCATTTTCTTCAAAGTGCCTGAGCTCTACGAGATCCACAAGGAGTTCTATGACGGGCTGTTTCCCCGAGTGCAGCAGTGGAGCCACCAGCAGCGTGTGGGTGACCTCTTCCAGAAGCTGGTGAGTGACTCAGACAGGCTGGCGCTTACGGCTCTGGCCGTAGCTGGGAAAGGACTAGCTTGGTCCCTTGGACATGTGTCACAGGGACATAACCCATGAGACAGTCGGGAGAACCCGGGGTGTGTCTAAGTACCTTTGGTGCCAAAGGGCAGGCTACTGGGAGGAAGAGGTGCAGGGACACGTGGCCAGCCCAGCTGGAGTCCAGTGAGTGTGTTGCCCTGATCTTGGCTCCCTACAGTTTTGCTTGGGGTTTCCAGTGTCCACACAGATCAAGCTGCCTTTGGAACCAAAATGTTTTTGCTGCCCAGCACAGCCAGACTTGGGCTCTTAGTAGAGAAGAGAGTTTTGCCTGAGAGGTGACTACACATGACAGCACACTGGGGCTTGGTTACAGGTCAGCCTCTGTATCTACAGGTTTCTCCCCTGCACGTTGAACTATGCAAGTACGGAAAAAGAAACGTCTTTTCTTTTACGGCATAAACAGCTATTTACATAGTGATTACATTGGATTATGCCTAGAGTCGATTCAAAGTGTGTGCATCTGGGTCTGAGGTACATATGTGTTGGTTCAGCTGTTTGGGAAGCTGAAGCAATGAGATTGTTTGAGCCCAGGAGTTTAGGGGACCAACCTAGGCCACCATGGGAAATAAGAGAAGGAAGAGAGGGAGAGTGTGTGGCTAAGAACCTCCTCAGAGAAGCTTGGATCAGGTGACAGCCGCATGCTGTGAGCAAGGCTGCTTCCTACTGAGCTTAGTCTCACTGTGATAGGAAGGGGCAGAAGGCATGCCCAAGGGGCATGCACCATTTTAGCTGCACTGGGGCAGCCCCGTAAGGCAGGTACTGTTTTTAAAGAGATTGTACAAGGAAGGATGAATGAGTCAGTCTCAGTCTCCCTCCCCCCCCCCCCTCTCTCTCTCTCTCTCTCTCTGTCTTTCTTATTTATTTATTTATTTATTTATTTTATATGAGTACACTGTGGCTGTCTTCAAACACACCAGAAGAGGAGGGCATAGGATCCCATTACAGATGGTTGTGAGCCATCATGTGGTTGCTGGCATTGAACTCAGGACCTCCGGAAGAGCAGTCAGGGCTCTTAGCCATCTCTCCAGCCCCGAGTCCCTCATTTATATATGCCATAAAAGAGTACATCTGCCTGCCACGAGGGGCCATTACACCAAAGGACAAGAGGAGTTAGACAACAGATTAGGGTTTCTGGAAGTCCTCAGTAGATCAGAACTGACCAAGAATCTGACAGGTGTCCGTGGGAGACATAGTACAGGGTCGGAATAGGAAAGGAAGGGGTTCCTGGCAGAACTTCCCAGCAGAGAGGCTACCCCTCCTTGAAGAGCCACAGGAAGTCAGTGCTGGCCCTGGTCTGTTTTCTGAAGATGGCTGATCCTAATTGTTGGTGCTTCTTACACATACACACCTTGCTTGGAACCTCTCCATGCAAAAAATAAGTTCTTCAGACTTAACAGTGGTCCAAGGGCAGGGTCCCTACAACTACAGGGTTCCTGAAGATGACCCATAGCCACACACCTTATTAGATATATCACACACACACATACACACACACACACACACATATTTCTCATTCACCTCACTTGTGCCAGATAGGGATCCCACGACAAACCAAAGTATAGATATCACCAAAGTCCAACTTGGTGAACCAGTGAGTTTTATTGGGGTGACTTGTCTAGATGAGGAGCAGAAATGACTCGGCCACAGCTACATCACCAAAGCCAGCCCAGCACGGGTGTCAGCTCACAAAAGCTGAGAACCTGGAATACACACACTGCACAATCTTCAGAGAGTGTCCTTTGAGGGTGCCTCAGTTGCTCTAAACCTCTTCCAGGCAGCTTGTCTGGGTCTGGTCTCAAACAGTCTGCAGCTTGGCTTGTCTGAGAGAAACTCAGCT